>OZ029923.1:1545737-1750737 GCA_964023275.1 Norana najaformis
CAGCCATGTGACCTAAAGTGTCTAATAAACAAAGCAGCTAATGTGGCCTAAATCCTATGCTACTAATTTAGTCTGATCTCGCTGTGACTTCTCCGAGACGATAATCTCAAGAAATGACCAAGTGATTATGACCACTATCTCAGGAAATGACCACTATCTCAGGAAATGACCACTATCTCAGGAAATGACCACTATCTCAGGAAATGACCACTATCTCAGGAAATGACCACTATCTCAGGAAATGACCACTATCTCAGGAAATGACCACTATCTCAGGAAATGACCACTATCTCAGGAAATGACCACTATCTCAGAAAATGACCACTATCTCAGGAAATGACCACTATCTCAGGAAATGACCACTATCTCAGAAAATGACCACTATCTCAGGAAATGACCACTATCTCAGGAAATGACCACTATCTCAGAAAATGACCACTATCTCAGGAAATGACCACGGATAATGCAACACACACTGTGCATAAGAATATAATCAGTGTAAGCGAGCCTTCGGAAGCTCCAACAGTTCACCGTCACCCCAAATTGTAACCATTCCAATTTGGCTCAGCCCACGAACACACACCCACTCACACCCTCACACACAACACACGCATGACACTCAGAACGAGAGGCACAGCCAGAAAGACACAGACACAGACAGAAACACACACAGAGACAGCTAAAGAAAGACAGAGAGAAAGAGAAAGAGAGAAAGAGAAAGAGAGACAGACAGACAGACAGGGAAAGAGACAGAGACATAGGTAGAGAGAGAGAGAAAGAGAGAGAGAAAGAGAGAGAGAAAGAGAGAGAAAGAGAGACAGAAAGAGAGACAGAAAGAGAGACAGAAAGAGAGACAGAAAGAGAGACAGAAAGAGAGACAGAAAGAGAGACAGAAAGAGAGAGACAGAAAGAGAGAAAGAGAAACAGAGACAGAGAGACGAACATACAAGCAGGAAGAGACCTACAGACAGAGAAAATGAGACAAGCCAGACAACAAAAGATAGATAAAGATGCAGCCAATAAGACACAGAGATGTCTACAGCCCGACAGGCGCAGACAGCCATGATGAGGGACAATATCCCCCCTCCAAAACAGCACACGGTGGGGTAACAACCGCGTGGGGTAACAAGACAAAGAATTCATTCAGCAGTGCCAAAAACTGGGTTGGTCAGTCGATACGAAATCGAAGTAAGGCAGGAAGAGAGAAATAAAAGACGGAAATAAGTAAGTAATAAAAGAAAGGAAGGAAGGACAGAACGAAGTAAGTAAGTAAGTAAGTAAGTAAGTAAGTAAGTAAGTAAGTAAGTAAGTAAGTAAGGAAGTAAGGAAGTAAGGAAGTAAGGAAGTAAGGAAGTAAGTAAGTAAGTAAGTAAGGAAGTAAGGAAGGAAGGAAGGAAGTAAGTAAGTAAGTAACGAAGTAAGGAAGGAAGGAAGGAAGGAAGGAATGAATGAAGGAAGGAAGGAAGGAAGGAAGGAAGGAAGGAAGGAAGGAAGGAAGGAAGGAAGGAAGGAAGAAAGGAATGAAGGAAGGAAGGAAGGAAGGAAAGATGAAGAATGGACTGACGGACCTTCCGAAAGGAATGAACAAATGAATGATTCGCTGAATGAACAAACGAATGAATGAACAAAGTAACGAAACAGATGAACACATGGGGCTACAAATTAATGGACGGATGAATGGATGAATGAATCGGGTCGCATGTACAGCTACTGGTGAAATCCAGGCCACAGGATCCCCACGTGTGTAGCAGTTCATATAAGACCCTTTGCCCGCCGTAGCAACAGCCAATACGCATTGGCCATCTGTTATAACTGGGCGCGCATGCTCGACCTCAATGCATACATTTCGGTATCAGTGTCTACGAGCCAGTCATATTTCTACACGTGGGTGCGTTATTAGCCTACACCCACATAGCCTTCGGTATGTGGCTGTTTTTTGAACGGCGTGGCTCGTCCCATATCCCTCGCCCTTCACAGGCAGAATGTCGACTGTTGGACTTAGCCTGTCTGTCTGTCTGTCTGTCAGTCTGTAGGTCTCTCTACCAGTGACTCAGGAAACTGACTGCCTGACAGCAAGAGACAGACAGACAGGCAGATAGACAGACAGACAGACAGAGAGACGGTAGGACTAACCCATGCGCGTGCAACAGTCGAGTTTCGGTTAAGGGGAGGGTCACGGGAAGAACCACGAAGCCCAAAACTGTTGTCTGTCTGTCTGTCTGTCTGTCTGACGGCTTCGAGAACACGGGGGAGAGAGAGAGAGAGAGACAGAGAGACAGACAGAGAGACAGAGAGACAGAGAGAGAGAGAGACAGAGACAGAGACAGAGAGAGAGACAGAGAGAGAGAGAGAGAGAGACAGAGAGAGAGAGAGATAGAGAGAGAGAGAGAGAGAGAGAGAGAGAGAGAGATCGCTTGGTCTAGTTTCCAGCCAAGGTTGTACCACCTGCGAGTTCAATCGCGCGTACGTTAAGGTGTTGGACCAAAAGCTCTAAACATAAGCACACAAGCAAACATACAACGGATCATACAGACAAATACAAGAGACATACGCACAACAAAGTACACACCCACGCATACGAACACACGGGCAAATACACAAGCGTACAAACACGCATACGAGCACACATACTATCAAAACCTTGGCCTTTTCTGTTTTTCTTAGGCCGTTTATTAAAATAGGGGCAGCTGACCTATATTGTTTGACTCTTTAGGCCTAAAATCGACCGCAAGGGCAAAGTCTTCGGCTTGGCATTGTTTTAGACCAGTAATGTCTCTGTCTGTGCGCGTGTCTGTCTGTCTGTCTGTCTGTCTGTCTGTCTGTCTCTGTTTAGACCGTTTCCCTGCCTTTGCCTCCCTCTCTCTGCAAAGTCTGCATGCATACATACTTACGTACACACATACAGCCAATACATACATACATTCATACATACATGCATAACACATGCATAAATACTTACATACATACATACATATATACATGCATGGATACATACGTACATAATACATGCATAAAAACTTACATAACTACATACATACACACATACATACATACGTACATACTGTCAGTCAGTCAGTCAGTCAGTCAGTCAGTCAGTCAGTCAGTCAGTCAGTCAGTCAGTCAGTCAGTCTGTCAGTCTGTCTGTCTGTCTGTCTGTCTGTCTGTCTGTCTGTCTGTCTGTCTGTCTGTCTGTCTGTCACAGATATTTGGGCGCCACATAATTAAGTCGAGCCGACCAACGTCCGCTTTTTATTAGATGTCAGCTGAGAAACTTGTGTTCGTCCGGTTAAAGTTCGCGAGGTCATCTCGGGGTCAAAGGGCGTTATGGGGTCGGATGGGCAGGCAGAGCGAGCATCAGGTCGCTTCAGCGGCGCCTGGCCAAAGGTCACAACCCTATGGACATTGAAACACACGTCTAGACGAATGGATGGATGAACGGAGCAGAGGATGGATTTTATGGGCCACGGGTTCCATGTGTAAATAAGACGAAGGAAGTGTCTTACAACCGGTCCATCCTACCGACCGGCATTCCTACCCTCTGTCTGCCTTCCTTCCTCTGTTTTTCTCTGTCTCTTCCTTCCTTTCTCAGGATCTGTTACTCTCTAGGATCTCTCCCTGTGTCTGCCTACCTGTCACTATCTCTATGTGTCTCTCTCGGTCTGTTTCTCTCTCACTCTCTCTCTCTCTTTCACTCTCACTCTGTATCTCTCACTCATGCATTCTATCTCTCTCACTCTATGTGTCTGTCTGTCTGTGTATCTGTCTGTCATCCTGTTTTTATCTGTCTGTCTGTCTCTTTCTCTCTGTTTTGACTGAGCGCCTGTAGAAATCTCGAGTTTACAATTACGATTTACGTTTACGGTTTAGAGGCGTACAACCGAATCCGTCTTTTTGCCGTCACGTGCCCCTAACCCTATGGAACTTTCGCTCTCTGCTCTAACCCCAAACCCAGAAAGGGCTACGCCAATCTAGCATCAGTAGAATATTGTGTCTACGAACCCTCCATCCTCCCCACCTTCCCACGGTAGTTCCGGCTTCCTAATACGCAGCGCAGCACCTTACCCCATTCCAGTTGCAACTGGAACCCCTCACCACCTTCCCCAATAAATGCCGACCTCTATTATAGGCACGGCAGTAACAATAACCAAGAATTAAGTCGGACAATGACAGCGTCGTTAAGTTTAAATCCGGTTCAAAAATGGCACAATAGAAAAAGATTTTTTTTACAATGAAGGCTACTTAAAGGTTGATCAGTGTTTATGCTGGCCGTAGAATGTCTGGCTACATATATACATGCATACATAGAAAACATACATACATACATGCATACATACCTAATACATAAATACATAATACATACATACATGCATACATACATACACGCATGCATACATACATAGATACATACATACATGCATACATACATGCATACATACATAGATACATACATGCATACGTACATACATACATGCATAGATACATACATACATACATACATAAATACATACATACATACATAAATACATACATACATACATAAATACATATACACAAATTATTCCTTCAGTATCCACAGAAAGAAAGTGAAAAGCCAATGTTTTAAGTAAATGTAAATAAATGTAAACATATACGTTTTTCTATAGCGACCGTATGGCCTCGACCCTGCTCAGTTTTCAATGAATTAATCGGGTGAGATCCTTTACCATCGCTCCCTCTTTGAAAGGGTACCCCACCATTTTAGGTCCCACGTACGGACCGTGCTAGCCCGTTTTTTAAATCTCGGAAATACATCCACAGTGGGTACACTCAACTATTCCTCGAAAGCCCATTGAAAGAACACACATATATCACACAATAAAGTCACACATACGATATCCCAACCCCCTGTAATTAATACCCTAAACTGTACAGTCACCTCTCCACCGTTAGGGTACTTAACTCCACCAGTAAAATCCTAACCTCTTCGTCATAAACGCGCCCTCACATTAATGCCACGGAAAACTGCGTGCAAACGCATTAACGGAGTTATTATATAACACATTTTCTTGGCAGTTTCACTGCCGTCTTGGCGCCAAAGTATTTAGCGGAGTGGGTACCTTAAATGATGAATACAAGGGCATTTTAAATCACACACCTATATTCAGATTTTAAAGGATTTTATTTCATATCTACACCGTGAACTAAAAATGAACTCTAAAATATAATTCTTTTAGTTATATCTAAATACTTACAAATTTTAATGAAAGTAAATTGTTTTAATCATGACTATACCTACAACTGAATTTAAAATTTTAAAAGGTCTCTATTTAAAAATAACGTCATAGAGGTCACTTTTAAAAATTATCCTTGCAAATGTTTAGCGAAAAGAACAAAATGGTCACAAATTTTTTGCCACAAGTCTGTTTCGAAGCAGAATGAGAATATTTTGAACATAAACAGTAATTAAAATATTGTCAAAGTGAAGCTATAGTTATTGAACTAAAATTCACCCAGTTTGGACGAAGCTTAATAATAGTAAATTTGCAGTAGATATTGGAATAAATTTATGGGTTTGTTTTTATTCGTTCACTGTGTATTTACGAAGATGTCGACCACAACACCAGCCATTTCTTCACAATATAGCCTTCATGTACTCGCATTAACCTTCCATTCCTGAGTGCAAGACAAATATATAAGCCTGAAGCCTTTGCAATAAGAATAATAGTTATTTCCAAAGAATATGCTCATAAAATATAGTAATATTGCATGCGTACAATTTTATGAAGATGAATGTGTTAGAGGTGTGTGATGGTTTAATGATTTACATACCAGATAATCAGCCCAATTGTAAGTTCAAATCCCACCCGAAAGACCTTTTAACAATCTGCTTCAGTGGCGTCCCCCAGTGAACACAGCTGACAAATGAGTACACTGACGATACTCTGTTGGTGGGGGAGAGGACTGGGCCACCGGCCCTGATAAGCCGAGGCTGAGTAAATGAGGCGTTAACACTTCAAACCTGTAGCAGGTTCTGGGTGTTGGCTTAAGGGAATGATCCTCTTCTTTGATGCTCCTATATGTAGTTTGCTATACTCTTTCTGTTTCTCTGTGTAGCTCTCTTTGTCACTGTGCCTATCTATCTCTGCCTTTGTCTAACTCGGTCTCCCAGACAGACAGACAGACAGACAGACAGACACACAGACAGACACACAGACAGACACACAGACACACACAGACACAGACACACACAGACACACGCACAGACACACACACAGACAGTGTGAAGACGTAGCTTAGTGAACTGATCTTCTGGATGTTGACCTGAATGCGGCTTAACTTTGATGCGCCATCAATTCATGTCTTGTGCATTAGACACCGTCGCTCTAAAAGTTTCTAATTGACTAATTAATAAATAAATAAATTAATATCAATAAATTATTTTTTAAAAATAAATTGAGCCTTTATAAAGCCAATTCAACAATAACAATAACAACGACAACAACAATAAAAAACTTCAAGAGCAATGCATAATGCATCATGATGATGACGACGACGACGATGATGATAATAATAACTAGGGAAGACTAGACATCTCAGAATATAATTTTTCTTCCGAATAATCTGTTTACTTCTTGCGAGATCATAAATTCCTCGCGGCTAAAAAAATAATATAAATATTAATATTTAAGTCATGTCAACAACGTTAGGTCGACGTCAGCCAGAAGATGTCGCTAAAGACGAGATAATAAAAAGGCCTCGGCGTGTCGTGTCCTACACTGAAATGCTTGCATTTTTATCAATTAATTACTCTTAATTATGCATGGGAAAGACTCACAAAAGGCTGGGCTATCAAGTGCCTCGGTGATATACAAAGGCACAACGCAGTCATCACGATGATCCATTGAACACCACATGGATCAAATACCAACGAACGACTATAAATATAGGCAAGACATTATTTATAAAATAATAAATTGGACTGCACGTGATCTGTGAAAAGTATGCACGTAAGTATGTTGTGCACTTAGCTGGGTTTTCTCGCCAATTCAAGCTCTTCACGTGATGTGTTTCTGTTTGACAAAACGGTGCCAAGCCCACACACTGAGCGAGAGAAGGAGAGACACGTAGATAGAGAGATCAAGAGACAGACAGATATCTGTCTGTCTGACTGTCTGTCTGTCTGCCTGTCTGTCTGTCTGTCTGTCTGTCTGTCTGTCTGTCTAAATTACTTGCTCGAGGATTCAGTGAGTGAGCGAGTTAGTTATTTACAAGTACTTTTACTAAGGAAATGGTTTACTGACTCCAGGAGTGAGTGAGTGAGTGAACGAATAAATGAATGTGAGTGAATGAATGAATGAATGAGGAACGAATGAATGAATGAGTGAACGAATGAGTTAATAAGTGAACGAATGAACGAGTAAATTAGTAAATGAATGAATGAGTTAATGAATGAGTGAATGAATCAATGAGTGAATGAATGAATGAGTGAATGAGTAAATTAGTAAATGACTGAGTGAATGAATGAGTGAACGAACGAGTGAACGAATGAGTGAATGAGTAAATTAGTAAATGACTGAGTGAATGAATGAATGAGTGAATGAATGAATGAGAGTGAGAGTGAGCGAGCAAGCGACTGAGGGAGAGCCAGAGGGTGAGGGACCAACTGACACATATACAGACAGTTTCAGACACCATCCCATCACGTGACATTGACCTAGCTTAAGAACAGACAGAAGATCCGAGAACGAGACAGCCAAGCGATAAAGAACAACTCGTTTGGAATTTCCCGCAGTGATTATAATAAACGTATTGTCACGCAATTACGACGAATGCGGTGTAATGCAAACATCTCACCCGTTCTAATGTCACAAAAGGTTAGCAGCTGAAAGGAACATCGTTGCGGGTAACAACAGGATATAATCTTTTTGATGAGAACAATGAAACCAGCATTTAAATAAATCCGGTTTTATGGTCTATGTTCAGATGAAAGGGTTACATGTGCACACTTCAGACAGATAGACAGACAGACAGACAGACCGACCGACAGACAGACAGACAGACAGACCGACAGACAGACAGACAGACAGACAGACAGACAGACAGACAGACAGACTGAAGCAATCAGGACGATATGCAGAGACAGGCAACCAGTCCCAGAATACATACATGCATGCATGTACATAAACATATATATGTATATACACATACATACACAATCATGCTTACAATACATACATACATGCATGCACGCACACATGCCTAGTCAGGCATACATACAATAAAATACAATATCTATATACAATATATATTCATACATACAATACAAACATACAGTGCAATACAGTCAGACATTGAAGTGCAATTATATATATACTTACTTATTTATAAGATATATAATTACTTACCTATTTATAAGATATATACTTACTTACTTATTTACAAGTATACATGTAAGCATACAAACAAGCACACAAACAAGACATGTCACGTGTGAATTTCAATAGTCATCTTTTTAGCCTCTGACGTCAGTCTGTATGGCCTAATCTCCACAAAGCTGATAAGCCCAACTCTAACATTACAGTAAATCAATTCATAATCTACATACAAAGAATATAGGTCACTAATTCTACCCCTTCCACCTGGATGTACACCTCTACTTTCTCCTGTTTAATCCACTCCACACTCCTCCAGGCTGCCCTCTCAAGCGCTACACCTGTCCACCCTCATGTTTACACAAGTTTCAAACCAAAGTCATCGCCTACCCCCTGATCAGCACGCCCTACCCGGAGAAACTGTTGACACGGTCCCCCCAAGGGGTAATTTCGCATGGGGAATTTCATCCGGGTATCAAGTGGAGACGATCTTCCTACACACCCCCTCCCTCAAATGAAGAAGTCTTTGTTCCAGTTCGTTTTCCACCCACGGGGAAATACATCCGCCATACTGCGTATCTGGGGACACTTGGCAACCGCTAATAAATCTCTAATTTCAGCCTTTATTTATTTACAGAAATTCGCCCCTGGCTTAAAATCTGCTAAATCTTGCCGTATTGACACTATTGTTGTCCTATTGACGGCTCTGCTGCTGTTTTATGTTGTGTTTTGAGGCTTGAATCGCCAGCATAATCGTTCGGAACTTCTATTATCGCTCGTTGTACCAGACGAAGTGACTAGTCCACCGGCAACCAGTGAATGAAGAGGAATTCGTACGGCGGCCGTGGGTCCTACTGTTTCTTCTTCCTCTTTCTGTTCCTGCCTCCGTCTCCGTCTCCCTCTGTGTATGTTTATATCTGCCTCTGTCTGTCTGTCTGCCTGCCTCTGGATCTTTGTGTCTGTGTAGCCATCTGTGTTTGTCTGTCTGTATATGTCTCTGACTGTCTCGACAGATCACACTACCTCTGTCTCTTTAGGTCTGTAGGTTTTATTTATATCTATTTCTCTCTCTGAGTTGTCTGTCTGTCTATCTGTCTCTCTCTGAGTCTGTGTGTCTGTCTGTCTGTCTGTCTGTCTATCTGTCCCACTGAGTCTGAGTGTGTCTGTCTGGCTGTCTCTGAGTCTGTCTGTCTATCTATCTGTCTCTGATTCTGAGTGTGTCTGTCTGTCTGTCTCTCGATGAGTCTGTCTGTCTGTGTGCGTATGTATGTATGTATGTATGTATGTATGTATGTATGTCTGTCTGTCTGTCTGTCTGTCTGTCTCTCTCTCTCTCTCTCTCTCTCTCTCTTGGAATAACAGATGGGACGGCGAGATACCCCAGTGTCAAGAAGACGTGTGTCCTGAAGTCAAAGAGGAGGCACAGAGTCGCCTTTGTTTCGACAAAATATATCAACGCCCCCTAGCGATGAGTATCAGATATCCTGTATTTTCAATAGATCTCATCAAGCTCTAGCTCATAACACGTGGGCACATAATTCACCTACTTACTCATACACACGTATATGTGGGGCAAGGCGTGGGCGGATTATGTATACATACACGTAATGACTATTTGATTAGTTGGAGGGTTCCGTTAAAATATATAAGTATATATAAATAAAGGAAAATACGTTTACATTCCTGCATTTATAAGTACACTTATAAACATATATACATACATACATAAATACATTCATACATAGATACATGCATACATATACATACATCAATCCATACATATATATATACATACATACATACATACATAGATTTATACATAGATACATGCACAGATATACATACATGCATACTTCCATACATACTTACATACATACACATACATTCATACATACATTAATACACAGATATATGCATACATAGATTTACACTGAACAGACAACAGTGGAAGAACATGGTGAAAATGGCATCGGACACCTACGGGTGCTGAGCCCATTGTGCATGATGTTGATGATGATAGATTTACATCCATCCATACACACATACATACATACATACATACATACACGCATATTTATACATAGATACATCCATGCATACATATAGGCTCGAATCCGTACTCTCCTTGTTACAAGCCGACCGCTCTATCCAACCACCTACATAGCAGCCGAGCCTCTATCCAATCACCGACTGTGACCTACATAGCAGCCTAGCGCTCTATCCAATCACCGAATGTGACCTACATAGCAGCCGAGCGCTCTATTCAATCACCGAATGTGACCTACAGAGCAGCCTAGCGCTCTATCCAATCACCGACTGTGACCTACATAGCAGCCGAGCGCTCTATCCAATCACCGACTGTGACCTACATAGCAGCCGAGCGCTCTATCCAATCACCGACCGTGGCTTTGTTGCCAGTCAAATACAAAACTTCTTGCATAGAAGTCAGCATATTAGAACTCCGCAACTACACAGTCAACACATTGCCAGTGAGGCAAATCTGCCTATTATTGTTGAGCCTAAGTCCACAAAACTTCATGATAAAACGTACAAACGTCTTCTCTGTTCAGTGCTTTCGCCCCTAAACTGGCCGGGTTAGCTACGCTGGTTAACGCGTATGTCAAGGACCCTCAGTGCGTGAGGATGCCGGTTTGCATACCAATCGTGGCTTATTTTTGAGATTTAAATCTTGGGCTAGCACACAGGGACCTTAAACGCAGGAGTACACGTTCTTCAATAGCGACCGTATGGCCTCGACCCTGCTCATGTTTCAATGAATTGATCGGGTGAGATTCTTCACCACCGCTGCCCGTTTGAATGGGAGCCACGCCATTTAAGGTCCTCGTGTACGGACCGTACTAGCCCGCGATTCAAATCTCCGTGGCGGGGCACCCATTCAAACGGGTAGCGGCGGGGAAGAATCTCCCCAATAAAATCATTGCAAAAAAGAACACGGTCGAGGCCATACAGTCGCTATAGAAACACGTGTACATTTACATTTACACCCATTTGGCTACCCAAACCAGGTCATAGATACTCCAATTGCCGTAACGGCCATTCAAACGGGACCTCAAGTGATTAATTCATTGAAAAGTGAGCAGGGTCGAGCTCATACGGCCGCCATATAAAAACAAATACTTAGAGAATTACACTTAAACGGCGTTAGGTTTTAAAAACCCATCTGAGAACGTGGCATCCATTATTTTCAATATTGATTTGTAAACAAACTATCGGTGCTTAGAGTGAAGATTCAATGGAAAATGATCTGGTCATATGAACGACTTGAAACTACGCACAGCCATTCGCAAACACATATGAATCATAGATTATATTCACGTATAAGTACACACACACACACGCACGCACGCACAAACACATGCACACACACACACACACACACACGCACACACACATATATGTACGCATAAATGTACAAATATTTGCATACACTTACACACATGAAGATATATACACTCGGACACATTTGCACACATTAACAATAAGTACTCCCATATATAAAATACATACAGTTGTAGATACATACATATGCACTTAAGTACATGTGATAATATATATATATATATATATATTATCACATATGTATTTAAGTGTATATGTATCTATGTATTATATATAATTTTATATATAGATCTGCTTGCTAAAATAAGGTTGTGGAACTTCCTAGTTGCTTCTTTATCCATAGAAGTAGCAATTATTCCTCCTCCTCCTCTTTCTCCTCCTCCTCCTCTTTCTCCTCCTCCTCTTTCTCCTCCTCCTCCTCCTCCTCTTATTCTTCCTCTTCCTCCTCTTTCTCCTCCTCCTCCTCCTCTTCCTCCTCTTTTTCCTCTTTGTCCTCCTTCTCCTCTTTCTCCTCCTCCTCCTCTTATTGCTCCTCTTCCTCCTCCTCCTCCTCTTCCTCCTCCTCTTCTTCTTCATCCTCCTCCTCCTCCTCCTCCTCCTCCTCAAATAGCCAGATACATACAGACATACATACACAGATGTGAGATTCTTACTGTCAGCGAATCGCGGACAGAACGTAACAAAGATGTCTTGATATCAATACCTGAAATGCGGTAATTTCACGAATTGTCGAAATAAACATCTTGTTGTATATGTCCTCGGGTCATTTGGCTTTGAGATAAACATCCTGTTATCTACGAATATATGCACGGTTCCGTACACCAGGCCTTTGTACACAAGTGTGTGTACACATTGAGTGTACAATCGTACAATTGTAAACTTAGACAAATACGCGAGAAGAAGTTCCCACGCGCATCTGCGAACTAGCTCCATCTTCACCTTTGGAAGGATTAACAATTGGGGCGAATTTCGTGGGAAATCGAACGCCCCAAGTGGGTATTCGTTTGTATCAGGGAGGGGGGTTGAGAAGGAAGAGGAGGTGGTCAGTTTTCTGACCCATCATACAAACTCATCGATGCTCCACCGCTTGCAATTTCTGCTTCGGCATTTCCCTCAAAACTCAAAACATTCCTCTTTCACAGATCGTACCCTGACACCCCTTCTTCCTCTTATCTCTCTCTCTCCTGTCCAACCCCAAAGACCACCCCTGTAGCTACCACGCTGTCTCTCCGTCTGACTTTTGGATCTTGACCTGGAACCGAACACTTTTGCCTATCGATTTTGTTTTGACTGAGCGCCTGTGAATAAGCTGGTCCCCGCGCGCGGCTTTCGTTGGGCGCTGTAGAAATCTCGGAATTACGATTACGATTACGAAATTGTCAAAGCTGGTTAACGGTCTAGGTTCAAAAGCCCCGGTTGAAAAAGTCCAGTGACACCCCGTTCGGGGCAAAGCCGCGGGGCAGGAATTCGTTTCAAACGCCTCGGAATATTTTGAATAGATCAAGGTATCGCAATGCACCCGAGAATTCCGACGTACAGTTAAGCGTTGAATTAAGGTGATGATATATATGCGTGGCCGTGGTGGTGGGTTAGAATGGGGATGAACTTAGTGGGGCGGGATGAATAATGAGGGGTCACGACACATGGCCTTGGGGCAGACGAGACAAAAGGGGGCGGCCAGACAATCAGATATCCTTTAACTGAAAAAGATCAGATACATTGACCAGGTCGCAATCGTAAGCTTCTTCCGCGGATTTGAAGTAGACTTTGGACGCGCTCCCATGCTTAGCCCTGCTCTAAAGACCCCAGTCTGTTTCTTAATGGGTTTAAAGTCCCCTGGTCAGTAATTACCAGGCGGGGTAAATTGTTTCCTGCGTTCCCCTGCACCTTCTCGATCGAGAGGACAACTCGCCGCTTTGAAATCCGACAAGAAGGAGGCGAGCCAAGACTTGCCGTCCGCGGGGGTAACACGAAGAGGCGTGGCGGGCGATTTGGGGTATAATACGAAACGGTACAGGGCAGGGTATAATAGGAATTGGGGTAAAGGGGTGGTTGCCCCGACGTGTCAAATATTCAAGTCGTTTGCGGAGTTTTCGTGCGTGACCGCGACAATTAGTGATTTGGGTTAGATGTGATTTGGGTTAGAAGTCGAACCGTTACAGTTCGGGTGGCGGGTTGTGTTCAAGGTTGCATATTTAATCTGTGGGTCAGTCGCCCCGTGTCCCCTCGGTCACCCCTGCCCGGATATCCGCGGGGGGCTGAGGGTCTGGAGTGTGTCTATCGTCCAGCTGGACGGAGCGGTCAGTCTGTGGTCATCGTGTTGGGTTCGTTGGGTCATCTGGGTCTGTCTTTCTGCCTGTCTGTGCGTCTGCCTAGCCCAGACCAGCTCGGGTTCAAAGGTCGCGCTCATAAATATTGCAAAGGTCAGCCTAGTTAATAAGTCTGAAGGTCGAGCGTTGGATCTGTTACCAGTGTCAACGTTTTTCCGCAAGGTCATCTGAATACCAGCCAGCCATACGTTCCAGCCATCCATCCAGCCAGCCAGCCATCCATCCACCCACCCACCCACCCATCCTTCCATTCCTCCATCCATCCGTCCATTCCTCCTTCATCTATCCATCCATTTAATCATCCACCATTTATCCATACATTCCTCCATCCATCCATCCATTCCTCCTTCATCTATCCATCCATTTATTCATCCACCATTTATCCATACATTCATCCAGAGCATATACCTTGCCAGTCATATCTTGATTCTATTAAGATAATAACATACAATCTCCTCCCGGCGCTATATAAATTAAACTGTGCTAAATTTGACAAGTCAGCTGTGTGTCTAAATGATGTATACACAAGCATCAGTCAGCATCGGTGTTCATTACCCTATGTACGTAATAATCAGAAAAGTGGGCCTGCGTACTACGTACGAGTATGTGTGTACGTACGTATGTATGTGTATATATATATATATATATGTACGTACGTATGTACGTATGTATGTACGTACGTATGTATGTATGCATGTATGTTTGTGTATATGTACGTAAGTATATATGTATGTATGTATGCATGTACGTATGTACGTATGTATGTACGTATGTGTACGTATGTATGTACGTATGTGTGTACGTACGTACGTATGTATGCATGTACGTATGTATGTACGTATGTGTGTACGTACGTACGTACGTATGTATGTACGTACTTATGTATGTACGTATGTGTGTATGTATGAATGTATATGTATGTATGTATGCATGTATGTATGTATGTGTATGTATGTATGTATGTATGTATGTATGTATGTATGTATCTCCTATGTATGTGTGTTGTTAGTATCAAACCAAACTCTAAGTGGTTAGACAATTTCACAGAGATTTGCCAAATATTAATTATCAGTTGTTATGAACACCGAGAGAATCTCTCGTCTGTCAATAGACCTTCGATAATCGAGACCTAGGCCGATCGATGTTTCGTTCCGTAGGTCTGCTGACCTACTTATAGCTTGGCCTATTGCATAGGCCTTCCTTTGCGTGCACGCCGTGGATTACGAGGCCTAGTTTGATCCGACTAAAAAAAGGTTTGTTTTGGGCTACTGGTCTCGTAAACAGTAGAAATGTAGGCCTTCGTAGGGCTGGTTTTATTCCATTGAAAAGGTCCACATTGTCTGCGAGCTACGAAAGGCCTCGACCGTCTGACATAAACATTCATATAGCTTCCACTTTGCCGTCCGTCCGTCCGTCCATACATCCAGTCATCTATCCTGTCATCCATCCATCCAGTCATGTATCCAGTCATCTATCCTGTCATCCATACATCCAGTCATCTATCCAGTCATCTATCCTGTCATCCATACATCCAGTCATCTATCCAGTCATCTATCCATCCATCCAGTCATGTATCCAGTCATCTATCCTGTCATCCATACATCCAGTCATCTATCCAGTCATCTATCCTGTCATCCATCCATCCAGTCATCTATCCAGTCATCCAGTTATCCATCCATCCAGTTTACAGCGGAGTTCGCTAGAGAGCGGTGACTGGGATTTAAACCTCGACCTTGCAGGTGACCTCTGCACCCTCACCACTCGACTACTTCAGGGTAACTCACCGCTTGACTACCCCCAGTTGCAGTGGTCATCACCTTAAAGGTACGAGTGTCCCTTTTACCTTACCTTAACTTAAATACTTTACCATACCTCAACCTACCCCAACTTACCCAACCTTACCATGTACTTGACCTATTTCCAAGCTGTCAAGATTATGTGACAGTTTCACTAGAGTAATTTAAATTACCTTACTTTACCTTAAGAGAATATTTACTAGGTACGTAAGGGTTACGGTTGGGTCCTCTTCATGAGCTCAGGAGATCATCTACGCAGTAGGTAAAGGTACTTAATCTTACCTTACCTTACCCCACGATACCTTGGCGTATTTACATACCTTTCAAGGTCGTCGTATCCACCGCTAGGTAATTCCAAGCACCGATTTATAAATAACTTTTATTGCATAGACAGGTGTACTGCCCCCGTGTTCATTCAGTCTGTATGCAATTATAAACGCATACCTGTATGAGAGGCGTGATTATTCAAATACACGATTTCATGTTCTTCTGAGTAGAAGTGTACTTAGCCGAGAAGCTAAGCTCTACAACTGCCCAGAGGCTGTGTGTGTGTGTGTGCGTGCGTGTGTATATGTAGACTTCGTTTCTTGACCTCGGCCTACTTTGCAGGGAAGCAACAAGGGAAGGATGATGGAAGGGAGAAAAAGTAAACGGTGTCGTCATTGGAATCTTCCGACTGATGATGACGATGATGATGATGATCATGATAATGATAATAATAATAACAACAACAACAACAATAATAATAATAATAATGACAATTTATATAGCGCTGTATCACAACCGAGGTTGAAAAAGGACGCTGGATATTCGCCCTTTTTCGACTTCGGTTGGGTTACGGCGCTATATAAATTCTGATGTAGGGGCAAACAAGATAAGACTGACACACAGACAGACATGTGTAGACACACAGACATTGTCAACGTGTCTGGTTGTATGTTTCTGTCTATGTCTGTGTGTCTGCGTCTGTGTGTTTACGTCTGCATGTCTATGTCTATGGTTATATATCTGTCTCTGTATTTCTCTGTTCCCCTCTGTCTATGTGTCTTTATTTTTGTCTCCGATCTGTTGTCTGTGTTCATCTGTCTGTCTGTATACTTGTCTGTCTTACCCTGTCTGTGTCTGTGTGTATATGCTTTATATCTGTGTATCTATGTCTGTCGGTACGTTTGCTTGTATGTGTCCGTCCGTTTGTGTATATGTCTGTAAATGCTTCTCTATATCTGTCTGTACGTCAACCTGTGTGTCTGTCTGTGTGTGTGTGTGTGTGTCTGTCTGTCTGTCTGTCTGTCCAAATCTGTTTCTCTGGGTGGCCTGGTTTTTGTCATTCAATATTTCACAAAGCGCGGCGCTGCGTTAAACCCAATCTTCTTATTACTCCGTCGGCCTAGCGTAGACCTGTAGGCCGGTCAAGAGACTCAAGATACCCGGATGCAACAAACACGAAGGCCTATGAGAGCTCACTAAACAAAGTTATATCCACTTAACAGCAACAGGTTGTCCGGCCATTCGTCGCTAGAGGGCCGACTAAGTGTACTTGCGCGCAAGAAAGTAGGTCCACGGGAAAGCGCGCGAAACGAACAAAGACGGTTTAGTTTGTTAGCTGGCCACGTGATCTGAGGCGAGCGTATTTCTACAGGGGGTAGGGATAGTGTGTGGTTCGGGGTGGTGGGACGAAAAAAGGGTTGTTGTCGCGAGACGATTGATATGCGGCCGTGTTAAGGATCTATAGCAATTAGATGCGAATCGCTGGAAGGAATGTTATTGTTAAGATTTAGTCCTGATATTAAGACGCAGCGAGGCTAAGGAAGGGAGCGATGGTTTCTCAGAAGGTAGTAGTTCCACTGTTTAACGACAGCTTATGGCATCAAAGGCAGTTGCCGTCGCCCTCCCTCTTTTATCCAGGCTTGGGACTGGCACTACCCCCAAACAAGGCAGTGGCGGAGTTACACTTATAAAATACCGCCTGGATTTTAACTGTCGAGGAGTAGATATCTTCACTTCTTGCAATCTCTGCGCAGGTCTTTCTATCAGAACTGAAAACACTGCTCTTCCTCAGATCCTATCCTCATTCTTCCTCTTCCCCTTATCTCACTTACCGGTTCCAAACACCACCCACCGTAGCCGTCTGACTGCCTGACTCTTGGATCTTGACCTGGAACTGGACCTTTCCTGTCTGTCGATTTTGTTTTGACTGAGCGTCTGTGAAAAAGCTGGTTCCGGCGACGTAGCTTTCGTTGGGCGCTATAGAAATCTCGAGATTACGGTTACGATCTCCATACCAGCGCTGCGGAGAAAGTAGTATTGTAAGTAGCGATTGGGTTTCTACGAGGCGTAGTAAGAACATCGTGGGGCATCCATTTCCGCCTCACGGTCGAATTAGGCACGCCCCACTGAGCGGAGTAATAACGCGGCCGGGGTCAGCGGTTATTAATTTGCATATGCATGACGGCCTTCCCCACGGGGTGACTCGGTTTTTCTGCGTCAAAGGTTAAATGGCGTTTTAATGTATCCATCGCTTCCTGTTGGAGGGAACTAGTTTTCTTCGCGCGGATGAATACGACATTCTACGGCGTGTTAGCAAGTTCTTAATCACTGCGCTTGTTCGCTTAAGAACTCGACTGAATGGCGAAGGAAGTAGGTCGATATCTTGAACGAATTCAGACAATGGCTTCGTGATGATAATGAAGATTAGTATTGTTCACTGTTCGACGATTTTTGTGAGTGGTGATAATACAGGGGGGTCAAGAAGAGAATTGACAGATCTTTCATTCAGAACTGATAACGATGTAATCGTAATCGTAATTCCGAGATTTCTACAGCGCCCAACGAAAGCCACGTCACGGGGACCAGCTCATTCACAGGCGCTCAGTCAAAAAAAAATCGATAGGCAAAAGGGTTCGGTTCCAGGTCAAGATCCAAGTCAGGCAGAGAAGCTAAGCGCTGAGCACCAGCTTATTAACGAGCGCTGCGTCAGGTCAGTGGGGTAGTCCAAAGATGCCATATCCGATTGGCAAAAGACAGAAGAGAGAAGGGGGTCAGGACCCTGCTAGGGTGGGTTGTGATTCCTCTTCTTCCTCTTGTCTATCTTGCCGCTCCACCATCCACCGTAGCCCTCTGAATGTCCGCCTGCCTGATGTTTGGATTTTAACCCGGAACCGAATCTGACCCTACCTGCCTGTCGATTTTGTTTTGACTGAGCGCCTGTGAATAAGCTGATTCTCACGACTTAGCTTTCGTCGGGCGCTGTATAAATCTCGAGATTACGATTACGAACTCCACTCATTCATCTGGCTACAGACTCTGATCTTTCCGCTTATTAGATCGTAACCCTTGAAGGCCAGCGAATGCTTGCTACTGTTTATCTTGCTGCTTGTTTATCAACCATTGTGCTTGCACCGCTGTGGTGTCGCTCTATGTAGGCTTCCAGCGATGATTATTCCTTGTCGTTTTATAGCGCATTTATATGGTATGACAGTTGACGAAGCGATATAGATCATTGCGTTCGTGAACAAGGAATCGATATCTTATCTTAAGAAAACCATTTGAAGTATTAACTTGCCCCAACGTGTGGTACCCCTTCTTCCTCTTATCTCTCCCTCCTCTCCAACCCCAAACACCCCCCCCCCGTAGCTGCCACGCTGTCTCTCTGTCTGACTTTTGGATCTTGACCTGGAACCGAACCTTTTGCCTATCGATTTTGTTTTGACTGAGCGCTTGGGAATAAGCTGGTTCCCGCGACGATCTGGCTTTCTTTGGGCGCTGTAGAAATTTCGGAATTACGATTACGATTACCTTAATTTTACCTTACCCCTCCTCCTTCTTCTCCTTCTCCTCCTTCTTCTGCTCCTTCTCCTCTTCCTCTTCCTCCTCCTCCTCCTGCTTCTTCTCCTGCTTCTTCTTTAGACTTCATTATTCTTGGCGTTTCTGGTTTCTCACGTTAATCACTTCCGCTTTCTTTTCGAAAATTCTCTTCCGGTCGGAGTTCAAGGTCGTTATCAAGGTCTTCGAGTTAGCCCAGCGATTTCTCTAGCGCCAGCAGAAGCTGCGTCTTCACCCAAATGCAACTGTGTTTAAAGCGGTCAACACGCAACCCTGGTATTCAGTGACCTTTGATCCTGACACGTAGGGCATCCAAGCCTCAGAAGGCAGTGTCGAAACGATGATGGTGATTCGCTGGGCAAACACGGGCCCCCATCCCTCATTGGGGTATATTGGACGCGCAGTCATTCATTCCTCTGCTTGCATTGCTTACCGCTGGGTATCTATGGAGATCGCGGTGGTTTAGTGGTATGGACTGTGCCTCGTAATCGGAGAGTCATGGGTTCGAATCTGCCTCAAGCCACTGCGTAACGACCATGGACAGGTTGCGCACCCACAACTGTCTGTGAGGAAGGCAACGGGAAACCAACTCACTCATCTCATCCCCGGTTGATATAAGAAGCCAATGGACCTGCCTTCTGGCAGAGAACTCATCATCATCATCATCATTGTCGTCATCATCATCATCATCATCAACATCATCATCATTAGCAGCAGCATCATCATCAAAATCATCATCATCATCGTCATCTATGGTTGTCGCTGTCGGGTTTCACGTACACACGCAAACACACCTGTAGTTAAAGCACCCTCCTGTTGGGTGTCCCATATAAGCTGAAAGGGGTGATGAGTGGGACTTTCCCCTTTCCCAGATTGCATAACCGAGGTGACATTTCAGCCCTACAAAGATTCAAAATCGTCGTAAATACTTAAATACCTGAAGCGACCATCGACTAATGCCTTGGGCATTATGATAACGGCGCTATAGAAGTCTCTAGATTAGAAATAACTAAGAGGTATTTCCACTTATTGTTCCCGAGTGAAAATAGAGCTATGGAAGCCATGTTGTAGCGCTTGTTTTCTGATTTAAACCAACACGATTCCTGAGTTTCTTCGTAAAGAGAACAGGTGCTCAACTGAAGGTCATTGGACTCGACTATAAACGGACTACACTATAGGCCGTTTTCAAAGACAATCAAGGGTCTTAAGGAGACAATTACACCAAAGATGATGGCTTCCGTGGTATCCTACAATTTCAACAATGGGATCTACGCAGGGATTCGCCTGGACAGTCCCGGAACCGGCCTTGTGCGTCCAGTGTTCCGGATTGATCCCAAATTGTCCAGGAACTTGGTCTAAATATCCACTTCACCAAATGTTCTTCTTCTTTTCGCACACTAAACTCGAACAGCCGGCCGTAAATAAGTTTTACAGAGTGAAAATAGAGGGTAGTTAGATTAGCAGACCTATAAATGACATCTGCAAATTGGATGCATCATGCATGTATATATATAATATATATATAATATATATAATATATATAATATATATATAATATATATATATATATATATATATAATATATATATAATATATATATGAACTTCGCTCGTGCTGGGCCCTGAAGCCTGGAAGGTTACTGGAATTTAATAAACGGTTTACTCTTGATGTTGATTCAAATTTTATATATAGGCCACCTGTCTCTTGTGATTTGAGTCAAATCATTTGACTGTAATTTTTAACGCCTATTTGCAGTAGATCCTACATTCGGCTGACGCAACATTCGTTACATACAGTGATGTGGACAGGGTTAATTGATAGTGGCATATCGAGTGACTTGCGGGTATCCTGGATTGGCAGAATCAAAAGTTGGCAGCCCTAGATCTATGTCGAATTCGTATCAGAGAGATTCCAACTCGGTGGCAAAGTTTAACGCCCAACGCTTTACCAACTCGGACAGGGTGAAACCTCGATAGTAAGTGTAGTAGTAGCAGTGTTTTTAAGTGGCTATCTTTTTATTAGTCATCTCGTTTGTCGATCCCAGTTGAAAACCCGATACATATTACAAGCATATAACAATTGACAGGGATGCAGAGACACCCAGAAGGAACAGAAGTTCCACTTACTTACGGTCACCTGTTACTTAGTAGCAGTGAGGTGGCTATTAACCTAGCTATAAAACAACGTATTCTTTGCATTGACACAAAATCAGTAACCGTCAAAGGACAAAATGAAAAAGACAAATATTCAATTTCAACTAAGTTGAATTGCCTTTAGTAACTAAGGTAATACAGAAAACAAAATATTTAACTAACTATTGAATGCACAGTCAGAAGATACTTTCAAAAACTGTCGCATCTGCTTCTTAAATAGCTGCAAATTAGGCAGCGAACGTATACTCACAGGGAGGGAGGGAGTTTATTATGTCATAAATAAAAAAACCTGTTCAAAGCGTCTAAATATGGCGTTGCAATTGACGTTTCGTTTTAAGTTTCAAGCGTTTAGCGACATTTTGTACCTACTCACCGCCACTGTAAAGGGACATTTACTCAGAAATCGCTCTCTTCACTGTTATTTAACTATTAGACGAAGTCGTTTAAAAGGTGTGTAAGCAGCGCCTTGAATTTGATGTTAATATAGTAAATTTAACACCTCGTGGCTGCGATGAACATTTGCGTTGATTTTAATTTATGAAGCATATAGTTTCACATAAATTTACTCAATGAAAGATTCTATTTATATCATTAGACGTAGCGTTAATAATGTGTCTAAGCAGATCGCTGAATTCAACGTTGAGTTAACATAAATAAATTTAACGACATCTCGTGACTGCGAAGGTCATTTACATTGACCTTAAAATACAAACAGTTATTTGAATTTAAGCCGTGAATGAGTTTATTTATAATATTGACGAAACCGTTTCAAAAGTGTCTAAGCAGAGCGTTGTATTTGAGGTTAATTTAACATTAACAAATTTAACGACATCTCGTGGCTGCGAGGGTCATTTACGTCGATCTTATTACTATAATTATTGTTCCATAATACAGCTTTAATTTACACAATATTTATATTAGTTGATGAAACCGTTTTAAAGGTGTCCAAGCAGAGCGTTATGTTTGACGTTAAATTAATAAACTTAACGACATCTTGTGGCTTCCTCGGCTGTTTGCGTCGACCCAAGCTTATCTCACAATTAGAAATACTCTCCCGTTACAAGTCTAATCAATTCTTACGGAAAGTGAATGGGTCATTTGACACTTTTAAACGAAGGAATAATATTCTGGGCCGCCAGGTGTCGTTGCTTTGTTTTTTCCATCGCCCAATCAAAGGGCTGTTATAGGGTCAAATTTATATAGCTCCGTCACTTTTAAGATAAATCTATGGCTTTCCTGAGGCTAATTTAATAAATGCCTAGTACCAACTTTACTTAGTGATTTGGGATGGAAGAAACCCCTACCTTCAGCTGACCGATATAGTAATTATCCTTGGCGCTAGGTTAAATGTAAATGCACACGGTTTTATATAGCTACCGTACGGCCTCGACCCTCTTCATTCTTCGGTGAATTTATCGGGTGAGACCCTTCACCACCGCTGCCCGTTTGAATGGGCGCCAAGCCATTTAAGGTCCTCATGTACGGATGTGCTACACATTATTAAAAAGTATGATTCCTAGGTATTATAAAATTTTTTGGTTCACATGTATCTTAGTGTAGTAGTGGTTCCACTGTTTAACGACAGCTTATGGCATCAAAGGCCGTTGCCGTCGCCCTCCTCCTTTATCCAGGCTTGGGACTAGCACTACCCTCAAACAAAGCAGTGGCGGAGTTTGCATGGCGCTTGAACGACATTGACGAGTATATACCATCGGAAGATAGTGATTTAAAGGTGTTTTAAAACAACTTGTTATTTGTATCCAGTGTTTAACGACAGCTTGTGGCTACCAGGGCCGTTGACGTCGACCTTTATTTAGTGGGTTTAGGCAGTGACATCCTACCAGGGTTGAAAGGTGGTATAAAGTATCGTTGTCTAACGATATAAAGGTGTCTAAGCACAACTGAATAACTGTATTGGTTCCCTGTGTTTAACGACATCTTGTGGCTGCCAGAACCGTTAACATCGACTTTTCCTTATTCTGGTAGTAGTAGTTCCATTGTTTAACGATATCTTATGGCATCAAAGGCCTTTGACGTTGCCCTCCTCCTTTATCCAGGCATGGGACTGGCACTACCCGCTTAAAAGCGGAGCACAGTTAAGATGGTGATTAGTAGTTTCCAATGTTTAACGACATCTTATGGCATCAAATGCCGTTGACGTCGATTGGAAAAAATTGGGCACAGTTTTAAGCGGCAGAATCCAAAAGATATAATAAAGTTCGTCATTCAACGAAATTGAAGAATATATAGCGCTGGCAGAAAGCGATTTAAAGGTGTCTAAGCGCAACCCAATATCTGTCAATGTAAAATTACACTTTTCCTGTAAAATGTAAATGTATCTGTTTCATCTAGCGACCGTATGTGTTCAATCCTGCTCATTTTTCAATGAATTGATCGGGTGAGATCCTTTACCACTGCTGCCCGTTTGAATGGGCACCACGCCATTTAAGGTCCCCGTGCACGGACCGTACTAGCCCGATATTAAAATCTCTGAAATACAGCCACGATTAACCATTGTGGCTAATTAGGCCGTTCTTTCGCTGCAGCCACGAACGAAGAATCGCATAGATGTACATCCTGTTGACCGTTGATCGCTCTTTCTCAGAACTGTTTATACGTACGAAATCAAGGCATTAGGAGTTAAATTTAAAAGTAGATTCTGACAGAGATGTTGGGAAAACGCTTCTTGTCCTTTTACCACTTTCTCAGTCAAAGCATAACCACGATGAGGAGGAAGAGTAGGAGGAGGAGGAGAAGGAGGAGGAGGAGGAGAAGGAGGAGGAGAACAAGAACAAGAAGAACAAAAAAGAACGAAACCAACATCAAGAACAAAAAGTAGAACAAGAAGAAGAACAGAAGAAGAACAAGAAGAATAACGACAAGAACAACAAGAACAGGAACAAGAACAGGAACAGGAACAGGAACAGGAACAAGAACAGGAAGAAGAACAGGAACAAGAACAAGAACAAGAACAGGAACAAGAGCAAGAAGTCCTTAAGCTAGCCTGAGCGACAGCCATGGATATAAAGTGCTAGCGACTTCATCTGTTTTAAAGTCGGCAAATGAGGGCGGGTAGTCAGTCCTCTCCCTCGTCGCCCGATCCTCCCACTGACATGTACCGTCACTGTTCTCATTACAGCTGAGTTCGCTCGGAGGCGCAGCTGACGCCTGAATATCGAAACAAATTTCTGCCGTGGCGGAGGTTTGAACCCCCGACCACTCGGTTGACGGTCCACCACGCTTACTCTCTAGACTACCGCTATACTCCTAGCCTAAACCAACCTATATTCCCTCTTCCTCCGTCTTTTCCTTTGTTCATCCAGCATCATTCGTCCCAAACCCTTTTATTACTTCTCGGGGTTTTCCATTGTAAACCAACTTCTCGCCTCTGCCAGTAATCTGACCTCTGACCTCTGACCTCTGACCTTGACCCCTTCAATGTGGAGCCGCCTTTCCACAGCACTCAACTAGAACAACATAACCAACCGTAACAGCTCCTCTGCTTCCTTCTCTCTCTGTCTGTCTCTGTGTATGTCTCTATCTCTGTCTCTGTCTGTCTCGGTCTGTCTGTCTCTTTCTTGCGATGCACTCTACAGCAGTCTGGTCTTCTTCCTTAAGTATTTCTGGGTAACCCCACTGCCTTGACGCAGCGCTCGCGAAAATAAGCTGGCGCCCTCTAGTAAGTTTCGAATTTACAAATGTGACCAAAATTAAGCTAACCTAACCTATTTTAAACCTGACCTAACTTATCCAAATCTAATCTAAACTTTCAGCCCCGGACACAGCACAGCAAGGGTTCTAAGTGAATCAGAAGAAATATCTTCTGATGTTAGCAGAAAACGAGCCCCAGATTTCTGCAGAGGGCATCAGCAGGCTTGTCTTTTACTTCTACCCTCGCTCACTTCTTCCTCTAATTTCTTCCTCCTCTCCAACCCCAAACACCACCACCCATAACTGCCACGCTGTCTCTCCGTCTGACTTTTGGATCTTGACCTGGAACCGAATTCTTTTGCCTATCGAATTTGTTTTGACTGAGCACCTGTGAATAACTGGTCCCCGCGGCACGGCTTTCGTTGGGCGCTGTAGAAATCTCGGAATTACGATTACGATTACGAAAGGAACTGGCTTAAGGGTAAATTTGCGCTACAAAACTCACTCAGTTCAAAGACTGTGAATAAGACTTCTCTACGAAACTCGAGAAGATCTTCCGCCCGAATGGCGTGAGTCCAAACACAAGGTGGTGTTTTGTATAAATTCTGCTATCAAAGGAATATTCGCGGCTATCACTGGGAACTTATTGCAGGAGATTTCTACGAAGGGAGATTTACTGCTGGAGATTATACGAACTTTCCGGAAAACAGGAATTCTGGAGTTTTGAAAGACTTGAATATGGAAATGAGTTTTTTGATTAATTCTGTCTGCCTGCCTGACTCTTGGATCTTGGCCCGGAACCGTACTCTTCCTGCCTATCGATTTTGTTTTGACTGAGCGTATGTGAATAAGCTGGTTCCGTCGACTTAGCTTTCGTTGGGCGCTGTAGAAATCTCCAGCTTACGATTTTCTTATCTTGGATACGAGTTAGTGCATGCTATAAGATAACCGGATATTTAAGAGTTTTAAAGGATTTAAATGACAAAATAATCGCAGTTAATTCTTTCCTTTCGGTGTTTTCGTTGAGGTAAGGAGCGAATCCAGGACTCGAAGTTAAGTTACGGGTGGTCGAATGCTAAACCGTAATCGTAATCGTAATCTGGAGATTTCTACAGCGCCCAACGAAAGCCAAGTCGCGGGAACCAGCTTAATCACAGGCGCTCAGTCAAAACAAAATCGATAGGCAAAAGGGTTCGGTTCCAGGTGAAGATCCAGGAGTCAGGCAGTCAGTTGTGGCCTTTTCTCCATTGCTTCTGCTGGAGTAAGGGCTAGGGTTAGCAATCCTAAACATCACCCACCGTAGCTGCCACGCTGTCTCTCTGCCTGACGTTTGGATCTTGACCTGGAAGCGAACCCTTTTGCCTATCGATTTTGTTTTGACTGAGCGCCTGTGAATAAGCTGGTCCCCGCGGCGCGGCTTTTGTTGGGCGCTGTAGAAATCTCGGAATTACGATTACTAGTTCGAATCCTTGTCTTTTGGACGAGATGTGTGATTCGCTGTGGAGTGTTGACTTACCACGGCTGTGTCAAGGGCTGAGCACGTGGCGCCGCGCTGAGGCCAAAATATCACCAAACGTCAATAGGCTTAACGTGTTGAATAATTGTCAGTCAGGGACGTTTAATAAACGCAAGATTATTTGGCAATACATATATTTTATGGCCATGAATATAGATAGATACATATATAGAAATATGATATTTATATATACAAGATAACGCCTGTACCCCACACTTGTTCATATTGACACGTCTAAGCGAGTGCACATATTTGACCTATATTGTGGCCTATTGATTGGACCGCTTGCTGCGCGTCTATAAATAACTCTGGGCTTGGCCGAAGCGAGGCCTAGTTTTTCATTCGCTGCTGATAAGCGGGTTAAAAATTTGCACGGCTATAACTGGAGGTTTGTTAGTCAGTATGTAAAATCGATAGGTAGGTATATGACCGTATAAGTCGATTATTAATAACAGCTACATGTACAACGATGTTCTGTATAGAAGGAAATGTGTAAATTAGAGCCCATCCCTTTATGGATACGGCTAGCACGGCCCGTAGACGGGGACCTCAAATGGGGTGGCGCCCATTCAAAGGGGCAGCGGTGATGAAGGATATCACCCGATCAATTCACCTAACCTAAGTTTCTCTTACCTAACCGTACCTCGCCTTATTTACGATACCTGATCTTACCTTATCTTGCCTTACCTTACCTTTTCTATTGGCCTGGTTAGCTACATTGGTTAACGCCTACGTCAAGACGCCTCTGAGAGTGAGAATGCCGGTTCGCATACTGATTGTGGCCATATTGCAGAAATGTTATCTCTGGCTAGCACGGTCCGTACACGGGGACCCTAAATGGCGTGGCGCCCATTCAAACGGGCAGCGGTGGCGAAGAAGGATCTCGCCCGTTCATTCATTGAAAACTGAGCAGGGTCGTAGCAATAAGGTCGCTATAGAAACACGTTTGCATTTACATTTTACAAATATTAGGTTGCTCTTAGACACCTTTAAAATGGTTTTCTCCGGATGCTATATACTTGTCAATTTCCTTCAGTTGGCAGTTTTAGATTGACTCAGACAACAGAATCGCGATAACGAAAAATCGACGTCACAAGAAGTCGTTAAATACTGCACATTAATAAAAATAATAGGTTGTGCTTAGACACCTTTAAATCGCATTTCACCGATGATATATACAGGTAAATTTCGTCAAATCCAAACTGTAACACGCATACCTAAATAAGGAAAGGTCGACGTTAACGGCCCTTACAGCCACAAGATGTCGTTAAACTCTGAAAACTAATATAAGACTACGCTTAGACACCATTAAATCGTATTTTACCGATGCTATATATGTGGTCAGTTTCGCTTAAGTTAAGTTTCAGTTAAGCGGAACGAAATGGTAGAACACTGAATAAGGGTCGACGTTAACGGCCCTGGCAGCCACAAGATGTCGTTAAACACTGAATACTAATAAAAATAATAGGATGTTCTTAGACACCTTTAAATCGCGTTTTACCGACGCTACATAGTCGTAAATTTCGCTTAACCGCTAGGCCGCTCCGAAGAAAATCCTTCACTGAATAGAGGTCGATGGTAGCCACAAGATGTCGTTAAACCCTGAATACTAAAAACAAAAGACGTGGCGCCCATTCAAACGGGCAGCGGTGGTGAAGGATCTCACCCGATTAATTCACAGATAAAGCACAGTAGTTCGGTGGAAAGATGAAATGGTGAGGGAGGACACTGTACACACGCCCTGGAATACCGAGGCTAAGAAAATAAAGTCGCTGACATTTCAAACAGTGGCTGCCTCTACGGGTTCTGCCCTTAATCTATTCTCCTTTGCTAGGGCATACATCCATTCCATCCATCATACATAAATAAATACATGCATACATAAATACATACATGCAAACACATACATACATATATACATACATACACACAAACATACGCCCGTACATCACTACATACATTTTGTGCCATCGGTTGATGCCTTGTGCATTAGACACCGGCGCATTAGAAGTTACTTATTACTATTGTATACATAGGCGTAAACACTCGCGTTAGTAGAACAAGTACATAAAAATAAATACATACATACATACCTACATACATATATACATACATACATACATACATACATGCATACATACATACATGCATACATACATATATACATACATACATCCATGCATACATCCATGCATGCATACATACATACATGCATACATACATACATACATGTATACATACATACATGCATACATACATGCATACATAGATACATGTATACATACATACATGCATACATACATGCATACATACATACATGTATACATACATACATGCATACATACATGCATACATACATACATGTATACATACATACATGCATACATACATGCATACATACATACATGCATACATACATATATACATACATACATATATACATACATAGATACATACATACATGCATACATATACATACATACATACATACATGCATACATACATATATACATACATACATCCATGCATACATACATACATGCATACATATACGTACATACATACATGCATGCATACATACATACAAACATACATACATACATACATGTATACATACATACATGCTTACATACATACATGCATACATACATATATACATACATACATACATGCATACATACATACATAGGTACATGCAGCAATTCTAAAAGATATGAATCCAGTGCTTGGATTCGAACCGTGGTTCCTGTTACAGGTTACATTTCCGCCCACGACCAGATGGCGCCGCGAACAGCTGGGATGGCGGGAAGATTTACGCACGCCTCGACGCCATATTTGATTTAGGTTACGTCTAGAGTGACGTAGGCGGACAGACGCGTGGCTATATACATGCGTCCAAACAGACGCAGACACGTGTATTTATGGGCAACTCGCTATCGTCTGCTCTGACGTATCCCGGCAGACACTGCGCGAGTTGAACATTCGGTCCAATCAGTGACCTTACGTCTTCAGACTTCCAGGCACCATACATACGTATATATTTCACTCTAGTATATATATATATATATATATATATATATATATATATATATATATATATATATATATATATATATATATATATATATATATATATATGTAAATATGTGTAGGTATATAAAATGGATACACTATATATATATGTGTAGGTATATATAATGGATACACTATATATATATATATATATATATATATATATATATATATATATATATATATATATATATATATATATATATATATATATATATATATATATATATATATATATATATATATATATATATATATATATATATATATATTGCTCAGCGCAGTTGTTCTAGTAGTTGGTGTGATGTGGGAGTGCACCAGCTGCAGGTGCCCCCGCGAACACACAGCTGCCAAGCAAGCGTACATACACACATATACACGCACACGCACATGCACACGTACATGCACACACACTTACATACATGCACAAATAAATGCACACATACATGCACACCCACTTATATACATGCACACATACATGCACACATACATGCACACATACATGCACACACACACATGCACACATACAGTACATCTGTACATACACGTGTACATATGTACATGTTATTATGCGTTTGTTAATCGTGCAAGGTCAAATCTGAATCTGAGGCACTGAGCAGTTGTGAGTGAAGGACTTGCTCAAGGTCCCTACACAGTAACCGTCTAAGAGGAGGAGGCTCGAACCCGTACTCTCCGCATTACAAGCCGAGCGCTCTAACCAACAGGTTACCGTGCCCCACGCAAACGCATACATACTCTACAGTGGCGCTTAATAAATGCCGAAATAATAATATAATCGTACATACACATACATAGGCTTACATATAGGCCTGACCCATGGATCTTGACCTTGAACCGAACCCTTCTTGCCTATCGATTTTGTTTTGACTGAGCGCCTGTGAATAAGCTGGTTCCCGCGACTTAGCTTTCGTTGGGCGCTGTATAAATCTCGAGATTACGATTACAATATACAGATTGATGCATAGACGTGTATTTAGGAATCCACAACAGTTATTGAACCATGTTCACCGTTGCAACATGTTCACCGTTGCAACATGTTCACCGTTGCAACATGTTCACCGTTGCAACATGTTCACCGTTGCAACATGTTCACCGTTGCAACATGTTCACCGTTGCAACATGTTCACCGTTGCAACATGTTCACCGTTGCAACATGTTCACCATTGCAACATGTTCACCACTGCAACATGTTCACCATTGCAACATGTTCACCGTTGCACCACACCTTCGACAACCCTCGTGGTTTACAGAAACAGCTGTCGTCCTTCTCCCTCTGTCGTTCGGACAGAGACTACTCAAAACAAGGCCACAGTCTGGGACGGACAGCCTTGCTTCCGTTTCTAAAAATAGCGCAGGCCACGCCAATTAATTATTTTGATTGGCACAGGTGACTCGAAAGGTGACTGAAACGAGGTCGAAGTCGGCAATGCCAACGATTTAACCCGATTATAGCGAAAGCAAGCCGAGGAACACCAGGTGTTAGTCAGACGCCAACAATCCCAGCGAATATAACTCTTATCGCTGAGCTGTTGAACCGACAGATAAATATAAAGACTGGTAACCTTGAACGGAACGTATGTTGGAACAAAACATATGTTGGGACGTTCCTCTAGCGCTAATACACAGGCCCTAAATATCCCGCCGCTTCTAAAAATTCTGACGCGTCCTTTGCGAACGCGGCTACGTCTCGAGGATAGACGTTTGAACGCCGTAAACAAGTTGTCTTGCGTCTTCGCATGCAATTATTCCTTACCAAGAACTGCGTTATTTCTGAATAAAACAACTTTTTAAGCGTTCCCCGTATAGCTATAAACAGGTAGAGGTGTGACTTTGCAGAAAGGGGAACCCTGGGTAACATTATAGTCATGTTGTCGCGTTAATGGAACCTTTAATCGTGTCCTGGACGCGTGTGATCTGGTTGGCGTTTGTTGGTAGGGTCTGACTCGAAGAGAAAGAACCCAGATGAGTGAAAGTCTCATAAAACTTGGTTACACGTGTAAATGTAGACAGGAGCGCAACAAGGGCGAATTATATGACAGGGATATTCGGTTTCAAATCCATTGAGTTTATTGTGTAATATGGAATCATATAGAGTATATTGTAGACGATTATATGTGAAACCACGTGTCACTGAAGTTAATGTAAATAAATAAACGAACGGGTAGGTGTCCAAATGAATGAGTAAGCGAGTAAGAAAGGCGATGTGAGTTTAATTGCATATAAATTACATATTTATGTGCTGTATATGTCGTGTTTGATTCGATCTAAAGTGTTTTACAGTGCCTGTATTGTCATCACTAATAGTACAACTGACTTCATTCCTCTTTCACAGACCCTGTCCTGATTCCCCTTCTTCCTCTTATCCCTCTTTCCGCTCCAATCCCAAACATCACCCACCGTAGCTGCCACGCTCTCTCTACCTGACTCTTGGATCTTGACCTGGAACCGAACCCTTTTGCCTATCGATTTTATTTTGACTGAGCGCCTGTGAATAAGCTGGTCGCCGTGACGTGGATTTCGTTGGGCGCTGTAGAAATCTCGGGATTACGATTACGGTTCATCGGTATATCATGCAGTTGAAGAGGCGACAGCTGGGTATAACTGCTATAAAGCCCACAGTGTATGAAATGCAAATGACTTTACAAGATCCTCCGATAAGTTCTTAAAAGGATTAGGTATGTATGCTTCAAGTTATTTAGGCCTATACATAAATAACCAGCTAATTTGGATATAAGTAGCCTAAGAAATGCATATCCTTTTAAACCTTGGATTCTAAGGAGTACACGGATATGAGAGATGACGGCTATCACATTTCGTACAGCTTAAATGCTCAGAAATCAGGCACAGAGTGATCTCAGTTCTTAGATGTCAAGTCCCAGATCCGGAGGTCGGTTTCGGGTCATAGAGTCGAGAACCGTCACACCTTCGTAGCAAGGGGTGTATCCAAGACCTAAGATTTGAATAGTCCAAGAGGCACTCTTGAAATCGGTGTAATTTATACCTACCGACGCATGTGAGCAAAGTAGGTCAAGGGATCGTCCGTCCGTTAATGAGAAATTGATGTTCAATGCTATCAAACGCCCGCTGAAGATCAAGAAGACTGTTTAGAGTAGGCCAGTTTTCGTCTTTAGGAGGAGCCGTGAGAGATGATGAAGGTAGGGAACTGTTTCAACCGAGCGGTTTTAATTTAAACTGAATGATACGGATTGTTTGCAAGTCTTTGAAACAGATAAACGGCGTTAATGAAACAAAGTTCAAACAAACTTAGGAGAAGATCGCAAAGAAAGCCGCCCACCCGTGTGCCCAAACATTGATCAAATAAATTTACCACTTCTGATCAGAGAATGCCTCTTCAAATTCCAAACAAGTAGGCCGAATCAGTTATCTCGATAAATATCGTTGCGAATAGGGCCGTAGTACGCAGACTTTGATGATGATGTGATGATGATGATGATGTTATATATATATATATATATATATATATATATATATATATATATATATATATATATATATATATATATATATATATATATATATATATATATATATATATATATATATATATATATATCTGAAGTGGTTTCCCGTTGCCGTCCTCACAGACAAGTGTGAGTGTCCGACGTCGCTACGCAGTGGCTTGAGGCAGATTCGAACCCACGACCCTCCGGTTACAAGGCACAGAACATACCACTACACCACCACGTCCCACGTAACTTTAGAAGGGATAATTTATAAAGGCGGATAGTTTCAAGAAGTACGTCAGAGTTGCTGATGACGTAAGATTTATTGAAGTCGTAAAGAGATCCTTTGAAAATATCCATGCCAGTTCGCTTCCCGGTCGTGGCTTATTTCAGAGATTTGAATCTCGATCTAGCACGGTTGGTACACAGGGACCTTAAATGGCGTGGCGCCCGTCCAAACGGACAGCAGTGGTGAAGGATCTCGCCCGATTAATTCATTGCAAAATCAGCAGGGTCGAAGCCATAATGGTCGTTATAGAAAAACATGTACATTTACATTTTACATATATTAGGTTGTGCTTAGACACCTTTAAATCGCATTTTCCAGACCCTACATATTCAATTTCGTTAAAGCGCAAGTAAAACATAACAGGTTCTTCAAGGAAAGGTCGACGTTAACGGCCCTGGCAGCCACAAGATGTCGTTAAACACTGAATACTAAAACAAAAAACGTGGCACCCATTCAAACGCGCAGCGGTGGTGAAGGATCTCACCCGATTAATTCATTGAAAAATGAACAGGGTCAAGGCCATACGGTCGCTATAGAAAAACGTGTACATTTACATTTTACAAATATTAGGTGCGCTTAGACACCTTTAAATCGCTTCTTTCGACGCTATATATTCCTCAGTTTAGTTTACTTGCCACCCTTTACTCATCTAAATGTGAGCGGCCCTGGCGGCCACAAGATGTCGCTAAATACTTCATACTAATAAAAATAATAGGTTGTTCTTAGACACCTTTAAATCGCATTTTATCGACGCTATATAGTCGTCAATTTCGCTTAACCGCTGATTTGAAACCACGCTACCCCCACTGAATAAAAGCCGACGTTAACGGCCCTGGCAGCCACAAGATGTCGTTAAACACTGAATGCTGATACAAAAGACGTGGCGCCCATTCAAACGGGCAGCAAGGATCTCACCCGATTAATTCATTGAAATGTGAGCAGTGTTGAGAACATACAGATGCTATAGAAGACGTGTACATTACATTACATTAGCCAAAGTCATGCAGGAAGGAAATGGTGACTAAGCGGAGGAATGAGTGTGAACAAAGAGGAGGAAAAGGGTAAGAAGGAGGAATGAAAGAAAGTGACCAGTTTCCATAGGGTTATCAACATGACTAGTGAAATCGCCAGTGATGCATTTAGACGAGGATTGATATCGAAAGCCTCAATTATGGAAATTAAGTGACGTTGAATGAAGCATATGATCTGGAGATCTGCGATTGAGGAATGCAAGGCCTCCCCGAAGGTTACAAGAACGATTGTTGATGCGATTAATTCGGCAAGAATTCCCTGGCCAGCGTCGCAAACCAAGACAGACAGACTGTACAGATATATAGACCGCCCGTCCGACAGACCGACCGACCGACAGACCGACCGACCGACCGACCGACCGACCGACCGACCGACCGACCGACCGACCGACCGACCGACCGACCGACCGACCGACCGACCGACCGACCGACCGACCGACCGACCGACCGACCGACCGACCGACCGACCGACCGACCGACCGACCGACCGACAGACAGACAGACAGACAGACAGACAGACAGACAGATATGAGTCGGATGTGTAAGTTTTCTTCAGAAATAGATGTCTGTTGCAACTAAGTTCACATACAACACGTCGTCTCAAGGGCCTAAAGAAAAGGAAATGAGCGCCTCCCCTACGTCTCACTTGTGGGACATGGGTTACTTTATTTGACTTACCTACCTATCCTCCTACTTACCTACCTCCCTACCTACATACTTGCTCGGTTTACACATTTAGATATCAAACATCGCGTAAGCGTGCTCCATTTCCAAAACTGGATCAGAATCTGCCTCTCCTCAGATTTCTGATGTCACCCTCTCTGCGAGGGTAAATGCGAGATAAAGAAGGCAGGAAAGGTTCAAGGAACGAGGAGGGTATCGGTGAGTGGTTAACGAACCATGACGAATGGGGCGATGGGGAGCTGGGGTGGAACAAAAGACCTTTATCCTACTGGTTGCTGTTCAGGCTCATCAACCACCTGCCCTGCACTGAAGGGATGAATGGGGGATGAACGATTACCATTTGCTCGTGTTGGCATCTATCTAAATTACTCAGTCAATCACTCAGTCAGTCATTCAGTCACTCAGTCAGTCAGTCACTCAGTCACTCGCTCTCTCGTCACTCGCTCACTCTCACTCTCGCTCTCACTCTCTCACTCTCACACACTCACTCACTCACTCACTCACTCACACTCACTCACTCACTCACTCAAACCCAGACACCCACCCACCCATCCACTCACTCACTCACTCGAATGAATGAATGAATGAATAAATGAATGAACAGTGGGATTGGCGATTGAATGGGTGTTTGGATGAGTGGTAGAGGAATAGGTGGGTGGACGGAATGAAGAACGGGTGGTTGGGTGAACTGGGTGGACGGATGGAGAGAAGGACGGATAGTCAAACCGAGGGATATCTGGACAGACAAGGGGGGGTCACAGAGCATATGCTGGGCGACGATATCAATTAGCGGAAGACGCCCCCTTGTGACGGCTGGTGACACCCGAATCTCCGGTTGCATTCAGGGGAGGGAGCAGGCAGATTCAAGTGCGGGGGATGGGTACCTCTGCCCCGTTCCCCAAAAGGACAAAGGGTTCAATTGTCCGTGAGGGCAAATGAAGTTGTTATGACGCCGATACCCGCGGCGCAGGGCAACGTCCTTCCAGCCTAATTACCCCAAGTGCGTTGCGGAGGCCTGAAATTTGTATTTACTACATACTGTATAATCTAAGGCAGCAAACGATAAATAAAGTGCATGAATAAATTATGTAAATTATATCAGTATATGAATAATTTATGCATATGATTAATTTATGTTTATGAATAATTCATGTTTTTGAATAACTCGGACATATGAATAATTCATATATATCAATAATTCATGTAAATGAATAATATTTGTGCACATATATTAGTTTTATTATTATTCTTATAATTATAAAGTCATTTTTCGTGTTTAATTCGCTGTATACTTTGACTTATGGGACCGCATATGTATCGTATGCCTACCATAAGTTTGCTGATCGTTTACATATGTTTCGTATGTGTTGGAGTTAAGGAGACGTTTAAATCGATGACGGGGAACGGATTAGTTTAGTGGTTTGCGTGCTAAACCTTCGACGCTATAGTTTGGGGTTAAAATCCTGGCCGGGGGAAAAAGATGTATGTTGATATATCACAGGTGTATTTCCGGTACAGCTGCGTCACCTAGCGAACTCAGCTGTAAGCGAGTACACTGATCTGTAAGAAGATCAGGCGCCGAGGAAGAGGACTAGTCAGCCGCCCCGCCCTCGTATGCCGAGACTAAGAAAATGAAGTCGGCTACACTTCTGTCGGGGTTGGCTCTTCTTCAAATACGCTTTAACTTTCATTTACCGTCATTTGCCTTCGTTTACCTTCAGCCCCATTACCTTTTTTGGCCTATATTTCTTTGGTCCACTTTCAAAATACAAATTCGTTTCATGTTTAATCAAATCGAAAATGTTAGTCTCCAAGGTTTTGCAGAGTTCGATAATACGATCTATTGACTTTCGATTTCAAATCATGGGGTTCGAACCTTGGTCGTAGAGCGGAAAAGTTGACTCGTTATTCGTTCCATCGGTTTCTTTCATGTAGACTTTGGCTGTGTTTATGTAAATCATTTGCAATTAGGTCATACTGGCCTATGATAATTAGGTCATGCAGGCCTATGCTAATTAGGTCATGCAGGCCTATAATAATACATACGGAGGCTTATGACAGTTAAGCAGATCTTAGTGTTCTTGGTAGCTTGATAGAGGTATGTTATATACGGCCAGTTACCTCACGAGGTCTCACCTATCCTTACCTTACCTAACCATACCTTACCTTAGTGGGGCACGGTAACCTATTGGAGAGAGTGCTCGGCTTGCAACGCGGGGAATAGGGTTCGAAACTTCCCTGAGACGGTTACTGTGTAGGGACCCTGAGCAAGTCCTTCAATCAACATTTTTCAGTGCCATCGATTGATGCTTAGTCATTAGAGAGTGGCGCCTAATAAATGCAGAAATAATAATAATAATAATAATAATAATAATAATAATAATAATAATAATAATAATAATAATAATAATAATAATAATAATATCTGATTATGTCCTTATTGACCTTGCTTTGCCTAGGCCGACTACATTATCTAATATTTTGCATGTTGTTGTTGTTGAGCTGATGGATCATAAAATCAAGGAGTACTTTGGTCCAAAGAAGGACACCCAGATAAACAGAGGATCAGACGGACGTATGCACTGACACATCTGTCTGTCTGTCTGTCTGTCGCTGTAATACACTCGGTTTCTCTGTGTAGCTCTCTTTGTCACTGTGCCTATCTATCTGCATCTTTGTTCAACTCATTCTCCCTGACACAGACAGACAGACAGACAGACAGACAGACACACACACACAGACACACACACACAGACACACAGACACACAGACACACAGACACACACTACCTACTTACTTACCAATCTACCTATTTCCCTTTCCTACCTACCTACCTACCTACCTACCTTCCTACCTACATACATACTGTACATACGCACTCACAAGTTCACTCGCTCACGATCTCTCGGATAATCTATCTTTAGTGTTTTATTGTAAAAGTTCACACATTCAGCTGCAAGCTTAACCGCAACCAGACGCTAACATACACAAAGTTATAAATATATGACTTTACGTATATATATATATATATATATATATATATATGGGTACTCTTATGAAATAGATATATAGTGTTGGTATATTTATATAATGTATCTCGTAAACAAAGGACAAAGAAGGAGGCTAAAGAGTTGTAGTCTCGGTTCAGAGGTCTCTCTACTTTAGGTAAACAGGCTTTTGAAGGCCTAATTTGCCTAATCAGTCCGTCAGCCGGTTAGGCCTAAGTGCTAAAATAACACCCATATCTGTTTCGCTATACATGTAAACATAGGCACACACACACGCGCGCGCGCACACACACGCACACAAACACGTACACACTCGCCCATCTTTCCTTCCTTGCTTCCTTGCTTCCTTGCTTCCTTGCTTCCTTGCTTCCTTGCTTCCTTGCTTCCTTGCTTCCTTGCTTCCTTGCTTCCTTGCTTCCTTGCTTCCTTGCTTCCTTGCTTCCTTGCTTCCTTGCTTCCGTCCTTCCTTCCTTCCTTCCTTGCTTCCTTCCTTCCTTCCTTCCTTCCTTCCTTCCTTCCTTCCTTCCTTTCTTCCTTCCTTCCCGAGCACCGATAATACATTCAAACGGAGACCCAGCGTGGCGTATGCGCACAGCGGAAGTCGATTTACGAGGCGCTCACGTGACTGACGCCTTTGTTCGCGAGGTGTCGCTAGCATCGTCTTCTGAAGTCATCTATTTCCAATTAGGGATCATTTCCGGTCGGTCGTTTCTGTGCCCCTCTGTTTAAACTGGCTCCCTTTTGCCCTCAGGGTACGAGCAGACGACACGAGGGCATTTACAAGCCCTCCTTTAATGGGCAACCCACGGAGCCCCAACCCCACCTTAACCCATTAATTATTTCTGGCGAACAGGGCATCAGACATGGAGTATATGTTCAACAATGCTTCTTATATCATAGTGCTCATTTCCTTTTCTTTAGCTCCTTGAGTCGGCAGTGGACGAATCCCAAGGTCCTGGACACAGGGCCAGTGCATCGCAGAACTTGCCGTTTGCTTCCCAGCTTATGTAAAGTAATGTAACCCATATCACGCAAGTGAGACGTAGGGGAGGCGCTCATCTCCTTTTCTAGGCTCTTGAGCCGGCAGTGGGCGAATCCCAAGGTCTAGGACACGGGGCCAATGCATCGCAGGACTTGCCGTTTACTTCCCAGCTTACGCCACTACCATATTCTACTGCTTGGTGATAGAGGCACGGTATGTGCAAACAACTTGCCCAGGGTTATTACAAGGAGTCGAACCTGCAACCGCATGATTATTGACCAAATGCGTTACCAATAGACCATCGCTCATATATACCACACAGATAATGTGCGTTGCTTTAATAACATCAATAAGTTTACAGAGAGACAATCGAAAACTGAGGGAAATTGAAAAATATATAGGTTCCGGAGAAAGCGATTTAGAGGTGTATAAGCGCAAGCCAATATTTGTAAAATGTAATTGTAAATGTACGCGGTTTTCTATAGCGACCGTATGGCCTTGACCCTGCTAATTTTTCAATTAATTAGTCGGGTGATATACTTCACCACCACTGCCCGTGATTATACCATATCGGTATGGTATAGTGCTAACAGACTGAGAAAAGGGGTTCCTTCGGAATGTTTCTATTCTTCCCCATTAACCTACCCCTCCCTTTAAACGCTTCGCCTTTCCTTTGAACCCGGGCTTTGAAAACGGTTCGAAGGGCCTCATTAATTGACCCTGCATTCATCTGAGGGCTTTACGATTCCCTCTTTTAACCCTTTCCTCCCCCTCTGACCTAATTCCTCTCCTCTCAAATGACGCTAATCAAATAAATTGTCGGTCTCTAGTTTTCTTTTCGCGCTGCGTCACGTGATGAACATAGAACTTGGAGGCGATGCGTGTGACTTGGAAAGTCACTCATTGCTTTGAGTCACAAGACTTCTTCATGCGATTGTATATTATTATTTTTTTTACCCGATGTAGAAATGATCCCCAGGGTTTAAACAATTAAGTTTCATCATCATCATCATCATCATCATCATCATCATCATCATCATCATCATCATCATCATCATCATCATCATCATCATCATCACCACCATCATCATCATCATCATCGTCGTCGTCGTCGTCATCGTCGTCGTCGTCGTCGTCATCATCGTCGTCATCATCATCATCATCGTCGTCGTCATCATCATCATCGTAATCATATATATATATATATATATATATATATATATATATATTCTATTTTATATTAACGCTGGATATTACGCTTTATATTATACGCTTTAACGCTTTATATTAACGCTGGATATACTTTCATTTACCGTCATTTGCCTTCGTTTACTTTCAGTCCCATTACCTTCTTTGGCCTATATTTCTTTGGTCCACTTTCAAAATACAAATTCGTTTCACATTTAATCAATTCGTGTCTCCTTTGGAACGAAATACCGCATTGGCTGTTCAGGGTTCAAGCGGTTCAACTGCCACTCGAAAGATCTGTGATTCGATTTCCATTGGGACATTTAGAAAAGTCGACGAATCCCTGGTTAACTGACGCCATCTGGCGAATGAATGAAAGCTCATTGTTCTATGCATGGATTGTGGGCCACCAATCCTCTTCGATTGCGACGCTGCCTGTGTATCCTGTTTAGGGGGCAGGGTAGCAGTCTACCGGATGTGTCGATTTAATTTTTTTGCCCATTCGGTCATGAAGTACGTAATCGTAATCAAAATCGTAAACTCGTAATTTCTAAAGCGCTACTTAAAAGCTAAGCGCAGGGCTCAAGTTTATTAACGAGCGCTGGGTCAAGTCAGTGGGGTTATCTAAAGATGCCATGGAAAGTAGGAAGTTCGGTTGACAGAAGACCAGAGCGAGAGAGAGAAAGACAGACAGACAGACAGACAGACAGACAGACAGACAGACAGACAGACAGACAGACAGACAGACAGGCAGGCAGGCAGACAGACAGACAGACAGACAGACAGACAGACAGGGAAAGGAGCTGTTAGGATGGGTTGTTTAAAGATGAGGGAAGGCAGCGTAGTCGTGCGTGCGTGTTTATGTGTGTGTGCTCTAACTGATGTTAGAATTTCTGGAAGAAATGCTAATTCGTCTGCATAATGAACTATGCTCGTGTAGCTGGAGAAGGTCGTCACTGGCAGTCTCACGCAGACACGTATCGACCGAACAACGACAGATCTCTGTCTAGTCCGTATTGTTTAGGTTTAAATTTTAGAATATGAACTACTATATACAGAGCAATGTAAAAACATACACAGCGTCTTTAAAGTTATGACGTGTGTAATAAAATTGGTAAGGTACGTTTTCCTATATCGACCGTATGGCCTCGACCCTGTTCATTTTTCAATGAATTAATCGGGTGAGATCCTTCACCACCGCTGCCCGTTTGAATGGGCGCCACGTCTTTTGTTTTAGTATTCAGTGTTTAACGACATCTTGTGGCTGCCAGGGCCGTTGACATCGACCTTTATTCAGTGGATGGTTCAGCAAATACATCCTAGCGGTTAAGCGAAATTGACGATTATGTAGCGTCGGTGAAACGCGATTTAAAGGTGTCTAAGAACAATCTATTATTTTTATTAGTATGCAGTATTCAACTACATCTTGTGGCTGCCAGGACCATTGACGTCTACCTATCCTTGTTGAGTGAATGGTCTATTAGTTGTATCCACAGTTTAACGACATCTTATGGCATCAAAGGCCGTTGACGTCGCCCTCCTCCTTTATCCAGGCTTGGGACTGGAACTACCCCTACACAAGGCAGTGGCGAAGTTAATTCTGCTTTTGAACGAAATTTACTGGTATATAGCATGGGTAAAATGCGATTTATCTGTATTAGTATCCAGTGTTTCACATCTTGTGGCTGCCAGGACCGTTGACGCCCACCTTTACTTATCGCGATGCTGATTGTCCCTGCCAAGTTTCCAACGTTTAACGATATCTTGTGGCGGATCGGCCACAAGACAAGCCTGTTGGGTAAAAGGCGGGAGTAATTATGACACGCGTTAGGTAGCCATTAAATGCTGTGCTTATGTGCACGGTTCGGCCGCGTTACTTGTGTAGGATTTTTATAAATTAATTTTTATTAAATTTAAGCTGATTATAATAATAGTTTAATATTTAGGCCGAGCAAAGTTCTTAGTTTATTTTTAGTTATATAATGCACATAATTGTTTTAATTTATAGGTCTCTAGATGTTTGTTTTAATCGAGCACTTTTAGACACCTTTATTTACGTTCTATCGTAAGCGCTAGTATATAAGCAACCCGATGTCAATAGGAAACGAGGGTTGAATAAACCGTGTCGCATGGTGATTTGCTATAGACGTGAAGGATGGATGCGTGCCTTCACATATACGAGTTACAGTGTTTTGATATCGTTCTGTGAGCGAATTCATAGCGTATACAAATACATACGGACGAGGGTGACGTCCGGAGAAGCCCGTGTTCGATACAGTCCCGGTTACGATAAAATATACGGACGGTAGAGTCCGCGGAAAAGACTAATCTGTGCGCTCCCGGCGGGACGACCGAGATAATCACTGTCTGGCTTCGGGCTGACGGCGCCGATCCGAGTGGAGCTAGGGCTCTACCGTAGATCGCGAAGCGGCCTGGGTCACGACGGTGAGCGGTTGGACAGAACCCGGGGAAAGACCCGTTCGAAAGAAATAAATACGTGTCTGTGTAAAACAAGTGGGAAAGTTGCGGAAGCTACCCCTTTGACCGCGTAAGAGAAAAATCGGATCGGTGCGCTCCCGGGAACGTCGCAGCCGTTGCGAACCAATCTGTCTGATTTCTGACTGGCTCCGCGTTGGTCCGCAAGGTTTGGGCCCGCCTTGTTGGAACGTCGCGAGACGGTCGAGTAGGTCACGATAGTTGGTGAACAGCCGCTGAGCGAGGCTCGGGGAAAATACGAGTAAACAGGTCTGTGTGAACCCGGGGTAGCATCTGCCGTACGAGAAAAACCGTGCCGTAGGGAAAACTGGTCCGTGCGCTCCCGAGGAGCTCGCAACCGAAACAAACCAATCTGTCTGATTTCTGACTGGCTCCGCGTTGATCCGCAGGGTTTGGGCCCGCCTTGTTGGAACGTCGCGAGACGGTCGAGTAAGTCACGATAGTTGGAACATAACAGGTTGTGCGAAACTCGGGTAAAGTTGCGGCCGCGGTTCTCCTGGTCGAAATTCAGAGAGCGGGATACGGGAAGACCCGCGGAAAAACCAACGCAGACCAAGTAAAGTCCCGGTACGTAAGAGACCGGAAACAACGCAGACCAAGAAAATACCCGGTACATCATAGTCCGGGTCGGTTCCCCGATAACACCGGAGTCGAAACGGGAAGATACCGACTCCTCTATATGCTTGTCGCCACACACTGATCAGAGGACTGACTGAAGTGCGGGGAAGGGCCCCCTCGTGCGTAGGTCGGTACGAAGGTTGGTGTGTTTTACAGAAGGTTAGAGAGGGGACCTTCTCTTGAGTGTTCCATAGGGGTATCCTATCCCCTGAAGCACTGTTGGTTGATAACTGCCAACAGAGATCTGGTGCAGAAACTTACTCCGGAAATCCTATACACGGAAATGGAGCGAGATAGTGGGAAGATGTGTCGCCCAATATCCTTGTGCCTAGGGCGGAAAGACACAGAGGCTCGTTGTGAGACTTCCCTGTTGCCGGGACCGAGAAAACGACTGGTGCCTGAAAATATTGGCGGTAACGGGAGAGTTACAAGATGTAGAATGGTAGTTACAAGAAAGTCCTCACGGAGAAAGGGAACGACTATTGCCAGTAAAGGAACGAACCCTGTTCTGAGTAAAGGCCATCCTCAGGACGTTGCCCATCCGGCGACCACGGAAGAGGCAAAGTCGGATCCCGAGACCGAGAGTTACAGTGTTGATTCCCTTAGGGAAGCGACCTATCCTAGGCCTTCCTTGGAGAGAACAGACAGTATGGGAAGAGATGATACGGGAAGACCATTGTACAGTGAGAGTGCAAGGGGCAGTGAGGCGGGTGGCTCTGAGCGTAGAACTGGGCTAGAGTTACCCCCACCCCGTGGACAGTTAGCCCGACCGAGAACGCCACAATCTTATGGCATCAAAAGCCGTTGACGTCGCCCTCCTCCTATATCTAGACTTGGGACTGGCACCACCCGATTAAAGGCAGTGGCGGATGTTGTGACTGCTAATTGTACGAAATTTACAGACAGGTAACTGAAAACCGAACGAAAATGACAGATAAAGCGATTTAAAGGTGTCTAAGCGCAACCTAATATTTGTAAAATGTAAATGTAGGCAGTTTTTTATAGCGACCGTATGGCCTCGACCCTTATGAATTAATCGGGTGAGGTCCCTCACCACCGACGCCCCTTTGAATGGGCGCCAGGCCATTTAAGGTCCCAATGTACGGACCGTGCTAGGCCGAGATTCAAATCTCTGAATAAGCCACGAACGGGTTGCTAACGTGTGTGTGTGTGTGTGTGTGCGTGTGTGTGTGTGTGTGTGTGTGTGTGTGTGTGTGTGTGTGTGAGGATTGGTTTCTGTATGTACACTGCGCTGATAACTACCCGTAAGTGTCGTTTAGTTTGCACTTGATGTCTGTTTTTTTACCTCTTTGTGACCACTCGACGCTGTTCAATTGGAGCTGACCTATTTCTTGGAAAAAGGGTTTGAAGATAATTATATGTGAACAAAGAGGAATATTCTAATAATCCCGACATAAACTGCTCTGGTGGGTCATTAAGTGTTGTTCAGTTTGAACTTGAATTTTGACGTCTTTCCAGGAAATAGGTCGGCTCGGCTTAATGACAGGGAGGCATTGGGACAGAGACAGAGACAGACAGACAGACAGACAGACAGACAGACAGACAGACAGACAGACAGACAGACAGACAGACAGACAGACAGAGCAGACAGACAGACAGACAGACAGACAGAGGCAGATTGAGACCGACAGACAGACAGAGGCAGATTGAGACCGACAGACAGACAAGCAGACAGACAGACAGACAGACAGACAGATGCAGATTGAGACAGACAGAGAGAGAATGAAACAGACAGACAGAACAGACAGGCAAGCAGGCAGGCAGGCTGAGACTGACAGAGAGAGAAAAACAGGCAGAGAGAGAATGAAATAAAGAGACAGACAGACAGGGAGGCAGACAGGGAGAGAGAGCGTGAGGAAGCGAGGGAAGGAGAATTCGGAGCCATATTGCAGCCTACGCGTTGGGCTAGCAGCGAGGGGGAGGTTGGTTGCGGGGGTGGTTGAGAACGCCACTTGATTCTTCGACTTCCTGTCGATGAGTCATTCGGACTAGCCGTGTTTACCTTGACATTGGAGACGACGGTTGCTCGGTCGTGGGCCTGAAGGCCACTTTGGATTAAGCCCAAGGGCGGAGCTAGAAGTCCACTTGCCCCTCCCCCTCTAGTAGGGGGAGGGGCAAGTGGACTACACCGTATAGAGGTTGGCACTTAACAGTGACACTGATCTGACTGTCGCTTGGTTTTGGTTGCCATCGGTTGTGCAATAGGTTTATTTCTTTGCCTTTCCAGTTGTTTTGGTGACCTTCTCAAGTTCTCAGTTTTTTATGGCGTTTCTTAGTTATTTCGGTTTGTAGGCTACCCTATCACTTATCCTCACTCTCACCCTAACCAGGTTGGAGGGGCCAACTCATTGGCTTGCCACAGACTGTTATTGTTATCGAATCATTTTACCAATCAATCAATCCATTACTCAATCATTCAGACAGTCTGTCCATCCATCCAAACCCCACCCACCCATCCATCCATCCATCCATCCATCCATCCATCCATCCATCCATCCACCATATGTAGGAAGATCAGGCGGTGAGAGTCAGTACTGGTCACTCAACCTCATTTGCCGAGGCTATGAAAACGAAGTCGCTAACAATTCTCACCCGATAAATTCACTGAAAAATGAACAGGGCCGAGCCATACGATCGCTACAGAAAAATTATACATTTAAATTTCAGACTCGTCATACTACCTTCCTCTTCCCTTTATCTCTCTTCTCGCTTCAATTTCAAACACCATCCACCGTGGCCGTCCGACTATCTGACTGTCTGACTCCTGGATCTTGACCTGGAACCGAACCCTTTTGCCTATCGATTTTGTTTTGACTGAGCGCCTGTGAGTAAGCTGGTCCCCGTGACGTGACTTTCGTTGGGCGCTGTAGACATCTCGGGATTACGATTACTACGATACTATTCACGCCATCTAGCGAAGAGTTTGTTCCAATGGCGGCCTCTACCGAACACCACTGCGAACGACAAGAGCAAAAGTTGTGGCAAGAACTTTTTGACGACCTTTTACAACTAGTTTTATATTATAGGCTTAAGGAAAAAACAGCGTGTTTAAAAGTAATGTCTCCTCAGAGCAGACACCAGTGCGGCTCATACATTCACCCACTGTCTGCCATTAAGACACATTTAATCAATTTCAACGTTGCCTACTGCCAGACAATTGTTTAATTGCTAAATAGGCCATGTACTCGTCTAAAGTAGCCTTCTGGCTATACAGTGTCGCCTACTTCCTAGCATAACTTTTGAAAGCGGGGCTAGACAGACAGACAGACAGACAGACAGACAGACAGACACATACACAGACAGACACACACAGAGAAACGTATGTATGCCTACGTCAGTTTGCTGGTTGGCCGATTAGTTAGAGCACTCGACTTGTAATGGAGAGGGTACGGGTTCGAGTTTTCACTAAGACGCTTACTGTATAGAGACCTTGAGCAAGTTCTTCACTCACAGTTGTTCAGCGCCATCGATTGATGCTTAGTCATTAGATAGTGGCGCCTAATAAATGGAGTAATAATAATGCATACAGACCGACAGAGACAGATAAACACAACGACACAGACAGACAGAAACAGGCAGACAGACTGGAGCAAAGTCAGACATCAAGTAAGGAAGGCAGAGAAGTTCAAAGGCGCTCGGAAAGTTTTCCAAGCAGTCTTCCATTTTTCAGAAAAGCAACTGAAACTACAAATTCTGAAAAAACCATTCTTTCATTGGATCGATATAAAATTCAGTTCAAAATCATAAAAGAAACACGAAATTTCATTTGTGTTCTCCACCTGAAAGAATATCATCGTTTAAGAAAAACAATTCAAAAGCAATTAATTATTACTCGAGCGAAACACGTTTGTTTACTTTGGTGACAAAATCAAGTTACAGAAAAATTCCTGAAGAAGAAACCGAATTCTGCACGGCATTGCAAGCATGAAATTGACCGAAAATTGTACAACGGAAAGTGTTATTTGCGTTGCACAGATAGGACAACCACAGTAAAACAAAGACAACTGAAATGAGTGCAACGGACAACGCAGACAACACATGATTGCTGGGCAACTAAAACTCCTGTGTTTGCTATTTCATCGTGATTTTATTTCTGATGTCAATCATGACTTCATTCCTGATGACATTGTTTATGACATTTATGTTTATGACGGATTATGCTAGTCATGATGACATCAATGACATTAATCGAAAATAATGACATTAATCATGATGACATTACGCATGATCACAATAGTGACAGCAATAATGACTACATAAATAATGACATTCATCATAATCATGAAGAAGTTAGCCATGATGACATTAATCAAAAATAATGACATTAATCGTGATGACAATAATGACTACATAAATAATGACATTAATCATAATGACATTAATCATGAAGAAGTTAGCCATGACGACATTAATCAAAAATAATGACATTAATCATGATGACATTACGCATGATCACAATAGTGACAGCAATAATGACTACATAAATAATGACATTCATCATAATCATGAAGAAGTTAGCCATGATGACATTAATCAAAAATAATGACATTAATCGTGATGACAATAATGACAGTAATAATGACTACATAAATAATGACATTAATCATAATGACATTAATCATGAAGAAGTTAGCCATGACGACATTAATCAAAAATAATGACATTAATCATGAAGAAGTTAGCCATGATGACATTAGTGAAAAATAAACAATAAAAAGGACAATAATCATGAAGCCAAGATGTCGATTAATAAACGTTAATCATGATTACGCAGAAATCACGACAACTCCAATCACGAAGAACTCTAATCAACAGACATCAGACAAAAACTTAACAAATAGAAAAATGTATCAAGAAACCATATTTACAACACTGTCCTTACATTACTGCATATCAAACAGTTTCCAATTTTACTCAGATATTAATTCTTTATATAATCTTCACATATTTTTTCTGCACTATGCATTAATATATATAGATCTATACACACACACATATAAATACGTATATATCTATACACTGTGGTACAACTATATATATATCTATTTATATATATATACCACTAAATATAGATTAGAAATGTTGCAGTCTATGTAGAACTGTGATGATGATGTGAGATTAGTCACATCTGCTAACTTCTGTAGCACCACTATCGTGATGCACAAGGCATCAGGAATTACAGTTCACCCCTTTGCCACTCTCTTAATACATTACGTGTAACTGTTTTGCAGGGCTTAGGTGCTTTTTCAAAGGTTAACAAAGCCAAGGATATCGTTTACCTGTAAGGTCTTTTTCCAAACGTCAAGATAGGTAAGAGAATCTTTTATTTGTTAGCTACTTTATCACCCAATGCAACAGATAACTGATAATAGCTAGTGTATCATAAGGAAAGATAAGATAACAGCTGATTCATATTGAACCCTGATCGCTGGAGCGACGTCCTTGATCTAAAGGATCGTTTGGCTGAAGTGTAGGAAGCAGAATATCCTGCAAGATGCACCGTCATTGGGCAGATGTGGTAGTGTTTGCTACTCATATGAATAATCTGTTTCCCCGGGGGCCATGCTGCCAAAAAGCTCCTATGAAGCCATGTAAACAAAGGTGTTACCTTTGTCTTTATGCTTCTGAGGAGCTTCTACACAGGCACGTAAACACTCGAGTCATCCCTATCTTCTTTACCTTCATATTTGTAATACGACCTTGTTACAAACTGACCTCATTACAATATTACCTCATTGTAACCTGATTTCGTAACATGACCTCCTTATATAATGACCTTATCATAACATGACCTCCTTATAACACGATCTCTTTATATCATGACCTTGTCATAACATGACCTTGTCCTAACATGACCTATTTATATCATGACCTCATCACAACATGACCTATTTATATCATGACCTCATCCTAACATGATCTCCTTATATCATGACCTTATCATAACATGACCTCCTTACAACATGACCTCTTTATATCATGACCTCATCATAACATGACCTCCTTATTTCATGACCTCATCATAACATGACCTCCTTATTTCATGACCTCATCATAACTTGACCTCCTTATATCATGACCTCATCATGACATGACCTCTTTTTATCATGACCTCGCCATAATATGACCTTATATCATGACCTCAGAACATAACAAGCAGGAAACACCATCGGTCTGAAATACAAAGTGTATTTTAACAAAAATCAAATGCAAGACGCAACACTTGTCGTAAGCTTTGCAACACGATTATTCTGCTTCATCCTCTCTAGTTAAATTCTACAAGTTCTGTCCGCTGGCTGGCAGAGGAATTGCTTCGGATGCTGCCAGCCGCATCTTCAAACCCCAAGCACCAGTTAATCACAGCGCCACCTGGTGTCCTGTCCTGTCAACAGATGCACCCATTGTGACTTACGATTTTCCTTGGGTTGCCGCAGTGGCGCCCCCACCAACTCATTTACAGAATTCCATCAGAGAATACAAAACATAAACATTACACTGAAAATATGATGCTGTAGGTCATTACGTTACATCCAACATTACAAGCTAATGCTGTAAATTTACGTTGTAAATACAGTAATCATCCCACTACTGTATTTAGTTGGAAATAATCAGTAATCAGATGATTACTGTAAATACAGTAGACGTCCAATTACTTATCCACCTTGTAATGCCGTACGCAAATTTACTCTGAAATTCTGTAACTAAACCCGAAATATATGCTGCATATTAAATGTAATTACAGCACATGTAATGTACACCACTACAGTACGTTCCTGTAGGTAACGTAATCAAGTGCCAGGCAACCAAACATTTACATAGCACCTTTTAGGAGCCTCCTAATTTATATCCCAATAATTACACAAACAGGCACACACACAAATATAAATACACATGTATATGTGTATACATACATATATATATATATATAAATACACATGTGTGTGTATATATATACATATACATAAATATATACATACATGTATGTGTATATATATATATATATACATATACATATATATAGGTGTATATATACATACATACATATAAGTAATATGTTCGTGTTTGGCATTACACATAAAATGCTTGGTGAGTTTCTACGTATGCGTGTGCAACACAGAAAGAAGACGTGACAGGTTGCTGGATGTCGCCGCGACAAAAGTCCTGATTTCGTGACGAAGAAGAAACTGTCGACAGCGAATTGTTCGATTAAGATGACGAGGAGGCGTTAGTAGCCAGCAAGGAAGAACAGAAGGAGCGCCGAGCGAGTGCCGATCATGCGAGAAGGTTCTTGATGGCTTTGGGCGTCGTGTCGTCATTCAGGTGCTTGGTGGTGTATCTGCAATCGAAACATCGTCACCTGATTAAATGATTTAAATATTGTAATTTGAGATTTATAAAGCGCCTCTTAGAGGATAAACTCAACAGAGGTGCTTCCGACCCGTAGGAATAAAATCACTGTTAAACAGAACAGTCTTCAGGCGCCTACCGAAAACTGAGAGGGGTAGAGAAAGGAGCTCAAGTCGCAATTATGTCTTGTTTATACAGATAATTATTTTTATCCTTCTATGGCTGCATTTGTTCTTCAGCTGTATGTGAATGTTCAACCAGGCAATGTAAGTAAGATGCTGGGCCCAAAATGTAGTAAAAATGGCCCCATAAGTAATAATTGGACCAAAAATGCATTAAAAATGACCCCAAAAGTAATAAACAGGGATAAAAATACTAAACTGGGCCCAAAAGTAATAAACTGAGCCCAAAATGTATTAAAAATAATCCCAAAAGTAATAAACAGGGATAAATATACTAAACTGGGCCCAAAAGTAATAAATTGGGCCCCATAAGTAATAAATTGGATAAGAAATGTAGTAAAAATGGCCCCAAAAGTAATAATTGGACCAAAAATGCATTAAAAATGACCCCAAAAGTAATAAACAGGGATAAATATACTAAACTGGGCCCAAAAGTAATAAATTGGGCCCCATAAGTAATAAATTGGATAAGAAATGTAGTAAAAATGGCCCCAAAAGTAATAATTGGACCAAAAATGCATTAAAAATGACCCCAAAAGTAATAAACAGGGATAAAAATACTAAACTGGGCCCAAAAGTAATAAACTGAGCCCAAAATGTATTAAAAATAATCCCAAAAGTAATAAACAGGGATACATATACTAAAAAATGGGCCCAAAAGTAAGTGGCCCAATATATAAATAAAAATTGCCCCCAAAGTAATAATCAGGCATAAATATACTAAAATGGACCCAAAAGTAATAAACTGGGCCCCATAAGTAATAAATTGGGCCAAAAATGCAGTAAAAAAGTAATAAACTGGGCACAACGGCAACAAATTAGTTCACTTAAGTAACAGACTGAGCTATTAAGTCTCTTTAGCGAGTAATCAGATCAGACGGACCGCAATGCGTTCAGAAGGCATTCCACTTTTCCTGGAGCGCGTTCCTTCAAAACTTTGATTGAGTTCTTAATCTGGAAACAAGATCAAAGAAGACTTCCAACTGAAATTCATTTCGACAAAAACATAGATTCACATGAAAAATTAAATAAATAATGACAAAAGTAAGGGCAAGTAAGGCTGTCACCTGCAGAATTTGCTTAAAAGTTGTATTCTGAGATGCCCAACTCACCACTCTGCAGTTGTTCCCTAACAATATGATTTCAAGGGTTCAAATCCAACCAAAACAAATAGGTATTCCAAGAGTTTTTCCCACTAGCACCTGTGGTATAATTAGCAACATATCGTTGACAAGGCTAGGCTCAGCTGAGTATGCAGACAGACAGACAGACAGACACACACACACACACACACACAGGCAGACAGAAAGAGTTATATCCACACATACACAGAGAGCGTGAGATATACAGCTGTCTGTTTGGGTTAACTTTACGTAACCCGTATAAACCAAGGCCAAGAAAACGAAGCCGCTAACAGCTGAGACAAAGTACGTACATCTATGTTCGAAGACTTGACGAAGGCTCCGACCGGATGTACGTGATCATAGAGTATGATAACTCCAACCATCACACGCAAACAGAACATCACCGTCTCTTCGCTGCTAATTTTTGAACGGTAATTCCTAGAAACAACAACACCACAGATAATAATAATAATAAGAATAATAATAAGAAGAATAAGAATAAGTAAATTCTAATCCACCGTTATCTAATGCACAAGGCATCAACCGATGGCGCATCAAATTTAAGCCACAATCAGGTCGATATCCAGAAGGTCAGTCCACAACGACAGAGGAGCAGCCTGTGGCGGATAAGCAATGTGATAAAGATAAGTGTTAAGTTGAGAATGAAATGACAGAACCGACTGACCAGAACGAACAGACAAAGAGAGTTCAAAAATTTAGGTCCGCCAACCGAAAAAGCCCGTTTACGGAGAACAGAGACAGAGAGTCAGACAGACAGAGATAGAGAGAAAGACAGACAGATACAGACATACTGAGAAAAACAGACAGAGACAAATAGACACACAGACAGAGAGATAGAGACGGAAAGACAGAGACAGACAGACAGAGAGAAGGACGTGGCCGCAGCACTTACGGATTTTCTATCATGACACGGCAGATACAGGCCATCGTACTAAGACAGTCAGTCGTGTTCTCGATCGGTAGTTCTTTGTTCTAGTATATATATATATATATATAATATATATATATATATATATATATATATATATATATATATATATATATATATATATATATATAAAAACATATAATAACAGATGTACGATCCAGTGTCCATTTAGTACACTTGGAAAAGGCACAGCCAACGCCGGTGCCATCTTGTCGATAATATGAAACAGAAAGTTTGTAGCTAACAAGGAACAGTGGATTTTCCGCAGAAAGGACAGTTTGCTGAACTACCTTGCCGACACTCTGTTCAGAGGATAGTAACTAAATATCCTTGATGCTTCTTTTGAAGCTTTCCTCAGGAGTTTCTACTCCAAAGCTGAATTTTGTAATTATAATTGTAATTTAAGATCTATAAAAAGCCTCTTAGAGAATAAACTCAACAGGGGCACTCCTGACCCAAACAAGTAAAATTACTGTTAAAATAGGTACAGTCTTCAGGCGCCTGCGAAACCCTGCGATCCAAGCAGCTGATTGCACTAGCATAGCACTCGTTCATAAACACAGGAATGCAATTAAAAGATTCAGCCTTAACTAAGTAATTAATTAAATAAATAAATTAGCGATGAACGTGAGACTCACGTTCTTATAGCCGCTAGAATTAGGATGAGGCTACATCCTTTAAAGATTGAAAAATCTACTCCTTACCCAATTTTTTTTCCTTTCTGAAGGATAGTTTCTACCCGGAGTAAAAATAACTGGACAAAAATAAGCAGCTGTGTCCTTTTGAGCCCCTACCTCCGTCACAAACTTGCAAGTCGTGTCACTGAGGACCTTTAGCATCGGAGTGGCGTCCGCGTAGAACAGAGACATGCGATTAGCCATCGCATCACTCACGTCGAAATTCGTGTGATGGATTTCCTGCCACGGAAACGTTAACACGATGTAAACGTAAATAAATGTAAATGTATGTAAATAAATGTAAATGTATGTAGATAAATGTATGTAGATAAACGTAAATGTATGTACATATATGTGAATAAATGTAAAAGTATGTAAATAAATGTAAAGTATGTAGATAAATGTACGTAGATAAATGTATGTAGATAAATGTAAAATATGTAAATAAATGCAAAAGTATGTAAATAAATGTAAATGCATGCAGATAAATATAAATATATGTAAATAAATGCAAATGTATGTAAATACATGTCAATAAATGTAAATGTATGCAAATAAATGTAAATGTATGTAAATAAATGTAAATGTATGTAGATAAATGTAAATGTATGTAGATAAATGTAAATGTAAACAAAAACGTTTTTCTATAGCGACCACATGGCTTCGACCCTGCTCCTTTTCAATGAATTCATCGGGTGAGATCCTTCACTACTGCTGCTGTAAAGTAACTGCTCATCTATTACGAGCTTCTTTCTCCACTAGTGCAGTGGTTAGCATCTGGACTTGTCGACCCACAGGTTGGGGATTCAAATCTTCACCAGGATAGAACACTATTCCAAGAAGTCTAGTCCACCACGAGTGTATCCTAGCACAATAACCTAGTGGTTAGTGGTTGATCCAGTGGTCGTGGGTTGAAATCCCGACCAGGAGAGAAGGATATTCCAAGAACATTTCTCCACTAGCGCCACCTTGTGAATTCAGCTATAAAACTACAACACAGCAGGTCCAAGGGGACAGTTGCCAAATCTCAGTTTGGCCAGCGGCATAGCCGGAGTGGCCTCCTGGATGAACTTTGACCTGCACAGTTCCTCAACACGTTCTCTGCACTTCCTAGCTTTGTAAATTCCGACAGGGCAGGTGGGGCGTGAACCCAAATACCTGCGTTCGCGTCTCGATCGTGGCTTATTTCAGAGATTTAAATCTCGGGCTAGTACAGTCCGTGCAAGGGACTTAAATGGCGTTGCGCCCATTCAAACGGGCAGCGGTGGTGAAGGGTCTCACCCGATTAATTCATTGAAAAACGAGCAGGGTTGAGGCCATACGGTCGCTATAAAAAACGTCTACATTTTACAATTAGGTTGCGCTTAGGCACCTTGAAATCGCATTTTACCGATTCTATATACTCGTCAATTTCGTTTAATCGACAGTAAATCCGTTGCCTTTGATAAAGAAAGGTCGACGTCAACTGCCCTGGCAGCCACAAGATGTCGTTAAATACTTCATACTAATAAAAATAATAGGTTGTTCTTAGACACCTTTAAATCGCGTTTTATCGACGCTATATAGTCGTCAATTTCGCTTAACCGCTAGGTCGTTAGGCCTGGATCTTCCACTGAATAAAGGTCGATTCAACGGCTCTGGCAGCCACAAGATGTCGTTAAACATTGCATACTAAAACAAAAGATGTGGCGCCCATTCAAATGGGCAGCGGTGGTAAAGGATCTCACCCGATTAATCCATTGAAAAGTAAGCAAGGTCGAGGCCATACGATCGCTATAGTAAACCGGGTACACTTACATTTTACAAATATTAGCTTGCGCTTAGACACCTTTAAATCGCTTTCCTCCGGACGCTATATATTGGTCAATTTCTTCTAGTTCGCAGTTGAAATTAAAATGGTAATTCAGACAACAGGACCGTTGTAAGGGTCTACGTAAACGGCCCTGGCAGCCACAAGATGTCGTTAGACACTGAATACTAAAACAAAAGATGTGGCGTCCATTCAAACGGGCAGCGGTGGTGAAGGATCTCACCCGATTAATTCATTGAAAAGTGAGCAAGGTCGAGGCCATACGATCGCTATAATAAACCGCGTACACTTACATTTTACAAATATTAGCTTGCGCTTAGACACCTTTAAATCGCTTTCTCCGGACGCTATATATCTGTCAATTTCGCCTAGTTGGTAGTTACATAACTGTTGTGTGGAAGGGTCTACGTGAACAGCCCTGGCAGCCACAAGATGTCGTTAAAAACTGAATACCAATACCCATCTAAACGCGCAGCGGTGGTGAAGGCTCTCACCCGATTAATTCATTGAAAAATGAACAGGGTCGAGGCCGATTGCTTACAGCGCTATATAAAACCATGCACATTTACATTTGGCTCAGTGGAAGTTTGATGGAGAAAAAAGCAGACTGCCCAGAGAACAGGATTCAAAAATCAACCAAAGCAGTGAAACAGCGGCAGAGAAAATGAGAAATTAAAAAAACAAGGTGAAATAGTTGAATAAAGAAAATTTTTCAATGGATCACCACCTCGCCTGACATCTTCATCCGACTTAAAGTCCTGCGGTAGTAACTGAAGTCGTTCTGAATGGCTGGGTTGGTCATCTAACAACGCGAAAAACATTTACCAAGTCATCTCCTCCATATTTATTTACCAGTTTAGGCAGGCAGGGAGCTGGGCAGGATACTAATTAAGATATTTACTCACTTATCTAATCGAAGTTCTTATCTTTTCATTATTATTATTATTATTATTAATTATTATTATTATATTTATTTAAAAATTTTGTATATTTAAATTTTTTTTTACCCAAGGTACGAATTCAGGAATTAAAAAATTCTCCACAGAATGAAAACATTCTGGAGTTGTAAAGAATTAGGCTAAAAATTTTCACTAGAGAAAATTAGAAAATATTTTATTATTATTATTAGTATTAGTATTATTGATAGTAGTCCATATTTATATAGCGACGATATAGAAAGAAAAAGCATCAACAGATGGCGCTAGTAACGACTCTGCTCAGAATCCTCCATTCTATGCAACGGTTAGAGCCTACATGGCGTTACCAGTCAAGAGCTCAACGACTGAGAGCTCTTAGCTAAGCAGATTACAGCCATAACATCGAGTGAACTTAACAACACAACAAAGACGGGACCGGTAATATGTTACCGGAAGTGGCCATCAACTAAATCGCTATCTTCTGCGTCGGAAAGATCGTTTGGCCGAGTCGCAAACATGATTAGAGCGTCTGATAACCGGATTACATTTGCTGTGGAGTGGCATCGCTTGACGGCAACGTTCTTTACGGGTTTCACCCGACCGACTGCAATTTTCGACCGCCGTTTCACTTGGCAGAACCATCGATTGAGGCCTTATGCGTGATAAAGCTGCTTGAATCAGATCACAGATTGGCTCGTATGTAGGTCACGGTAGCCGATTGGTTAGAGCGCTCAGCTTGTATGTAGGTCACGATAGCCGATTGGTTACAGTGCTCGGCTTGTAAGTTGATCACGGTAGCCAACTGGTTAGAGCACTCGGCTTATATTGAGGTCGCAGTAGCCGATTGGTTAGAGTGCTCGGCTTATATGTAGGTCACGGCAGCCAATTGGTTAGGCTTGTATGTAGGAGATACAAAGATGATATCTAAGTAGTTGGATAAGATTTATTTTGCCACCATAATAATCGGACTTTGGATTAGAACAATGAGGCATAAGTCGGAACTAAGGATGATAAGTAAGTAAATAAGTAATTAAGCAAGTACTTAAGTATATATTTAAGAAAGTAAGCAAGTAAGTAATTAGAAAAGTATTTAAGTAAGTAGGGGCGCCTTTGTTGAGTTTATTCTCTAAGAGGTGCTTTATAAATCTTAAATTACAATAAGTAAGTAAGTAAGTAATGCATTTGTTAACATGCAATATGTCCATCGACTGACCGATTAATCGTATGACGATGATTAAGTTTAACCATGCGATCACACTATTAAATCTGAGAGATTTACTTTGAGGTCGTCGAACTTAAGCGTGAAATCCAGAATCTCGGCGAACTGTTTGAAGAGAGCCTGCTGCGTTTCCAGGTGTCGGCGCGGAGTCATATCGTTCGAACAGAGCACGCTCAACAGGTTCGGAACAGTCGTCTCTGTTACGTTACGTTACGAAAACACGTCATTTACGTTATGTGTTATCATTCATGTTACTTAATGCAAACACATTCTGATCATCTCCCAAGTTAAACAAAAATATTATGCATATTTACCGCACTCAACAAACAGAATTCAATAAATTACTTTATAATTCTTAACCTTATTGGAAAGGCAGAAACCGAGAAACTCTAGTCATCTGAAATGTTGATATGGAGAAGACTGTTCAAAATCAGCTGGAAGGATTATAAAACAAATGAGGAGCTGCTGCACTTCGTACGGGAAGAAAGGACTCTTGTGAATATAAGGAGACAAATCAAATGAACTGGAATGGACATACACTACGTGGAAATTCTCTCCTCAGAACAGTGCTTGAAGGAATAACTGAGGGAAAGAAAGTTCCAGGAAGACCAAGGAATATGCTGTTGGACACAGATGCCTTAAGTCTCACATATGCCTTAAGTCTCAGATTTCTCACATATGCCTTAAGTCTCACATTTCTCACATATGCCTTAAGTCTCACATTTCTCACATATGTCTTAAGTCTCACATATGCCTTAAGTCTCACATTTCTCACATATGCCTTAAGTCTCACATATGCCTTAAGTCTCAGATTTCTCACATATGCCTTAAGTCTCAGATTTCTCACATATGCCTTAAGTCTCAGATTTCTCACATATGCCTTAAGTCTCAGATTTCTCACATATGCCTTAAGTCTCAGATTTCTCACATATGCCTTAAGTCTCAGATTTCTCACATATGCCTCAAGTCTCACATTTCTCACATATGCCTTAAGTCTCACATATGCCTTAAGTCTCACATTTCTCACATATGCCTTAAGTCTCACATATGCCTTAAGTCTCAGATTTCTCACATATGCCTTAAGTCTCAGATTTCTCACATATGCCTTAAGTCTCAGATTTCTCACATATGCCTTAAGTCTCAGATTTCTCACATATGCCTTAAGTCTCAGATTTCTCACATATGCCTTAAGTCTCAGATTTCTCACATATGCCTTAAGTCTCACATTTCTCACATATGCCTTAAGTCTCAGATTTCTCACATATGCCTTAAGTCTCAGATTTCTCACATATGCCTTAAGTCTCAGATTTCTCACATATGCCTTAAGTCTCAGATTTCTCACATATGCCTCAAGTCTCACATTTCTCACATATGCCTTAAGTCTCAGATTTCTCACATATGCCTCAAGTCTCACATTTCTCACATATGCCTTAAGTCTCACATATGCCTTAAGTCTCACATTTCTCACATATGCCTTAAGTCTCACATATGCCTTAAGTCTCAGATTTCTCACATATGCCTTAAGTCTCAGATTTCTCACATATGCCTTAAGTCTCAGATTTCTCACATATGCCTTAAGTCTCAGATTTCTCACATATGCCTTAAGTCTCAGATTTCTCACATATGCCTTAAGTCTCAGATTTCTCACATATGCCTTAAGTCTCAGATTTCTCACATATGCCTTAAGTCTCAGATTTCTCACATATGCCTTAAGTCTCACATATGCCTTAAGTCTCAGATTTCTCACATATGCCTTAAGTCTCACATTTCTCACATATGCCTTAAGTCTCTGATTTCTCACATATGCCTTAAGTCTCACATATGCCTTAAGTCTCACATTTCTCACATATGCCTTAAGTCTCACATTTCTCACAGATGCCTTAAGTCTCACATATGCCTTAAGTCTCACATTTCTCACATATGCCTTAAGTCTCACATTTCTCACATATGTCTTAAGTCTCACATTTCTCACATATGTCTTAAGTCTCACATTTCTCACATATGTCTTAAGTCTCACATTTCTCACATATGTCTTAATTCTCACATTTCTCACATATGCCTTAATTCTCACATTTCTCACAGATGCCTTAAGTCTCACATATGCCTTAAGTCTCACATTTCTCACATATGCCTTAAGTCTCACATTTCTCACAGATGCCTTAAGTCTCACATATGCCTTAAGTCTCACATTTCTCACATATGCCTTAAGTCTCACATTTCTCACATATGTCTTAAGTCTCACATTTCTCACATGTCTTAAGTCTCACATTTCTCACATATGTCTTAAGTCTCACATTTCTCACATATGTCTTAATTCTCACATTTCTCACATATGCCTTAATTCTCACATTTCTCACAGATGCCTTAAGTCTCACATATGCCTTAAGTCTCAGATTTCTCACATATGCCTTAAGTCTCAGATTTCTCACATATGCCTTAAGTCTCACATTTCTCACATATGCCTTAAGTCTCAGATTTCTCACATATGCCTTAAGTCTCAGATTTCTCACATATGCCTTAAGTCTCAGATTTCTCACATATGCCTCAAGTCTCACATTTCTCACATATGCCTCAAGTCTCAGATTTCTCACATATGCCTCAAGTCTCACATTTCTCACATATGCCTTAAGTCTCACATATGCCTTAAGTCTCACATTTCTCACATATGCCTTAAGTCTCAGATTTCTCACATATGCCTTAAGTCTCAGATTTCTCACATATGCCTTAAGTCTCAGATTTCTCACATATGCCTTAAGTCTCAGATTTCTCACATATGCCTTAAGTCTCAGATTTCTCACATATGCCTTAAGTCTCAGATTTCTCACATATGCCTTAAGTCTCAGATTTCTCACATATGCCTTAAGTCTCACATTTCTCACATATGCCTTAAGTCTCAGATTTCTCACATATGCCTTAAGTCTCACATATGCCTTAAGTCTCACATTTCTCACATATGCCTTAAGTCTCACATTTCTCACCTATGCCTTAAGTCTCACATTTCTCACAGATGCCTTAAGTCTCACATATGCCTTAAGTCTCACATTTCTCACATATGCCTTAAGTCTCACATTTCTCACAGATGCCTTAAGTCTCACATATGCCTTAAGTCTCACATTTCTCACATATGCCTTAAGTCTCACATTTCTCACATATGTCTTAAGTCTCACATTTCTCACATATGTCTTAAGTCTCAGATTTCTCACATATGCCTTAAGTCTCACATTTCTCACATATGTCTTAATTCTCACATTTCTCACATATGCCTTAATTCTCACATTTCTCACAGATGCCTTAAGTCTCACATATGCCTTAAGTCTCACATTTCTCACAGATGCCTTAAGTCTCACATATGCCTTAAGTCTCACATTTCTCACATATGCCTTAAGTCTCACATTTCTCACATATGTCTTAAGTCTCACATTTCTCACATATGTCTTAAGTCTCACATTTCTCACATATGTCTTAAGTCTCACATTTCTCACATATGCCTTAATTCTCACATTTCTCACATATGCCTTAAGTCTCACATTTCCGGCCTGTTTTATGTCGTATCTGTTTAGATCAGTTAAATTCCCCAGCCACTGTTAGCGGGGCTTTTGCAAGGTTCACAAAATGCGCTATATTAAGTATCTTGATAATAAATACAATGCCTTGTGACCCGATCTGTCAGTCGAAATGCCTTACCTAGGGCTATGGAATACTCGTAATATTTCTTCAATTGTGATACGAGTGGAGCAACTGTTGCCCACGCCTTCTCCTGAAAATTCTCCGCCTTTGGATTAGAAATTGCCTGCAACAAAAACGCACCCACTAAATGACGCTTCAGTCCACCGTAGTTGAGCAAAAACGCACCCATTCATCTTAACCTTATTTACCTCTCCTCTGTCTCTCTGTCTCTCTCTGTCTCCTCTCTCTCTCTCTCTCTCTCTCTCACTCTCTCTCTCTCTCATAGGAGCGTAGCTAGTCCGTGATACGGCCCAAAGCCGACCTATCCTAGTCACTCCTCCAAGCAATATGAAGTCCAGTGGTCAAAGGCGCGGTCACGCTTCACTGACTCGGACCTCCGGAGTCAATCATGCGTGACGGACTGTTCCCTTATTTACCATACCATATCTTAATATACCTTGCCTTACGTTACACTCGTTTACAGTACCATATGTTAAGCTTATTACCTTACCTTAACTTACCCCACCTTACCCTTTCCACACGGCCTCTCTTAATCTCCAACAGGTCACTTTGAAATACCTACAGCCGTATGAAATACCTCGAGGGTAGTTCTTCCATCCAAAGCGTACAGAGGAAAGACAATCCTAGCCCCGTAGTACAGCGCTGCAAATCGCACTTGGAAATCCCGATATCGCAATCGTCCGTGAAAGTTCACGTGCCAGTTAAATGCCAAGTCAGTCACGCATGAATGACTCCGACGGTCCGAGTCAATGAAGCGTGACCGCGGATGTGCAGAACTGATATCGAATTGCGAAACATTGAGGCCATTCTGTGTGACTGACTGACTGACTGACTGACTGACTGACTGATTGATTGTAATGTTTTCACGGTCACCTTATCTCGATTAGGCAAACTTCAGAGACGGCAGCTATGTGTATGTGTGTGCCACTGACGGAGGAAAAGTTGACTTTAAATGATGTTTCAAACTTATTTTCCCATAATTTCACGTTCTCGCTGGATTCAGGCTCGTATGCCCCTCTCGGACTGGCAGATTTTGAGACGACCATCATCATCATCATCATATCATCATCATCATCATCATAGTCGTCGTCATCATCATCATAGTCGTCATCATCATCAATCATCATCATCATCATAGTCGTCGTCGTCATTTTTATAGTCAATCTGTGTGACCTATATAGCAGCCTACAGGATATCTGCGCATTCTAGGCACAGAGAGCAGCCAATTTGGCTAATTAAGTATGCTAATTAATTACAGGCAGACCTGAACTAATAAAACCATAAACACACCGGCCCCCAACCGAACACCAGCCTACACACCACCTCCATCTCTAAACACACAGAAACATACACACACATACAGAAGCATACAAACACACATACATGCATACAAACAGACACCTCAGCAACAAGCACACACACACAAGCATACAAACACACATAAGCATACAAACACACACAAGCATACAAACACACAAAGGCATACAAACACACAAACAAGCATACAAACACACACACCAGAGCATACAAACACACACACAAGCATACACTCATACATAAGCATACAAATACACACACAAGCACACACACACAAAAGCATACAAACTCACACATAAGCATACAAACTCACACACAAGCATACAAACAGACACACCAGCAACAAGCACACACAAGCATACAAACACACATAAGCATACAAACACACAAGCATACAAAAACACAAGCATACAAACACACACAAGCATACAAACACACACAAGCATACAAACACACACAAGCATACAAACACACACAAGCATGCAAACACACACACACAAGAGCATACAAACACACACACAAGCATACAAACACACATAAGCATACAAATACACACATAAGCATACAAACACACACACAAGCATACAAACACACATAAGCATACAAACACACACACAAGCATACAAACACACACAAGCATACAAACACACACAAGCATGCAAACACACACACACAAGAGCATACAAACACACACACAAGCATACAAACACATAAGCATACAAATACACACATAAGCATACAAACACACACACAAAAAGCACACAAACACACACACAAAAACATACAAACACACATATAAACAAACACAAACTTACTCGCGCACAAGCATACGAACACATACAAGCATACAAGCACACATACAACCCCCCCGCCGACACTGCACAGAAGCCACGCCTACCTAGCGTAGGCCAGAAAGCCAATCTGAATAATTAATCAGCTTCAAGCAGTCATCACAGAAACCGCTCAGACGCCAACTCATTCCCTCTTTCAAATGCCTAACCGTTGCCTAGCAACCAGAAAGATAATCCCTTCCGCTTTGCCCAGAGGGAGGGATGGATGGGGAGCAGGGTACAACCGTTTAATTAGCAATTAACTGCCGCTGATCCGCATTCAATGCTGGTCGGGAGGGGGTTCGTCCAAGCCACAGACCCCCCCCGAAGATCAACTGCTAGGAAACCTTTTGTTTTATTTCTCTGTGACTCAAAAAAATCGAAATTCAACGCCGGAAATAGCCCTGAATATCTGAAGATTATCAGTAGGATCTCCACGAAAAACCTTGGGGAAAATGTTACTGTCCTGTTTCCTGAAGGACAGGAGATGACACAGTAGGCGATGACATGGCAGGACAGATTGTCCTGTTCCCAAAGGACAGAATAGCAAAGGACAGACTGTCCTGTTTTCTGAACGACAGGAGATGACACAATAGGCGAGGACATGGCAGGACAGACTTTCCTGTCCCAAAAGTACAGAAGAAGACAGGACAGACTGTCCTGTTTCCTGAAGGACAGGAGATGACACAATAGGCGAGGACATGGCAGGACAGATTGTCTTGTCCCCAAAGGACAGAAGAGGACAGGACAGACTGTCCTGTTTTCTGAAGGACAGGAAATGACACAACTGGCGAGGACATAGCAGGAAAGACTTAGCTGTCCCTAAAGAACAGAAGAGGACATACCTAAAGAGGACAGCATAAGAGGACAAGACCACCTGTCCCTAAAGGACAAAAGAGGACAGGACTAAAGAAGACAGGATAAAAAAGGACAAGACCAATTAGCTCTTACTCGGCGCCCACCAATCGACTCTTGACAGAACGCACTCGTTCGCACTAAGCTGTACTCGGAATAAACACAAGAGACCTGGGTCAGGAAGGCGACGCCTTGCCCCACCATCTCCCTTTCCTACTTCCCTTCCTACCTTCCTACCTTCTCCTTCCCTTCCCTTCCCTTCCCTTCCCTCCCTTGCATTCTATAAAATTTATAGCAATCTATCGGGCTCCCAAAATAGACCATGCTGGAACAGCCTGGCTGACCTGAAACTGACTGACACAGAGGTACAGGGACAAAGATAGAGACACAGAGATATCCAACCATCCATAAGGAGATAGATGCATCTAGCCAGTCAGCTGCGCAGACAGACAGACAGACAGGCAGACAGACAGACAGACAGAAGTGGGACAAAATACAAGTGAATTTAGGGAAGACGGTGCCAGAGAGAGTAATAAGACATCGCTGGCGGCCAAGAAGGGACAGAAAGAGAAGCAGAAAGAGAAGGAGAAGAAGCAGCAGAAGAAAAGCAAGTGAAGAAGAATGTGAAGAAGAAGAATGCGAAGAAGAATGAGAAGAAGAAGAGAGAATGCGAAGAAGAAGAGAGAATGCGAAGAAGAAGGAGAAGAAGAAGAGAGAATGCGAAGAAGGAGAACAAGAAGAGAGAATGCAAAGAAGAAGGAGAATAAGAAGAGAGAATGCAAAGAAGAATGCGAAGAAGAAGAGAGAATGCGAAGAAGAAGAAGAAGAAGAGAGAATGCGAAGAAGAAGGAGAAGAAGAAGAGAGAATGTGAAGAAGAAGGAGAAGAAGGAGAGAATGCAAAGAAGAAGGAGAACAAGAACAGAGAATGCCAAGAAGAATGAGAACAAGAAGAGAGAATGCAAAGAACAAGGAGAACAAGAAGAAGAATGCGAAGAAGAAGGAGGAGAATAAGAATAAAGCAAAGAAGAATGTGAAGAAGGAGAATAAGAAGAAGAATGTTAAGTACGAGGAGGAGAAGGCGGCATAACATGAAGGTGGGATACTACGTGGATCAGCCACCCACAGAAGACAACCTTCCACCCCTATAAAATCCCCCCCTCTCTAAACTGGATTCACCCCTTACATCCGGGATAATCCTTCAGGCTCTGGCTTAGTTAATTAATATGGGCCCCTTACATCCGGGTGGGAGGGAGGATGGAAATTATAAGGACGGGGAAGTTATGCCGATATGGGGTAGACAGGAAGAACAGAAGCTCACTAAGCAAACCCCACACGACAGGCAGCCAAGGGTATAATCAACAGTGTTAGCAAAATTATCTAGATGTCTATGGCATGGCCCAAAATATGGATAATGGGCAAAAAGCCACACAAAAAAGTAACACACCCCTTAACCCCACACCACACCACCACCACACCACACCACACCACACCACACTGGACTGGCCAATGAATCACCGATAAATATTCAGGTATTCACATATATCTCGTATGCACTTTAACCTACGTATCACAGCATGCAGCTAGAAAAGCATACACACATACATACATAAATATACACAAATACATACACACATATCTCTACATATCTACATATGCATACATATATATATCTGTTTATATATACATGCGTACATAGCTACATCCGAGTGTCGGAGATGATTCAAACAAGGAGGCTACTGTTTGGACATATCACATGCTGTGAAGGTTCGCTAAGGCCTTGCAAGCGATGATTTCCGGCCCCCGAGAGGTTGGAAAGGACCTGTTGGACGCCCTCGCCACTGGAAGCTCACCTGCGCCCACTGAATGTTCCGTTACATACGGCTTGGAAACGAGCCCATACAGAAACGGCTGAACCACACCCGTTATGGAAACGGAAATGCTCCAGAGAAGAGCATATATATATATACACACAAATACATACATATATATATATGTATATTATACATGCATACATACATAAACATACACAAATACATGCATACACATACATACATGTACACATACTATATATACAGTACATACATACATACATGAACATATATACATACATACAAAACACATATATACATATATATATACACGACAACGTTTACTCACTCAAATACAAATTTACTTTTATCTGCCCAGTCATATATTGACATAAAATAATAGGTAAATGAAAGAGAATCAGACAGATCCAGATATAAAAATAACAAATCTCTCTCTCTCTGTCTCTCTCTGACAGACACACGCACACACACGGGAAGTGTACAATTATATGTGTAACTGCCGAATATGTAATTAGATAATTAGCTACACGTTTGCTTTTGGTTATATATCATTATTATTTTTGCCCGAGGTACGTGTATCATTATTAATATCATTGTGAATTCGTAAATAATCAATGACGCTAACCAGGCTACTGAACGGGTCCGCTGTTCAAAGCGACCAACAGCTAATTTGAACGCTTGCCGGATCTAAACCTCCCTACTTACTTCATTGGCGGAACAGCCAATTAGCATAATTTATGATTGCTAGACTTTGTAACATGCGTAAATTGAGCAGACGCTGTCTGTGGGAAGATTCGGCGGAGAGGAAGAGGTCTGGCTAGCTGCCTTCATAAGCCGAGGCTAAGAAAATTAGGTCGCTAGCGCTTCTTGGCAGTGGTTGCCACTGGGGGTTGACTTAAGGGACTGTTTTTCTTCTGACTGCTTGACCCCAAAGTTGACAACAACTGGGGTTAACCTATGTAATGTTCCATATCGGGTAGCAATGGTCTAATGACTTCTATAGCGCCGTTATCATAATGCACACTACGTATGTATGCATGCATGTAAGTATGCAGAAATAATATGCTTTTCCGCCACTCTATCTGTCTGTCCGTCTGTGTCTGTCTGTCTATGAGGCACGGTAGCCGATTGGTTAGACAGCTCGACTGGTATGTGGGTCACGGTAGCCGATTGGTTAGACAGCTCGACTTGTATGTGGGTCACGGTAGCCGATTGGTTAGACAGCTCGACTTGTATGTGGGTCACGGTAGCCGATTGGTTAGACAGCTCGACTTGTATGTGGGTCACGGTAGCCGATTGGTTAGACAGCTCGACTTGTATGTGGGTCACGGTAGCCGATTTGTTAGACAGCTCGGCTTGTATGTGGGACACGGTAGCCGATTGGTTAGACAGCTCGGCTTGTATGTGGGTCACGGTAGCCGATTGGTTATAGAGAGCTCGACAGGGTACGGATTCGAGCCTCCTTCCCTGAGCCGGTTACTGTGTAGGGAATTTGAGCAACTCCTTCACTCACATATGCTCAACGCCATCGACTGACGCTAAGTCATCAGACAGTGGCGCCTAATAAATGCAGAAATAATTAATATAGTGCCTTCTGGGTATCTTCGCATACAACGCAACCCAACCAAGATCAACACCCACAAACAGAGTATTATTTCCGTCACTGCGTTTCGTCCATTGTGATTCTTGATGCCAAAACAAACCTCGATTCATTCTTCACAAGCGGCCACCTGGCGACCGTTTCTCGCTTCAATTACTCCGGGAACAAACAAACAAAACCGACGATATGCGTTCGCTCGTTCGTTCGTAGGCGGTTCGCGTCCCATGACGCACGTCAAGAGGCGGAAGGCGTCCGAAAAGCGTCATAAACGTCGTCATTCCATCGGCGTATCAAGAACCATGATCAATAACCGGAATCATCGACTGAGCCGCAGAGCGATGACGTGAGCTTTGCTCCGAGCGATTTGGCCGCTGTGTGGCGCTGCAGCGATTTTTCATAGTCAATATTACATCAACGGGACCGAAAAATCAGCACTGACGCAGCGTAACGTAATGTCACATAAACTTGTCTGAGGGTCTATCAGAGAGGGGTCATTTGACACAGGCCTCACAGAGAAGAGGCCCAAGATTTTGAAAAAAGGTGTACCTAATAATAATAATAATAATTTAATTTTCCTTTTTTGTATTATAATTCTCAACTTTCTTCTATTTTCGGAATCTCTAAAAGGCCCTGCCTGTATGCACGTGTCTCTCTGTATATGTCTCCATGTTTGTGTAGGTTTGTGTATGTGTGTCCAACGACGTAATATGACGTAATAGGATATTTATTAGCGCGTCTCGCAGGAAGTCTGCCCACTTATTATTTTGCATTTATTATGCGCCACTATCTATCGATGGCGCAGAGCAATTGTGAGTGAAGGACTTGCTCAACGTTCCCACACAAAAAGCGTCTCAAGGGAGGAGGCTCGAACCCGTACTCTCCGCGTTACAAGCCGAGCGCTCTAATCAATCAGCCACCCTGCCCCAGGGTAAATTGTCATAATTGCTAGACTAAACTGTTTGTATGAGGAAGCCCTCATTCGGCGCTAAACATCCCTTTCCAGACTGGAACATGTGCCCCAGCCCAGACAAACAGATAAAGGCACATACAGACACATACAAGCAAATACAAACAAGCACACTAGCACATACAGACATACAAACGCACACACAAAGATACAGACACACACACATACATCCGTACAGATCCACACATACAGATACATACAAGAACACACACATACAAGCACACACATACATACACATACAAGCATACACAAGATACAGGCACACACACATCCATACAGATTCAAACATACAGACACATACAAGTACACACAAGCATATACAGAAATACAAACAAAGACACACAAACATACAGACGCACACACAAAGATACAGACATACACATACATCGGTACAGATCCACACATACAGAAAGATACAAGCACATTCTTACAGACACATACAAGCACACACAAAAGCAAATACAGGCATACAAACACACACAAACAAACATGTAGACACACAAACATTAAGACAGACCCACACTTACAGACACATACAAACAAGCACACAAATACATACAGAGTATACAGAGACATACACAAACATACAGACATACAAAAAGCCGCACAGACACAAACACACGCACATACAGACACATACAAGCACACAAGCATATACAGACATACAAACAGAGACACACACATACATACAGATATACAAACAGACACACACAAACATACAGACATACAAACAGACGCACAAAGACACAGACAAACACACACTCACATAAACAACACGCGCACAGACACACACACTAAGTCCATGCAACGATACAGAAGCCGTCAGCGCAGGAATTATTTACGTCCGAGGTTGAAGGTTAGAATTAGGTCGCTGCCGCCGCTGCTGCTGCTGCTGCGGCAGCAGCTGGTCCAGCTGATGATGCGGCATTTGCTGATGCTGGTGCCTCCTGAGTCAACTGGGCCTCCCTCCCCCACCTACACCTGAGGCCGTAGACGATTTAGACCGACTGCGGCGCCAATCAGGAAGCAGCGAAGATCGCTGCTACTCCACCACAACAGGAAGACGACGACGACGAAGAAGGAGGGAAGAAGAAGGAAGAGGAGGGGAAGAGGAGGAAGAAGAGGAAGAGGAGTAGGAAGAGGAGGAGGAGGAAGAGGAGGAAGAGAAAGAAGAAGAGATGGGAGAAAGAAGAGGAGGAAGAGAAGGAGGAAGAGGAGGAAGAAGAGGAAGAAGAGGGGGAAGAAGAAGAGGAGAAGGAAGGTGGAGGAGAGGAGGACAACAAAGATAAGGAAGAAGAGGAAGAGGAGGAAGAAGAGGACGAGGAGGAAGAAGAGAAGACGAGAAAGACGAAGAGAAAGAAGGCGGAGGAGGAGAAGATGAGGAAAGGGAAGACAAGTAAGAAGAGGATGAGAAGGAAGAGAAATAAGAGGAGGAGAAAGAACACAACGAAGCGGAGAAACAAGAGGAGAAGGTGGAAAAAGAGTGGGATGAAACTAAAAAGGCAGGTGAAGGAGAAGAAAGAGGAGGAAAGCAGAGAAGAAAAAGAGGCAGAGAATGAAGAAGATGAGACAGAGATGGATGAGGACGATGTAGTGGAGGCGCAGAAGAGGGCCAGAAGAAGAGGATGGACCAGAGAGGAAGAATAGAATGAGGCGGAAGAGGACGACGAAGAGGAGACGGCTGGATGAAGCACAGTAAAAGGCAGATGAGCAGAAGGTGAAGAGAAGGGGATGAGGTCATAAAGAAGACTTAGTAAGCAGAGGCAGAGAAGAAGGAGGCGAAAAAACAGCAGGTGAAGCGGGGTAGGAGAAGCAGATGGAGATGAAAGATGACAAGAAGGAAGAAGGAAATAAGGTGAGAGGGAAAACAGGAACTGGAGGAGTTGCAGGATGCTAAGTGAAAGAAGAAACAGGAGGGAAGAAGGCACAGAGGATGAAGATCATCCTCATGCTAATCGTCCTCATCCTCATCATCACCACCGCCATCCTCCTGCACCTTTTCAGCATCATAATAATCACATAGTCATCATACTCAAAATCATCATCATTATCACTACCACCATCATCATCACCATCACCACTACCCTCCTCCCTTTTCATCGTAATAATCACATAGTCATCATCATCACCATCGTAATCATCACCATCACCACGCTGCCATGCCTCCTCCTCATCAAAATAGTCACATAGTCATCATCATAATCATCATCATGATGATGAAAACCACCACCACAATCAACACCACCATCATCATCACCACTCTGAACAAACAATCTCAACAACCACTGCCGCCCTCTGATAAACCACCCTACTTAAGCAGCCCTCTCCAGTTTCCCCGGAAATGCACGCCCTGCAGCGCAGCCGATGCCAACAGCATTCCCACCGTGCCAGTCATTCCTCTGCCCTGGAATAAATCTCCCTATAGGAAGCCACATTAGACGCCTTCCGACTCATCCGATCCGATAAGATTCGATCCCGCGAAACATCAAGAAGCTCTTATGACTCATCGACCAAAAGAAGTCATTAGCAACAGACAAAACTAATGTCTGACAACAGCTGACACTAATATGACCAAAACACTCCACTGGACATATAGCACAACCCAAACCCAGACAGCTTCTTAGCAGTCTGACACCCACAAGCTTCGCCTGAAGGTAAGCTCCCTTGTTTACATGCCTCCATTTTTACATGACTCCTCAGAAGCATAAAGGTAAAGGCAACACATCTGTTAACATGCTTCCATAGAAACTCCTCAGAAGCATAAATGTAAAGGTAACACATATGTTTACACGATTCTATATAAACTTCTCAGAATCATAAAGATAAAGGTAACACACTTGTTTACAAGCCTCCATAGAAACTCCTCCGAAGCATAAAGGTAAGGCAACACAATTGTTTACACGCTTCCATAGAAGCTCCTTAGAAGCATAAAGGTAGAGGCAACACACTTACTTACACACTTCCACAGAAGCTCCTCAGAAGCATAAAGGTAAAAGTAACACATATGTTTACATGCTTCCATAGAAGCTCTTCAGAAGCATAAAGGTAAAGGCAACACACTTCTTTACACGCTTCCACAGAAGCTCCTCAGAAGCATAAAGGTAAAAGTAACAAATGTTTACACACTTCAACAGAAGCACCTCAGAAGCATAAAGGTAAAGGCAACACACTTACTTACACACTTCCACAGAAGCTCCTCAGAAGCATAAAGGTAAAGGCAACACACTTACTTACACACTTCCACAGAAGCTCCTCAGAAGCATAAAGGTAAAAGTAACAAATGTTTACACACTTCCATAGAAGCTCCTCAGAAGCATCAAGGTAAAGGCAACACGCTTATTTACACAGTTACGCAAGACTTACGTCTCGTATTTCGTTTGATGCGCCTCGATAGACGCTCAGTTCCTGAAGAATTGTGTCGGCCATTTTGAGGACCGACTGCACCTGAGTCCAGACGGGAAGCTCCACTTCAGTTGGCTGTGCATCTGTGTGCAGGACAAGGTAAGGTATCAAGGTAAGGTATAACAAGGTAAGGTATAACAAGGTAAGGTATGTCAAGGTAAGGTATAACAAGGTAAGGAATCAAGGTAAGGTATAACAAGGTAAGGTATAACAAGGTAAGGTATGTCAAGGTAAGGTATAACAAGGTAAGGTATAACAAGGTAAGTTATCAAGGTTAGGTATAACAAGGTAAGGTATCAAGGTAAGGTATAACAAGGTAAGGTATGTCAAGGTAAGGTATGTCAAGGTAAGGTATAACAAGGTAAGGTATAACAAGGTAAGTTATCAATGTTAGGTATAACAAGGTAAGGAATCAAGGTAAGGTATAACAAGGTAACGGAACACCTAGATAAATTCTATAAGGTCAGTTATAAATGAAGGACTGGAATCATCGTGTAGGACACAACGTACACCAAGACTACAAAGATTTTAAGTGGGTTTTATTTATAAGGTACCGTAAGTCAATTTATCATCATAATAGACAAGAATTATAATCATAATCATCATCATCATCATCGTCCTACTCATCCTCATCATCAATCAGCATAATAATCATCATCACAATCATCACCAACATCTATCATCATCTTCTTCATCGTCATCATCTTCAACATCATCATCAGCTTCTTCATATTCATCGTGATTGTCCTCCTCCTCCTCCTCCTCCTCCTCCTCATCATCATCATATCTTTAACAGAAGCAACTCCGAATTGTGACTCACTTTCGAAATCTACGAAGATGTCGACGCGATTCGGCGAATCGCAATCGCGGTTTGTCAGCACTCGCAGTAAGTTGCCCATTAGATGGCGTCACTGTACAAGAAAAAACAAGACCTCATATATTAATTTTATATTAAAACGTCATAATTTTTTAATTAATTTTCGTAAATAAAACAATAAACTGAAAAATTATTGTTGAGCCAAGCATTCACTCACTATGCACTCTCATTTATCTTTTTTTGTTCAGTAAAAACAATTTTTTGCACCACAATAACTCTCGTTTATTAAATTTCATTATTACATAAATTCCAACAATCCAATCATAAATCTAATGACTTCTATAGCGCCGTTATCATAATGCAAAAGGCATCAGTCAAAGATCATCGCATAAATTCACCAGAATTTTTTCATACACTTTCCCCATTCACTTAACTTTGCCGCAAATGGGGTAACACGATGGAAGATGCTACCACACGGAAAAGTATGGTATGATAAGGTTTTTCATTACACACCCTCAGCCATACTCGTCCTGGAAGTCACAGCAGTAAGATAATTGTAATTTATGGTAAATTATGGTATGATATATGCAACCTGTGGTAAATAACCATATTTATTACCAGCATGTGCCCTGACAACGTACCGGTAAACCCATATCTGCGATTTTGTTTCACCTTCTATTTCTGAATCTTACAAACCAGTAGCACGGTTGTTACCAGTAAATATTTTGATCATTGTAATTCATACGGAATTTAATTTGTATGGGAAACTTCCGCCACTTGTTCAGGGTTAGGGCTAATCCTCTAACCCTCCGCCCCCTAACGACACATTCAAGAAAGAAGTGGTAGGGGTGAGCCAAAGGGATTCGCGATGGACACTGTTGAGCGGAGAAGCCATGTTGCTCGATATACAGGGGAAAGACTAAGTACTGTTCTAAATAAGTAATTGTCGCATGGTATTTATCAAACTATCCTTTGCCGTTTAGGGTACCGTAATACTGCCTAAAACTGAACACTTGCTGCTATAATCCGTTTAACAATAATCCGAGAGCGGACTAATTACCGATATTAGGTTAGCACGCACAAAGCCCACCCCTTGCTACAGAAACCTTTGTGAACAATGCTTAGCAGTATTTGCCCCTGAGTAGCTATACAAATGGCAACACAATGTTTTTAGAGACACGTAATAATTCCTCACAAGATCGCATGTACGTGCGCACAAGTACTTTTCGGCTTTACGTTGGTAAATGTATACATGTAACTGAACAATTGTTGTAGCAATTCCTAAACTTCTCTCTCAGAAGGTCATGGGTAGCAAATACTCTGAGTAGTCTGTTCTGTAAGAAGCGCTATATAAGTTATATAAGTTATCAAATACAATATAATACAATACGGTGATAGATTTCATTCAGAGCAGCAAGTCCATCACGCTGAGCCCAGAGAACAGCACCGCGGATTAGTTTCTCTTGAAGCGGTGCTACACAAATTTCTGATTACAATTACAATTTCCTCCACTCTTGTACAATACCGATTAAGTAAAAGAATGTCAATTAAAGTAATGCTTTGATGAATCTCTCCACAGATTTTAAGTAGCAAGCCACTATGTGTGACAATATATTTAACATAACACGTAACCAAACACTTAACATAACACATAACCAAATATTTAACATGACATATAACCAAACACTTAACCTAACACATAGCCAAATACTTAGCATAACATATAATCACACATAACCAAATACTTAACATAACACAAAACCAAATACTTAACATGACTTATAATCAAATACTTAACATGACATATAGGCAAATACTTAACATGCCTTATAACCAAATACTTAACATAACACATAACCAAATACTTAACATGACATATAACCAAACACTTAAGAAAACACATAACCAAATACTCAAACTAACAGATAACCAAATATTTAACATAACATATAACCAAATACTAAACATAACACATAACCAAATATTTAACATATAACCAAACACTTAACAATTTGAAAATACCTTCCTTACAAAGTTCAGAAGTGCATTTTGAAGTAGGAGAACAGGAAACATTAGTTACCATAAGCAGACAGGAAGAGGTAAGTTTTCAGTAAAAGAGTAACGAACATATTCGCATGGAGAGATCCGGATGGAGGGACCAGATCTTTTCACCCACTGATTCAGACTGTGTTCCACTGAGGGTACGCATTCTCCATACATTCTGATCCAGTTCACAAGTCTTTCTCTAAACCAGGTTGTCCAAAATATGGCCCCCCGGACTTCCGCTATCGTTTCGTGCAAGGGTCTCCGATGACGATGGAGTTCAGTCAGCTCGTTGTATAAAGAAGTTCTTATTTCCCCGGGGTTCTCATCAAGGAAGCGCTTCTGAGTAGTCTGTTCTGTAAGAAGCGCTATATAAGTTATCAAATACAATGGTCCGCTCCCCTAATGGGTTCATCCGGCCCACCGAGCCTTTCTAAAATTGCGAACTGCTTACTAGCTAACAGCGCAGTTTCGACAATTCCCCATAATTCTTTGCTTCACAAGAAATCAGCAGAAATGTGAACATGTGGCGCCTGATGTTAAAATAGGCAAAAAATTACTGTTTGTTAGCATGCGCTGCGTTGTTTTGATTTTTTAATGAAATTCTGTCTTTGGCCCCACAAGTTTTAGAAAAAGGGCAACGTGACCCTTCATTGACCCCAAAAGGCTGGAACATCTGCCTACACACTTGCTCCTATAGCCAAGGGTCATCTACAACCCAACCCCTACTTCTGCCAACCCCAAATCGCACCATGCATTTATATATCTCCTTCATTCACCCCAAAATGTTGGACACCCTACTCTAGACGATCTGCCTCTACACTAGTTCTTGTCCACTGGTATTCTCTAACCCAACCCCTACTTCTGCCAACCCCAAATCGCACCATGCATTTATATATCTCCTTCATTCACCCCAAAATGTTGGACACCCTACTCTAGACTATCTGCTCTACACTTGCTCCTATAGCCACGGGTCACCTCCAACCCAACCCCTACTTCTGCCAACCCCAAATCACACCACGCATTCATATATCTCCATTCACCCCAAAAGGTTGGACACCCCTATTCTAGACAATCTGCCTCTACACTAGTTCTTGTCCACTGGTATTCTCTAACCCAACCCCTACTTCTGCCAACCCCAAATCGCACCCCACATTTATATAGCTCCAGACGAGCGCAAGTGGATCGTAACCCCCGCCGACTAATTTCCGCCACCGACCGAAGACAATTTCCTCGGCGGGTGAACCCGAACAAGAAACGCTAAGACTGCGATCCGAAATGAATCACGGGGCGCTACATAAATCCCCGTCGGCGGCCAATCACCCCCAGCCACCCGTCCATCAATAACCGGTTACACGTGTATGGCCAATGCAAACATATTCCGCCATCGTCGCCTTGAATCTGAAGCATGTTTGGTCAGATAGATCAACATATCGAGGATATGAGACGGCACGCTCTGAGGAGGAGGCATCCATGGCTGGTAAGGCCAGGAAATCCTGTACCGGAACTCAACAGACATTTGTTCTAAACAAATCTAATCTAATTACTTCTATAGCGCCGTCGTAACAATGCGTAAGGCATCGATGTCTGGTTTCCCTGATCTATCGGAAGGATTTGATCCGGCTTCTCCAACGGATTATGATTTTGGATTGCGATTCTGACTTGAAGCGACCATCAACTGATGCCTTGGCCATTATGATAACGGCGCTATAGAAGTCTTTAGACTAGATTAGATTAGCAAAAATGGATCGGTCACATAGTGAGAGGGGACTCACTCTTGAGAACCGTAATTGAGGGCAGAATGGAGGGGAAGAGGACAAGAGGAAGACCCAGACAGATGCTGCTGGATTGGATGATGACGGACGGATACAGCAGGCCGAAAGAAGAAGCTCAGAACCGAGAGGAGTGGCGCCATCGGACATCTGAACCTGCCTAAGGTCAGAGAACCAGAAGATGATGATTAGCAATGCATCAAACGATGTTTGCTTCAAGTTAAACCATAATCAAATATTGTAACTCATCGGACAAGCCCGGCTGCAATCCAGTAGCTCAGGGAAACTCGGATTAGGCTAAGCAAGTACAGAATACAGCTGAACTGTCAAATATTGGAAAAACTCGGGTGGCTTAAGTCCATCATCCGGTCGTCAAAGAGCTAAGCATCTCAGTCTCATTCATCTCCGCCGCAGGTATCTTCGCTCTGCCGGGAAAGGTGACACAGCTGGTCGCCCGGTCGGGTCCAACTCCCTTAGTACAGCGCTTCTGAGATACTATGAAGGCGCTATATCAATTGTTTAGATAGCTAACAGCATAGAATCTTCGCAGTGTTCGGTTCATCTTTCTGCAACAAGTCGCCTAGCAACCGCCGACATGCGCTCTTGACCTATCCCCGCCTTTATTCCATAAGCGCTTGAAAATACTCCATTGGATCGTTGTTGCGTCATGTCGGAAGCACCGCTGATGAGTTTCCCCTGAAGTGGCGCTACGTAAATTTGCGATTACAATTACACACGGGTTGTGCAATAGCAGACTGCCCGTCACCCTTAATTCTGTGCTGACATGGGTTGTACAATAGCAGACTGCCCGTCAGCCTTAATTCCGTGCTGCATGTACCTGATGACCACAATGGTCAGCATTCCATAAATATTCATAAATGTTATCTGCATGTGATTGGTTGACAAATGATGAATATTAAGTTGGCAACAGTTTTTAGAAGTCATAACGAGAACTGCCAATGGACCTGCCTTCGGGCGGAAAACTCATCATCATCATCAACAAGAACTGTGGGAATATTTCAGTATTACACGATTAAGTAATTACTAGCAACTTCTATAGCGCCGGTGCCTATGCACAAGGTCTCAACCGATGGTGCACCAAAGCTAAGCCGCAGTCAGGTGAATATCCAGAAGATCACGCTTATGCGTAATTGTCTCGTTGCCTCTGCTCCATCGTATCTTAGGGACTTCTGCATTTCGGTCTCCTTGGTTCCAGGCCGTAGCACTCTCCGGTCGGCCTCCCTTGGACTTCTGACTGTCCCTCGTATGCGCACTGCTACAGCGCAGTCTAGAAGCTTTGCCTATGTTGGACCCAATAGCTGGAATCGCCTTTCCCGAGAGCTCCGGATAGTATTCCTCAGTTTCCTTCCGCAGTTTCGCAAGCGCCTGAAGTCTGTATTATTTGCCAGTGGTCTCACTGGTTCGGGTCGGGAGCGCTTCTGATGAGTCTATTCTTGAAGTGGCGCTTTATAAATGTCAGATTACAATTACAATCATTCTACTAAGACAGCGAGGCAGCCCATGGTGGCTAAGCAATTTGAAAAAGGTAAGCTTTAAACTGAGAAAGAAGTGACCGAGAAGACTGAACAGATTAAGGAAAGAGTTCCAAAATCTAGGCTCAGCAACCAAAAAAGACACTTCACAAAGAACAGTTCTAGTCTTAAGTAAGACCAAAGAACAATAACAAGATGATCAGGTTGAACAGCGTCTGAAGACGTTCCTACGTATTTAGAGACCGTTAGGTAGCCGTACTGCAGCGCCTTTGTGAGCTACTTAAAAGGCGCTATAGAAATTTAATGATACATACATACGTACATAGCGATATGTTTGGCGAACAAGGACTGATTTCAAGTGATATGGTTGGTCCGAGTTCAATGCTTTTATACACTACACGCCCCAATTTCAAACATATCCTCGGCTAAACAGGAAGCAAATATTTAAGTACAGGAGTTAAGTGCTCATATTTCTATGCGTTATTTATAGCTCAAGCCAGTAAGTTCTGAACTGTTTGAAGTCTCTGCACGTTTGAATTTGCGTTGCCAATAAGAAGCGAGTTACCGTAATCAAAGCGATTATAGACCAAAGCGTTTCCAAAAATATCCTTGAAGACACGGGGACCTGGCGTTAAATTCTGCGTATGGGGCCCATCCATATATAACATATGCAAAAAATTATATTTTCATACACCCTCCCCCTGCTGCACCTCATACATTGTGTGGACCCCTCCCCCATGCGTACATACAACCAAGCTTCTCTATCCCCTTCCTTTACAAAAGTCAATTAGCTAAAGTCATCTATAAGACATTTATTTTACCGTAGGCTACTATTTATTTTGTTAAACATATTTGCTAGCTAAAGTTTAACTGTTATGAAGAAAAAACTACTAACAATTACATTTTAAAAAGCTTTAATACTACATAAAATTGATAAAGCAGGAATATAGTCAGTGATTTGGTTTTTAGTTCTGATTTCGAATAGGCTAATGTGGACGTCATAATTAGAAATTTATTTTGCGAACGTACACATTTTGTCGAGACCCAACCCCCTCGCCATAAGAACCCGTACGCAAAATCGCCGAAATCCGATCATCCCCTCCCCCTCATTGCGTACGTAATATATGGATGGGCCCATGTCACGTGGAACGTTTACACCGTGGGCGAAAGATATAGTAGAATCGAAAGCAACGCCCAAGTTATGCGCAGTTTCGACCAACTCATCAACTGAGTCACTCAGTGTTAAACATAAACATAACTAAGGCAATGAAACCTCTCGAGTCGCTAAGGATTATATTTCCCACTAGTAGTAAACTGAAATTTGTTTGGCATGACCACGTGCCTCTTATGCAACAAGCACAAATGGACCATACCATTTTATTATTAATTATCATTTTTAATTATTAATAGTAATTAATAATAAAACTATTATTATTATTTATTACCATCACCATCAAAACCACCACCACCACCACCACCACACCACACCACCACACACCACACCACACACACCACACCACACCACACCACCACCACCACCTAAAACGACCCTTCATCCGATCTTGATGAAATTTCTTATCAGAGTTTAGTCTAACTTTTAGAGCGTCAACATGGAAATTCATCACACCAGCAGTAAAATGAAATTTATTAAAAATCTCTCAGGCAGGGCCTTCTAGCAACCCGACAGGCTGCTCCCCATTCTCACCTATGCTCTCCCCAAGCTCCTCTTCATCCTCCCCATCCTACTCACTCATCTGCACCCCATCCCCTTGCGTCTTCTCTCTTCCAATCCTCTTCCCTCCTCTCTTCAACCTCTCTCCTCTCCTCTCCAATCCTCTCCTCGTCTCTCCTCTCTTCTCCTCTCCTCTCTTCTCCCATCCTCTCCTCTCCTCTCCCATCCTCTCCTCTTCTCTCCTCTTCTCTCCTCTCTTCTCCCATCCTCTCATCTTCCATCCTCTCCTCTCCTCTCCCATCCTCTCCTCTTCTCTCCTCTCTTCTCCCATCCTCTCATCTCCTCTCCCATCCTATCCTCTCCTCTCCCATCTTCTCCTTCTAAAATAGAAACAACTCAACGGGATATCTATCGGTCGTTACGATAAACCGAGTCCGCCCATCGAATTCGTTGGCTGCGCGCACTTTGTAGCGAGAAAGAGCGCCGTCCAACGCGAGATAAACCGTCGACTGTGCTTCGAAATCTCTCTCGCTCATTACCACACTTGTTCGCTGCCATCGGAGGCAAACACAGCTCCCAAAACCATGACCTAATCGCCACATCTGGTGCTTCCCAAACACTCCGAAGAACGGTCTTAAACTTCTCCGAAGAAAACGGTCCGTCAGATGAAAGAGGACTGGCCACCGGCCTTCGTATGCCGAGGCTAAGAAAATGAAGGCACTAATACTGCATACCCGTGACCGGGAACTGTGATCTCCGATTAAGTAAAGGAATGTCAATTAAAGTAATGCTTTGATGAATCTCCACAGATTTTAAGAAGTAAGCCACTATGTGTGACCAGATATTTAACATAACACGTAACCAAGTACTTAACATAATACATAACCAAATACTTAACATGATATATAACCAAACACTTAACATAACACATAACCAAGTATTTAACATGACATATAACCAAACACTTAACCTAACACATAGCCAAATACTTAACATGACATATAGCCAAATACTTAACATGCCTTATAACCAAATACTTAACATGACATATAACCAAACACTTAAGAAAACACATAACCAAATACTTAAACTAACAGATAACCAAATATTTAACATAACACATAACCAAATACTAAACATAACACATAACCAAATATTTAACATATAACCAAACACTTAACATAACACATAACCAAACACTTGACATATAACCAAACACTTAACATAACACAACCAAATACTCTAACCAAACCTCACAGACAAGAATTTAAGCTAACTCCGCTAGCGACGCCCTTACCCAGTCCTCCCCAACATTCCCTCTAAGCTGCGCTCCTGTGCTCTGCCGCAAAACGTTTGAGACCGTAGGGCACAACTTTTCCCAGGCGAAACTGGAAAATTTTCTGCATGTAATACACGGAAAACCTTTACTATTCGAATCATTCATCTAAAAATGCGCTAAAAAACTACTCGAAGTCGCTGAACCACGTGATCAGTTCTATATTTAGCTATGACCCAATTTTAAGATTTCCGCTTCCGCCTAAGGTGGTTATTTTTTTTCCTGTCCGGTTTTGTTGAGTTAACTGGTGTTAGTTTCAACTTCTAGAATTATAGTTAAGTCCTGAGAAGTCGAACCGTAAGTTTAATGGAGAATGTGTTAGATCTGCAACGAGGAAAGCCTTAAGTTTTAAGTGGGGTTGACTGATTAATTATTTAATTGAAGCCGTTATGGCTGCAAAAGAATGTGCGCCTTGGTGACATATTTAATTACCGCGAAATCCAAGGTGTCACCTCCACCATTTGCATAAAAAGCGAAGCAGGAGTAGAGAGGGCTACGGGGAAAAAATGGAATCAGTGGAAAACTGAAAACGAAGAACGGAAATTGCACAGAATTTTAATGTAAAGCAGATAAATTTTTAGAAAATGTAAAGTTTTTGTTTATATGTATTTTCGTGTTTTTCAAACATATCGCTAAAATTGGGCAGTAAAACGTTTTCGAAAGAAATGTTAACATTTGACGTAGATTCGGTGCTCACAAATTAACACATGGAAAAATTTCCTCACGCAGGACAAATTGCTCACAGCACCCAAATCCTTAGAGTGAACATTGGTCCTCTCCCTTGTCGCCTGATCGCCCCACTGACAGTGTACGGTCAGTGTACTCATTTCATAGCCGAGTTGGCTAGGGGGCGCAACTGGTGCAGAAAATTTGAAACATCTTTCTACCCCGGTGGAGATTTTAACCCCGACCTCCCGGTTGACAGTTCGGCTCGCTAACCACTAGACTATCACACATCCTATAAGTACCAAAAACAGCCAAACAGAACCCGTATTATGTAACCGTAAGTTAGTCCATCCCTCCCTCCACCCATCACACGAAAACTCCGATTACCAAAACACGTAATGAAAAATACGTCAACAGGCAACCAAACATTACTCAAATTCATCACAAAATGGAGGCATAGTAGACAGATTGGACAGAGCGCCCGTCTTATAAAGGCGAGAGTACGGGTTCGAGAGTAGTGAGTGGACAGTGCGGGTTCGACAGTAGTGGTTCGAGAGTATGTGTTCGAAAGTAGAGGTTCGAGAGTAGTGGTTCGAGAGTATGTGTTCGAAAGTAGAGGTTCGAGAGTAAGTGTTCGAAAGTAGAGGTTCGAGAGTAGTGGTTCGAGAGTATGTGTTCGAAAGTAGAGGTTCGAGAGTAGTGGTTCGAGAGTAGTGGTTCGAGAGTATGTGTACGAAAGTAGAGGTTCGAGAGTAGTGGTTCGAGAGTATGTGTACGAAAGTAGTGGTTCAAGCTTCCACTGCTGAGAAGTTTACTGTTTAGGGACGTTGAATAAGTCCTTCACTTATAATTGATCAGCGCCATCGACTGATGCTTAGTCGTTAACAACAAGTACATAAAGTAACACATATTCCACAAGCTAGACGCAAAGGGGAGCGCTCATTTCCTTTTCTTTAGCTCCTTGCGCCGGCAGAGGACGAATCCCAAGGTCCTGGACACGGGGCCAGTGCATCACAGGACTTGCCGTTTACTTCCCAGCTTACGCCGGTACCAAATTCTACTGCTTTGTAACAGAGGCACGGTTTGCGTAAACAACTTGCCCAGGATCGTTACACGGAGTCGAACCCGCAATCGCATGATCACTGATCAAACGCGTTACCGATAGACCACCGTTAGACACTAGCGCTTAATAAATACAGAAATAATATTAATGTACAACAAAAACGTAAACGAATACGTAACCCATCTGCCTCTGGCCAAATCCATTAATCACTCCCCACCAATCCGCAACTCCCAAGCCGGATTTTTTCAAACGCTCCGCACACGCCGCCCGAGCTCGACTCGTTCCGGCGAGTCTTCGACACGCTTTCCTTCGCGCCTCCGGGAGTACGCGTGCCTAATTTCGCGATCAGCTCTTCCACTACGATTATTATTAATCACCGGCGTCTTCCGCAAAACACGGAGCCTCCGCGTTGCACCGAAGCAGCTTTTGCGCGCATTCTGAAAGGAGGGAGGAGCTGACCTTTGACCTGGTAAGACTCAATTCCATGCACCCGGACCTAACAGCAGCCTCAGCTAGGATTCTAATCGCCTGGTTATCTCTGTCAGTCTCACCCAGCAGCCCAGGAAAGCAAACTACACGAGCCTAACCGTACAACGATCCCGCCTCTACCATCGATAAGGCTGTATCGTTGTTAGGGCCTGCATCGCCGATATGGCCGGCAACCTTGACAAGTCCGGTAACGCGGATAATCTAATCTCGTGATTTATGTAGCGTCTTTATCCTAATGCCCAAGGCATCAATCAACGGTCGCTTCAAGTGTGACCGTAACCCAAGAACATTAGGCGTTGGAGAACTCCGATAGGGTAGGTAGACTAAGGTACAATTCGGCAAGGTAAATCACGGTAAGGTATCAAAGGTAAGGTAATTCTAGGTCGAATTCCGGTATGGTAGGTAGACTAATTAACAAGGTAAATCACGGTAAGGTATCAAAGCAAGGGAATTCTAGTTAAATTCCGATAGGGTATGTAGACTACGGTACAATTAACAAGGTAACTCAAGGTAAGGTATAAAAGTAAGGTAAGGTAATTCCATGTCTGAAAGGGTAGGAAGACTAAGGTACAAATAGGCAAGTTGAGTAAGATACCAAAGCAAGGTAAGGTAAGGTAATACCAGGTCGAATTCTGATAGGGTAGATAGACTAAGGTACAATTAACAAGGTAAATCAAGGTAAGGTATCAAAGTAAGGTAAGGTATGGTAAAGTAGGTTATTCAAGGTAAATGCTCTTTCTATAGGCTTCAAATTCTTTAGCACTACGCCCCTGGAGATAAGAACATAACAATGGAATTCCGACGAGAGAAGTTTCCCAACAGATGGTCGATACCTCTGATATTATGATTTATTGTACTCTGCGTTCTATGGGGCGGACAACCATAACAGATGTCGGCTACGATTCTCATCGAGGAATCAACTGCACTTCCCGCGGTCTTTCCAATAGGTTTGGCAAATGTTCCTTTTCTGTCGCTGGACCGACTGCATCTTTCCCGATGGTGTTTAGGTATCAGTATCTATTTAGGCATCAGTAGCCTAACCAAGCGGCCCTTCTTCCTCTTATCTCTCTCTCCTCTCCAACCCAAACAACACCCCCGTAGCTGCCACGCTGTCTGTCCTTCTGACTTTTGGATCATGACCTGGAACCGAACCCTTTTGCCTATCGATTTTGTTTTGACTGAGCGCCTGTGAATAAGCTGGTCCCCGCGGCGCGGCTTTCGTTGGGCGCTGTAGAAATCTCGGAATTACGACTACGATGTTCCATCTCTGTTGCTGGATCCTCTGCATCTTTCCCAATGATGTCTAGGCATCAGAAGTCTAACAAGAGGCCATCTTCCTTCTCTGTCACCGAACCCACTGCGTGGAACAGTCTTCCTGATCACGTGACGGTCACATTCAGGTCACAACTCAAGACCTAGCTTTTCAAAATATCATATGACTGTCGTTGATTTCTGAACTCATGTACAATGCCTTATCGGCCTCGGCGCTATATAAATCGTCTTATTATTATTGTTACCCCAATGTATTATTATTATTACTATTACTACCAACAGTGAGAAAAACAAGTAATCGTAATCGTAATTCCGAGATTTCTACAGCGCCCAACGAAAGCCGCGCCGCGGGAAACAGCTTATTCACAGGCGCTCAGTCAAAACAAAATCGATAGGCAAAATGGTTCAGTTCCAGGTCAAGATCCAAAAGTCAGACGGAGACAGCGTGGCAGCTACAGGGGGTGGTGTTTGGGGTTGGAGAGGAGAGAGAGATAAGAGGAAGAAAAGTAAATAAACACAGACAGCAAACAAACAAATACTTCTACAAACACAGGCAAAGCCAGCAGTAAACGCATCTCTGCAGCGTAAAGTAACGTGATGTAACGTACTGGTGTTTACTGTAAACATTTACGCAGCTCCCTAGATAAGTAACATTCACACGATTAAGGAACAAAAGGAATGATTCTGATTGGCCGTTGTCTAATTACTTCTAAAGCGCCGTTATCATAAAGCATAATCGAAGGTTGATTAACTACTGAATCGTTGGTTGGATGACTTCTGCCTAGGGTGCTTTTGTCTAGGATGAAACCCCAACGGGAAGCATATTACGAAAATACACATTGAAATTGCGCCAAGGAGTCCCTCAACCAATCAGAAGTCGTCATTTGTGATGAATATTCAAAACCTGGACACATATTCAAATCGTAAGTAATTCCACTATCTTTGTAGACGAGCATGTATAAAACGCAACATTAAACCTAAGCGCAGGGCACCAGCTTATATTTAATGATGCGGCGCCACGATTTCCTAATATGCGAAGTAATAACTTTATTATTTACGAGTATTTTATGACATCTCGAATACAGTAGTTTACATCACAAAATTAAGTGATAATTGTTGAAGCTTTTGTCAAATAACAGAAAGCGATACCATGGACGGTTTTTGAACTGGCAAAGATATAAGTTAAGGCACCAATTATCTTGGATTACACCTTTTGTCAACTGAGGACGAATATATTTTTACTTACAAACTATGTTTTGAATTTTCAACTTTTCAGTAATCAAATTTTCGTAAGACCGCGAAGCCAAGCGCTTGTCAATAATGAATATTCATACCGCAGTGAATATTCATCACCTCAATGACGACTTCTGATTGGTCGAGGGACTCCTTGGAGCAAATTCAATGTATACTTTCGTAATAAGCCACCGGGAATCATGCAGGGGTTAATTTAGGAAACTGAACATGTCGGCCGAGGCATGCTGCGACCCATTTGGACTGACAACCCACCAGAGCAGGGCAGCTGGCCTCACGGAGCCAGAAATCTCCCTGGATTGAAGACCTGGAAGTCGTCAAACTCTGTCGGAGGAGGAAGAGGAAGAAGAAGGGGGTGGAGGAGGACGGAAGGAAAACGGAGCAAGAGCTAAAATGAGAAAGAGGATTAATAAATGTCAGAAAAGGAGGAGAGGAAGAAGAGGAGGAGGAACAGAAGAGTAGCAGGAGGAATAAAAAGGATGTGGAAGAGGAGGAAGAAACGAATGAGGTGGAAAGAGAGGGAAAGAAGAGGTGGAAGAAAGAATAAAAAGGAGGTGAAAGAGGAGGAAGAAATAATGAGGTGGAAAAAGAGGGGAAAGAAGAGGTGGAAGAAAGAATAAAAAGGAGGTGAAAGAGGAGGAAGAAACGAATGATGAGGTGGGAAAAGAGGGGGAAAGAAGAGGTGGAAGAAAGAATAAAAAGGAGGTGGAAGAGGAGGAAGAAAATAATGAGGAGTTGGAAGACGAGGGGAAAAAGAAGTGGAGGAATCAAAGGAAGAGAAGCTAAAACAGGAGGAAGCTAAGGATCCGGAATAAGGAAACTCAAAAGGAAGAATAGTTGAGAGGAAGGCGAGGAAATGATGACCTGCAGGAGGATGACGAGGACAAGGAGAAAGAAGAGGAGGAGTAGTCTTCAAGTGCTACATCTCAAGTCAGCAAAGAGGACAATAGTATTCTCTTAAACCGGTCCAAGTGGCAGCCATTGGTATGAAGCATTATTGACTTCATTTCTCTTACCCTCGGCAATGTAAGGGCAGGTGGTAATTCCTCTCCTTCGCCGTCTGATCTCCCCACCGAGAGTGTACGGTCGGTGCACTCATTTAAGAGTCCAGTTCGCTAGAGTGAGCAAGCGAAGCAGAAATCTCGACCAAAATTCCTACCCTAATGGGGATGAATAATCTGACCTTCTGGATATTTCCCCGATTGGGGCTTGGCTTTGGTGCGCCATCGGTTGATGCCTTGTGCATTAGACACTGGCGCTCTAGAAGTTTCTAATTACTATTATTTGCCCGAGGTACTTATGATCCCTCGGAACTTATAAATAAACAACGCTCCGGAGAAAAAATTATTTTTATTATTATTAATATTAATATTATTTTTAACCCGAGGTAGAAATGATCCCTCAGGAACTAAAAAAGTTAGGAGCATAAAATGATCTCTGAGAAATCAGGCCTCGTCCCAGTAGTTACCATTATTATTATCATTATTATTATTCTTTCAGACTGGGTGACTACAGGAGGCGGGGCCACATAAGCCCCGCCCTGCACCTGACCCTAGAGATTCTTCATCCTTACAGGACTAGATCTCGCTCCTCGGCTTTGTTGATACAACGCCAGTCCTGTTGGCAGTTGATACAAACCGAGCCGTTTATTGCTTGGACGAGTGGCCGATGGTCCGTGGAATACCAGGCCGTCTGGTGCCAACTCAGCCCTCCATCCTTTATTCGTGGGTAAACGAGTACCAACGAAAGTTGGGAGGTTAAAGGTCGCCGATTGTTGCTTTGATACGGCGGCCGTGTTAGTACCTCGGTTCAACGATCCTTTGACCACTGGACTATGCTTCTGTGATTTTCTGTAGAGGTGTATAAACAAGTGTGATATCTTTACCTGTATGATTAGAGGGGAAGTTCTACAAAGCCGTGTAAAACAAGTGCGCTACCTTCACCTTTTACCTTTAGACTTAGAGGAAGTTCTATATAGGCGTTTAAATAAGTGCGTTACCTTACCTTTACGCTTAGAGGCGGTTCTACAGAGGCCTGTAAACAAGTGCGCTAAGTTTACCTTTACCTTTACGCTTAGAGGCGGTTCTACAGAGGCGTGTAACAAGTGCGTTACCTCTACCGTTACGCTTAGAGGCGGTTCTACAGAGGCGTGTAACAAGTGTTACCTTTACCTGTATGCTCAGAGGCGGTTTTACCGAGGCGTGTAAACAAGTGCATTACCTTTACCTTTATGCTTAGAGGCGATTATTCAGAACCGTGTAAACAAGTGCGTTACCTTTACCTTTACGTTTAGAGGCGGTTCTAGAGAGGCGTGTAAACAAGTGTTATTTTTACCTTTACGCTTAGAGGCGGTTCCACAGAGGCGTGTAACAAGTGCGTTACCTTTACCGTTACGCTTAGAGGCGGTTCTACAGAGGCGTGTAACAAGTGCGTTACCTTTAGCTTTGTTTACCTTCTACTTTCAGTGCTATGGAGCGCCATCAGATGATACCGTTTGACAACTGAAGTAATTGGTTCATGTGAACTACGACATTGTGACAGAGAGACTGCAGTCTGACCTGGAGGCATATGACACGCGTCATAGGCAACACGCGTGTCATATGACTTTGGAGTCAAACAGTTTAGCAATTGCTCAGATCCTAATTATCAAGTGTCTTCGACAGAACTATTGCCGTCAAAAGAACATGATGCTACATGATCATTCACTCCAACCTCCAGTCATTCAATCATTCATTCATCAATCCATCCATTCAATCATCCATCCATTGCTCCATCCATCCATCCATCCATCCAAGAACAGAGAAACAGCAAATGGGATCAACGTTTCCCCACTAGTTTCGTAAATAGCATACTGTTATTATTATTATCCATATTATTATTATTATATTATTATTATTATTACTATTATTATTATTGTTTGCATTTATTAAGTGCCACTCTCTATTCACCGCACCTCAATCGATGGCACTGAGCAACTGTGAGTGAAGGATTTGCTCGAAATCCCTACACAGTAACCGTCTTAGGAGAGTTTCGAACCCGTACTCTACGCGTTACAAGTCAAGCGCTCTATCCAGTCAACCACTGTGCCTCACAAGTGAATACTTCTTCAGTGCTGCTCCATAAGTACACTAACAACTCGTAGTCATGACACTCTCAAAGGTAACACAATGTCCCAGCCCCATGTACAATGATTATGACGATGAGAGTGTCTGACTGTAGACCACACTGATCACAAGTCCGTATCTTAAGCACTCTGTCAACACCAGTGACTGCAGCTGCCAGACCTTTGCTGTCAAGAGGGCCCTTATTGAAATCTCACGTATAAGTCAAAGTTCAAGTTCGATTGCTTCACATTGAATAACGACCATCTTGTTAAGTTACGTACCACGTCACCAGTGGCCTTATGGTACGGTATGAATACAGGTGTGGTATGCTCTTACCATATATGGTCATACCATTTGTGGCATGGTATGGTACGACTACTGGTGAACAGCAAATGATCTTCAACAGCTATGCTCTTACCATATATGATCTTACCATGTATGGCCATACCATTTATGGTATGACTACTGGCAAACAGGATATAATTTTCAGTAGCTATGCTCTTACCAATATATGGTCTTACCATTTATGGCATGGAATGGCTACTGGCAAACAGGATATGATTTCAACGGCTTTGCCTCTTACCATATATGGTCATACCATTTGTGGTATGGTAGGGTATGGCAACTGGCAAACAGGATATGATTTCAATAGCCATGTTCTTACCATACATGGTCCTACCATTTGTGGTGTGGTATGACTACTGGCAAACAGGATACGATTTCAATGGCTGTGGTTAACAGCAAGAAAGTGCAGCTACGGCCAGTTCACTCAGTAGCTTTGCTGACTAATCTTCAAAATAATACGAGCCAACTTTTTATCAGATAATTAAACGCAACGTCGGTCAACAGTGGTTACTGACTTGTAACAAAGACCGCTATCTTCCTTGTTTGATCGGTAGCCACCGTGGCTGACTCAGTCCTCTGCTCAAGTACATAAGCCCTCGAATCGGGTTTCTACTGCTTCTTTATTTCAGCAAAAGTTTCAACACTTGTAGGTTTTGTTCAGTAAGCGAGGACACCATTTTGTGTCATTCACGTATTAGTTGTACGTGCTGGTCAAGTGGTTAGCAAGTAGGACTGTAAATGGAGAGGGCTGGGGTTCAAATCCTCGCCATGCAGAAGCAAGTTTCGAGATTTTGTTCCACTTGTTCCAACCTAGTCTAATCTAAACTAAAGACTTCTATAGCGCCGCTATCATAATGCCCAAGGGATTCGTCGATGGTCGCTTCAAGTCAAAAACACAGTCCAAAATCATAATCCATTGGAGAAGTTGGGTTGACTTTCGATAGGCCAGAAAAACCAGAAGCCAGACAGACTACAGTGGGTAGGCAAGTTGAAAGAGATGTGTCTTAAGTTTAGACCTGAATGACATCAAAGAATTGACTGAAGGAACTGAACTGGGCAGTGAATTTCAAAGCTTTGAACCAGCTACCGAGAAGGCCCGAGAGCCCAACATGTTTGGGGTATAGGGCACAGCAAGAGCCACAGTGTCCATTGATCGAGTGCAAAATCTATTAGTGTGAGGGGTGAGAATGGAATGTAAGTAGGTCGGCTGATTTAAACGTAGTACTTTGTGAACTATGAGACATATTTTGAAATGAAATTTTTGCTCAATGGGCAGCCAGCGCAATGAATGTAATATTGGCTTAATATGCTGACATTTTAGGGCTCTTTGTTATGGCTCTGGCAACAGAGTTTTGTACCATATGCAGTTTGTGCTGATCTCCCTCAGAGATACCAATAACAAGTGAGTTCGAGCAGACAAGACTGCTGGAAACCAATCCATCAGCTAGCTGGATTAAGACAGTTCGAGGGAAATGAGATCTGATTCTATGACTATCTCATATGTGAAAGTTAGCTGATCAGCATACAGCCTGAACATGGTTAGAATATGACATGGTGGAATCAAAACCACGCCCAAACTGTGTGCGCATTCAGTGTGCTTAATAAGTAAACCACCCAACAGAACAGATGTAAGGCAATCAACTTTATGCAGTTGTTGGTTTGTAACGAGAAGAAATTCAGTTGTAGGCTTCAGAAGTTCAACACTAGCCATCCAAGACTGAACATCGCCAAAAACAGAAGCAGGTGATTGGTGTGCAGGATGAGACGTGGAACTAGCAAATGAAAGGAATAGTTGGGTATCATAAACATGGTCGTCAAGAGAGCTATCAGGAAGTAATGAACAGAGTGGAGTCGTATCTAACGTAAACAGAAGTCGGCCCAGTACAGAACCTCGTGGAATACCGCAATTCAAAACAGTAGGAGCAGAAGTGAGTTGAATCACAGGAATTGATTGAGTACAGGGTCAGGTAAGATGCAAACCAATGGAGCGCAGAACCAGACAGACCAGGCCAGTGCTTAAGACGGTGAATGAGTATAATAAGTATGATCCTTGGTATCAAAAGCAGCAGACAGGTCAAGCAGAATGACAGCAGTTACCTATCCTTGGTCTTTTCCTGTATTCAAGAAGCTGATTATGCGATCGTGAATAACAAGTAAGGCAGTTTCAGTAGAAAGGTATTCGCAGTAGGCAGATTGGTAAGGAACGTACAGGTTTTGGGATGAGAGATGAAAGCTCAGGTAATCAACTACATTTTCCAGAACTTGTAAAATGAAATTGAGAGTAGACATGGGGCAGTAGTTTGATAGATCATCAGGAGAAAGAGATGATTTTCTAAGAAGAGAGTACACTGTGTCATAAAAAGAGGGTAAACTATGGCATGGTTTACCCTCTTCCTGTTTTATTCACCCTTGTGAATGCAGCAATAAAACGTGTACACTGACCATGGACTTCTGGTTGACGCAGATCAGACGCCAAGGGAGGGGACTGGCCACCGGCCTTCATATGTTGAGGCTAAGAATGACTTTGAATGACGTCACGTCATTATCGAAATGCATAAGACATAATTCGACAGCTGCTTGAAGTAACGTAATGTAACGTAACAAGCATTTATATAGCGCCTTTCAAGCATCTCTCAAAAGCGTTGTGAAACAACAGCCAAAAATTGCGACCTATTTGTAGAAGCTCAGTCAAAAGCTCTAAACGAAACAGACACACCATCTATTCTGCTTATCATCTGATATTCAAATTTATACAATTCCATAATTCATCCGTTTTATGGCCTCTAAATTACTCTCAAGTTACAGCACACTTGTTGGTTCAAGGTGTGTTGGTTTTAAACCTAACCAGGACAGAAATAAGTCAAACATCCCTTGCAGGTCACAGCTGTGAAGTGTCGGCAAGTTCAATTTCTGTGCCTCAGCTAGTTCTCTCCCTTGCTGTCTGATCTTCCCACTGACAGTGTACAGCTGAAGCACTCATTTGTAGTCGAGTTCACCAGGTCGTCAAACAGTAATATTTAAGTATCCAATTTAAGCTGGCAGTCCTTCAAACTAACTACTGGACCATTGTTTACTAACCTGAAAGTATCTGCTACACAGCTGCCCTCTACTCAATATCCATCAATGAGTACATCAGATCAGAAGGGAATGTAAATGTAAATGTTTTTCTATAGCGACTGTATGGCCTCAACCCCACTCAATTTTCAATGAATTTTTCATTAGGTCTTTAACCACTGCTGCCTGTCTGAATGGGTGCCACGCCATTTAAAGTTCCCGTGTACGGACTGTGTAGCCGAAGATTCAAATCCCTGAAATAAGCCATGACCGGGACGTGAACTGGCATCCTCACACACAGAGGCGCCTTGATGTATGGTTTAACCAAAGTAGCTAACCAGGCCAGCTATTTAGAACAGAGAACAAAATGTTTGGATATTCCTCTGGGTATGCTACAGCTCAAAAGATAAATTTGCAAACAATTCACACCACTGGCAGCTTCAAATTGCCACAGTAAATTACCTGCAAAATACCGAAAATACCAATGTCTGGTAAGGTAAGTAAGATAATAAGAGGCAAGGTAAGGGCCCATCAGTCATAAAATAATGAATATCTTACAAGGTAAGATAATGTAAAATAAGCGAATGTAATGTAAGGTAGCGACCCATCTTTGTCATACAGTGAACCTCCACCTTCACATAACCGACCACCAATCAAACTCCATACAGACAGATATCAGGCTAGCTAGCATTATTTCCCTTTCGCCAAACCGCGAATCTAGATACGCGAACAATTGGCTGGATGTATCACAAAAAAAAGTTTTGAAAAATCAAATCCGCTCAAGGTAACGCACTCCTTTCGGTCACCTTCCGCAACCAAAATGGTTTCCGGTATCTTTTGGAACTACACAGCGCATGAAAATCTTCGAGAATCGTTTCAGCATTTACAAAAACCAATCAAAATAATGAACTTAAACAGTAAATTCAACTTGTTTAGTCCATCGGAGCTTTCATTCACACCAACTTATTCATTTCGAATAAGTCACGCGCAGAAGTAAACCCAGAACTGTTACGATCGTACGAATGGCAATTATTATACTAACACAGAGATGACCGGCCAGAAACTTATAGTTTCGATCCAATCCAACAGAACGTGTAGTTTTCAAAGTCGAACCGCGACTAAACAGAACAAAGGAAATTTTGAATTATCGCCAAAAAACGAAGAAATTCTCGCCGATAATTTTTTGACATCTCCTCTTCCTGCTTCGTAGCCGTCATTACTAGGTCGCAAATAGGAGACCCGACCTAGAAAGAGGTCACGCAAAAAGTAAGTATGTAAATAAGTAAGTAAATAGATTCTCATCTGATGAATTTTATCATTTATGCAGTGTTTATTCGCATGTGGCAAGCATTTTTTCCAACTATTTACGGAATTAAACAAATTAAAGTTTATTCAAATTATTCAACACATCAAATGAAACAACAGCTATGGTAGTTAGTTTAAAATGTGCGCAGTATTTTATTTTTACAGAGCGCAGTTCTATAAGCCTATAAAACTTCATAATAAACAACAGTGATTAGTGAAGCCAGTCAAATATTTTGCATACAAATACATAAAATACAAACTAATATCACGACGGACCTGCCTTGCGCGAATTTGTAAAGATAGCGTACCTGTTAGGCTGTTCAGACGAACATGTTTAGCTATAAGCACCGCTTTAGAAATTTTTGAGCTTACGAATATGTGTTTCAGGCTAAAGTGCTGTATAAATTATTTCAAGAGGCTTGTTCTAAGGACTGAAAAAATAATAAAAATTCATCGCACACCAGTTAGCGCAAATTTCAAATGCTGGTTTCAAAATTAAACAAACAAAAATTATTTAAAACATTCCTGCTGTAAACTGTAAAAATCCGGTTCGAAGTTTATTTTTATGCACACGACGTCTGTAAGGTGAGGGAACAAGTCTTATAAAAAAGACATTTCTAATGAGCCAACGCAGCTTTGTAAACGATTTCATAATCTAATCTGATTTAATCTAATTCCGATCTAATCCAGTACATCTTTGCAGTAGGCTACATCGTCAAAAAAGTTAAAACACTTAGTCTACCTGTTAAGTTAGCATGCAAACTTGAAAAGTGCATACCATACCATAGCCTACTGATTTCGATTCCTGCGCAGTCATGTTTAGTACACATTTACTCGTCAGGTGACATAAATATTGTGTAGAGCAGTGACGCATTCAAAGGACTCTTGATAAATGTGTAGTTTCTGGTAATGGATTAGAAAATGGCGTCCGCGAAGGAAATTTGAAAATCATAATCGTAATCGTAATCTCGAGATTTCTACAGCGCCCAACGAAAGCTAAGTCGCGGGAACCAGCTTATTCGCAGGCGCTCAGTCAAAACAAAATCGATAGGCAAAAGGGTTCGGTTCCAGGTCAAGATCCAGGAGTCAGGGAGTTAGGCAGTCAAGAATACTCACTTATACTCTGTTAATATAAATAGAGATCACTGGTGTAGAATCATAATTCTATTCACTCTTGTTTATTACGTGAACTGTCAGACGATGATGAATTTAAAAAAAAACAGATTCAGAATACACTAAATAGTAGTCGAAGTTTTGAAAACCCCGAAACCGAACCCCATCGTACCGCTGTGAATAAACTGGTTCCGACGAATAAACTATGGGCGCTGAAGAAATGTGTAGTTTACGATTTCAGTTAAGGATCAGAACCTAGAACGATGCTTAAAAAGAGCGTTTTCGGTTGCTGGACCAAAATTTTGGAATTCCCTCCCTGTGTCTGTTCGTTCTGCTCAGTCCCTCCTGTCATTCCGTTCTCAACTTAAAACTTACCTGTTTCAAATTGCTTATCCACCATAGGCTGCCTCTCTGTCGTGCGGACTGACCTTCTGGATATCGACCTGATTGTGGCTTGGTTTTGGTGTGCCATCGGTTGATGCCTTGTGCATTAGACACTGGCGCATTAGAAGTTGCTAATTATTATTATTATTATTATTATTATTATTATTATTATTAAAAAGGCACCAAAAGGATTTTCTCGCTTTATCAGTTATCAAAGCGTCGTATAATGTAGCTAAATTAGACGTATAATTATGCAATAAACGGAACAATTTAAATCGGGGTGTCGTATAATCTCTTATATGGCAGAAAATGTAACCTTCAGTGTTCTGCCCACTGACATGTCCAAACGTACATGTAATTAAAGCGCGCATATGTGAGGTAGGCCTACAACATTTTAACCAGCAGGCCTACTTCGCTTTCAGTAAATAAATGTCCCACACGACTAATCGTAAACTCGAAATTTCTAAAGCGCTACTTGAAAGGGCAGGGCACCAGCTTATTCACGAGCGCTACGTCAAGTCAGTGGGATTGTCCAAAGATGCCACGTCACGAACCAAGTCCGGTTGCCAGAAGACCAGAGAGAGAAGGGGGACAGAAGCTGCTATGGTGGGTTGTATTTAAGCTGAGAGAAATGGGAAATCTTGTAAGAACCATCTACTGATGTAAGATTGATTAGATGACAGCGCCAAAGAATACACATGGAAGAAAAATTCATGCATACAAATTGTACATACATATGGAAGTAGGGAAAGAAGGAGGAACGGGAGAGGAAGTTAGGCAGGGTAGGAGGAAGGGCGGATACACCGCCGAGGTCGTATGAGATATCTGGATCAACAGCAGGAAAGGCCGCGATGCGCACAGCTGCTCCGTTCACGCATGGCCTGGCATGAATCAGTCCTTGCTTACCAAAAGCCATCGTCGACCGACCGTGATTGCAGTCACGGTTAATGATTCTGTCCGTGTAGACATTCACGTCCAGTCGTCATATGGACGCAGTAAGGGTGGCGTGGGGTGAGCTTGGGTGACCCACAATGGAGTGGGGTGGCCCCTACGCAGTGTACAGGGTGATTCTCCCCACGGGGGGATATTTAAATCGGTGTGGAAGAGTATAATAAGAGAGCCAAGGCCTGAGGAGTGTATATGGGCCTTGGTCTGCAGTAGGCCTGCGGTGAAAAAACCGTTGCGTAGGCTAAAAAATTAATATGGCCTATGCGTTTCTATTGTGACTGATATCTGCGAAATGATAGATAATTCGGCAACGAGGAAAGACGTTTTCAACAACATCAACAATCAATCAATCAAGCCCGTGCACGAGCTGTTAGTTAGTAAACCCGGAAATACCAGAGTACATCCGGTCTTTGTGTTGAAACCAAAGCAGCCCCACTGTCTGTTGAGCTGTACGACTCCCTCAGGCGTCTGAATGCTACGACCTATTTAGTTCACATTAAAACAGACCGACCCACAGCTGTGTGCCAATTCAGATTCGATTTGACTCTTGTACAGTAGGCAGACAATCAGACATCATTATGTACTCTAAACTACTGCATTGTGTTCGTATTAGGGTCTCCTGCGGCGATGCACCGAACTAGACAACCTTCGTTTAGTGCCAACCTATGAAAAAGAGTCTCTAAGTATCGTTATAGTTCGTCTAGAACATTTAGAAGTGATTACACCTAAAAAGAATCTCTAAGTATCGTTACAGTTCGTCTAGAAGATTTAGAAGTGATTACACCTAAAAAGAGTCTCTAAGTATCGTTACAGTTCGTCTAGAACATTTAGAAGTGATTACATCTAAAGGTTCGCGACAGCAGATCGGCAAAAGATACAACGATTGTGTGACGATCAGATAGATAGTAGTCTGAATATATTTACATTTGTAAGTTAAATGTAAATGCACTCGGTTTTCTCAAGCGACTGCATGGCCTCGACTTGTTACCGTGCTGTTAGCGTATATGTTGTAACTCACGGATGAACGGATATACATTATTTCCAATTTGCGAATTGATCGATAGGCAGTTTTTAGAAAATTACAAATGCCAAGATCAATACGGAATCGTGGACGCAAATATAACGGACGTCGAAAAGCGATGATCGTTTGAGCGCATATGTAAGTGGGTCATTTCGTATGTAAGTGGGTCATTTCGTATGTAAGTGGGTCATTTCGTATGTTCTACAGGTAACAACCGATGCCTTGGCTACAGCAACGTTGGACACTCTTGTGTACAATCGTAGCGCTTTAAAACAGGAATCGACCGAGATATAAGTAAATGCGGTTTGGTAAATTGAGACGTCTGGAGAGCATCAACATTGTCATCAGTTGGACAGAAATACGTGAATAATGTACACCTGTGTGCATTTAGCATAAGACCAAGCTGTACCGCCGTCGTATGGATGACACTAACAAAGGGATCCGAACACTTGGATAACAAAATAATTTACAAGGTTGTGAAATTCCAAGAATAACATCTCTAATTCCTTATATCTAATTTTTTTTATCTCTAACTCCTCATCTCTAATTCCTAATCTCTAACTCGAACCATCGCGTATAACTGCAACTCTACCAGAAGCAACACCTTAATCGCAATCGTAAGCCCTGTTTTCAAAAGCGTTACTTAAAAGCTAAGCTCAGGGGGCCGGCTTACTCACGATCGCTGCGACAATTCAGAGCGTTTGCTCAGAGATACCCTAGGAAGTACAAGGGCAGAACAGTATCGGAAGAATGTCCAATCTGGACCGTCGGCGTTGCGTATCCGAGAACATTCTGGATTCCGCAGATGTCAGCTTTGCTGCCATCTCTCTCGAGGATTACGTGAGACTGAATCCACTCCCCGGCTTCGCAACTATCTTCAGAACCCCCGCCAACGACACGCCTTCGAGGGTAGCCCGTCGGTCAACTGCGCGCTCGCAGGAAGTCTACATACATTCAGTGGAACGGGTCACCAACGCCGTGGCGGAAGAAGTAAGTTTCGAAGAAAGTAGGCGACGAGGTCGTGGCAAGCGTCAGCGGTTTCTGATTCCACTTGGGTACAGCGGATGGTTCGAAGTTCTTTCTCAGGACGGACGATGCACGAGACCCATCGTATCTGTCGTCGAACTGTCCCGTCTGCCGCCAACGACCCCTTGCCTCGTACGGGAAACGCTGAACGGTTTCAGGAGAGCCGAAGACGGAGCATTAGTCATGCGCACCGTGCGGAAAGGGCAGCTGCTGAGACCACAGGAGACGCTGTGTTCAACCATGCGGAACGACGCCAGGGAAAGGCAGCTGCTGCGATGCGTCGACCATCGAGGCGAGGACGTCTTTCTGGCGCTTGAGGAACAGGGTTTGTTCAGCCAGGTGGCATGTCCGTCGAGCATAGCTGGCGCCCACGACATCCGGTCCTTGCTGGAGAAATTTCGTCTTCCCATCACGATTCGCTTGCTGCACGGTAACACATTCCCTCTGGTAGACAGCAAACACGCCGGCGTCTTCAAACTGTTGGGCGTCCACAGCGAAGAGGTAGCATACGTCCTACCTGTTGACGCGACGAACCGGAACGACCTCGGGTGTTGGGAGCTCATTCCAATTCCGACGAGGCAGCGGAACCTGATGACGAGACTGGTCACGGATGAGTGGCGAACGACGAACGACGAACTCTTCGGCTTCCTGCGGAAGCGCTGCAAGTGTCTGATCGCCACTCAAGCGGACACAATCCGCCCGGAGACGATCCACAACCGCCACTGGTTGGTGAACAACACAGAACTGGGTCCGGCGAGGATGGACATCTCAGAGGGAGAGAACGACGACGATGACGACGAGGTGGTTCCACATCCACAGCCTCCGACACCCGAGGAAGAACTACTCTTTCGCGAGATCGAAGACCTGTACGCCTGGGTTCGGTGCCCACAAAGGTCCCCGGAATCCCAGCGGCACGACACCCTCCGATCTTCAAAGCGCTTCGACACAACAGCCGCCTTCTTCCATTGCGCTAAGGTCACCCGGCCGCTGTTTCCACAAAAGCGACCGGCCTTTCACGGAACCAACTGGAAGCTACAGCAGCGCCAATGCTCAGTCGAAGACGCCTGCCCATCCAAGCACGACATCCGTCATCAGGCCGTCGGCAATGAACCGTGTCGCAAGACAACAACATCAGCAGCAGCTCCAGTCAACCGTAACAGACTAGTTCCTACGATGCGCCTCATTGCGCGTGTCAAGCCAATGCCGAGATGCATCCCGAGTTCCCGAGATTGTGGTGCAAGAAAACAGAGCCAGGAGAACCACACGTACGAGGAGATTTCTTTCGCAAGTTTGCGGCCCACAGGAAGCAAAGGAACCGGTACTCTCGTTCGCGCGCACCTGGCTACAGGTGTCCCTGGAGACGCGGAATGCGGGCAGGTGCGTGCGACGAAAGAGAACCAGAGACGTCTGCAGTCTTCAACGGCGACTCTCCAGAACACAAATTCCAGCAGACATCTTCCCCAGACTCCGCCAACCGATCCGCGGACCACGAAATGGTTCGTAGATTTAGCAGCTGAACTCAACGGCGACGGAGAAAGCCGCTTCCAGAGAGACGCCTCCCAGCGCAGCTTCAGGCCCATTGTCGCCGCCAAGCCCACCCCACCCGTCCTTCTTCGACCCAAGTCCCACGCCGGAACGGCACACACAGACCCTCTGCAGAGGAACTTTCACGGTCGACTGCCTGCTGCTCCTCCGTTGCCACCGAAGCGTGTCGCATCTGTCTCCAATCTGACTCAGTTCCGGGTCCCAGACACCGACTGTCGACGGTCTCCCTCGCCAGGTGGCGAAAGAATCGTCCCAGAACCTCTGGCGTCACCTAACCAACACACCACGCAACATCTGTCGCCACCTGGCGAATACAGCATCAACACCATCGGCAACAGACCTACCGCAACGATAATTGGGACGGTGTCTCGGTCTCTTGCGAGAACCCTGCGTCGCATTGGGACGAGGTCCACTGGGACCTTGGAGCTCAGTTCCTCCAGTCTGGACGACGAAGATGACGAAAAGAGTCCGCGTCAGCTGTGGAAGAAGAGCGATCCACACGGAACAGCAGTTCCTCTTTCGCCGTCTGGATCGCCACAATCGCCTTCCAGTTCTCGCCATAACCAACTGAGTATTCTTGCCACAAAAGAGGGCGTCCCGCTATCATACTAATCGCCCCGCTAGATTTTCTAAACTGGCGCTTTACAACTTGCTCAATTATCAACCATCTTCCTCTTACCCGTATCTCACTTTCCCATTCAATTCCAAGCACCATCCACCACAGCCGTCTGACTGCCTTCCTTCCTAACTTTTGGATCTTGACCTGGAACCGAACCCTTCTTGCCTATCGATTCTGTTTTGACTGAGCGCCTGTGAATAAGCTGGTTTCTGCGACTTGGCTTTCGTTGGACGCTGTAGAAATCTCGAGCTTACGATTACGATGCAGTCTTGTTCACAGGGCCATACGGGCGCTATAGAAAATCACATAGGCTATATTTACATTTTTTACATTAATTTTATTATACGATTATTATACTGGATTATTATACTGGATTCTAGACTCCGCCGTTGCTTCATAATAATAATAATAATAATAATAATAATAATAATAATAATAATAATAATAATAATAATAATAATACATGTTGCAGTTATGCATAACGGACAACCCTTGCCACAGTGTTATTCTAAATAGCACACGATCATGTTGCCAAAAACAATTATGAAAAATCAGGGAGAGCGATTCGAAGACGTTGGGAGAGCAACTGGGAAAAGTGTCTTACTTCGGAGGGTTTGAAATGAGGTTCAAACGATAAGCTTGTTTTCGGTTTGACAACGAAATAGCAGAAAATCACTATAGCACTAAGTTTCGATTGCGTTAATGTGCTGGCTTCTGGCGAATAAACCGAAACTATTTAGTTCAAAGCCCGTTCAATTGTTTAAAAACAGATTTCGAACATAAACGGTAGAATATTTAAAAAAAAATTAATTCATAATAATAGGTATAAAGAAATGCTATGTTCAAAATGATTTCTACAGGATAACGATGAACTATAGAGTAATATTTAAGATAATCAAACATTGCACAGAGTTGAGTAGCTAAACACCCGTTTATAATGATTACCGTTGGGTATATACTTGGATAAAGGAGGAGGTCAATATTTATTTTCCTTGTCACACAGCGTCGTTAAACAGCAACTACACGCAAGTGGTTTTTGTCTGTGAAATAAACTCCCGCCAGAATTGCGACAATTATCTGATCATCCTACGAACTGACTAACACGTCACCTGTTGCAATTTCTGCTCTGGGCTTTCAATCACAACTGAAAGCATTACTTTTCCAAAAATCTTATCCTGAGTCTTCCTCTTCCCCTTATCTCTCCCCCCCAATTCCAAACGCCATCCACCGTAGCCGTCTGACTCCTGGAACCGAACACTTTCTGCCTATCAATTTTGTTTTGACTGAGCGCCTGTGAATAAGCTGGTTCCTGCGACTTAGCTTTCGTTGGGCGCTGTAGAAATCTCGTGTTTACAATTTTACCATAACGACTAGGGGCAAGCCAAGCAAAACACTCAAGTCAGTTATAACCATTTTTAAAAATTTAATTTGTTTTCATTTAACGCTAGCTGAACAGTCAAAGCAAAAAACAAACAAGCTGAACGGTCTATACAAGTTGCAAAGCCTTTCACATAACCACCACAACGCAAGAGTCTAAGTTGCACACAGCAACGACAAAACTGATGATAATGATGATGCGAACAACCCCAATGACAAATTATGATGATAATAATGACATCATCAACCCCAACAACTAATGATCATAATGACGGCACCAGCAACCCCAACAACTGATGATATGATGACACCAGCAACCCCGGCAACAACTAGTGATGATAATGACACCAGCAACCCCAACAACTACTAGTGATGATAATGACACCAGAAACCCCAACAACTACTAATGATGATAATGATGACACCAGCAACCCCAACAACTGACAATAATGATGACACCAGCAACCCCAACGATAACTAATGATGATAGTGATGACGTCAACAACGCCACGACAGCTAATGATGATGCAGGGGCAGATTCAGAATTTTACAGAGACGGGAAGAAAGCACAGTCGCACGGATGTTCCCAGATGGGCTTCACATGCCCTACACGTGGGTCTAATCGACTCCATATATAGGACAGATGAAGCCCATATAACGATTTTCCCTATGATCCCTCTAAGCTGAACAGTGGCCCCTCGGATGTTCCCATACGGGCTTCATACGCCCTGCATGTGGGTCCAATCGACTCCATATGTAGGACAGATGAAGCCCATATAACAATGTTCTCTAAGATCCCTCAAAGCTAAGTGTTCCCTATGATCCCTCTGAGCTGAACAGTGGCCCCTCGGATGTTCCCATATGGGCTTCATACGCCCTGCATGTGGGTCCAATCGACTCCATATATAGGACAGATGAAGCCCATACAACGATTTTCCCTATGATCCCTCTAAGCTGAGCAGTGGCCCCTCGGATGCTCCCAGATGGGCTTCATATGTCCTATATGTAGGCCCAACTGATTCCATATGTAGGACATCTTCGTCAGGTTCTCAGCCCTCAGCCAGGTTCAAACATTCAATGACGCCACTCCTCTCGGCGCTGAGCTTCTTCTTTCAGGCTGCTGTATCCGTCCGTCATCATCCAATCCAACATCTGTCTGGGTTTTCCTCTTATCTTCCTTCCCTCTATTTTGCCCTACATGTAGGACACATGGAGCCCATATGGGAATATTTCCATATGGGCTTCAGTATTCGATGTCCTACATGTAGGACACATGGAGCCCATATGGGAATATTTCCATATGGGCTTCAGTATTCGATGTCTTACATATGACGTTGTTTTGGGGTATTTTAAGAACTTTATTTTCAAAGCTTTTTATACTTTTTAAGGTTCCCTGGATCTTTAGGACTTTTTATTTTCCCAGGATTACCAAGAATTTTTTACATCAAAACTTTAGTGGGCAAACCTCACCCTAACCAGTTTGGAGTTACCCAATTGGATCTGCCCCTTTGACGGTAACAATACAATAAAGCCGACAACCCTGCAGAAATAAAAAAAACTAACACCCATGAAAAAACTAACACCCAATAATCAACCAAAAACTTAGTGCTGTGCAATGTTTGGTCAGCGAAAAGTTACAAATAAATTATTACTATTTACTAAAAGCACAATAACACGACTTAAGCATGAAACACAGTCTGTACAAAACGTGGCTAAATCTTCCAGCAGACTTGAAGATGCAAGTAGATTACCAAATACTATTGCATGTAAAGTAATTAAAGGCAATGGTAAAACTTATTACACACTTCTATAGAAGCTCCACAGGTCGAAGGATTATTTGGCTGAGGTGCAGTCATGCACACAGCAAACGAACAGGAGACCTAAGTCAACATTTAAATGAACTTCGACATTCTTTTTTTCTTTTCATAATTATATTGTTATTATTTATTTTATTCTATAATCGATGCACTGGTCTCATGTCCAGGACATTGTGATTCGTTCATTGCCATCTCAAGAGCCAAGAAAAGGAGATGAGCGCCTCCACTACGTCTCACTTGTAGGATATGAAATATTTTACTTACTTACTATTATCTTTCACATCGACAACACTGGTATTCATTCATCAATGTTGCAATTCAGGTCTGGCTGGCTTGGCAATTGCATGCTACATTTATTACAGAACTAATTGAGGGACTTATCATTACAACTTGGAAACAACTCTTCTTGAAGATCCGTGAAAGAATTGCGCTATAAAATTCGCCACTTCATTTACATTACATCATATCAAGTTACAAGTCTCCAGAATAATATTGTGCAGCATTTACAGAAAATCTTCCACCCAGAGAAACATAATCGTAAAGCGGCTAAAGTGTGCCGTCTTGCTTCTGTTGTCTAACCCCTGCGACCCACCCTCGCCTACATATTCCTCGCTCAGCTGAAGGACATAATTATGGCGTGTTAACAAAATCATTACTTACTTACGTACTTACTTAGAAATCAAAAACGGTGCATGGATTAACCACGTGACAATACTGACGTCAGAATCACATTTCGATGAACAAATCATATCACAAAATGCTACATAACCGACCGATAACAGAACTACGATTATTATTAAATTTTTATCCAAGGTAGCAGTTGTCAGTCAGGTTTTACAGAAATCTCTGAATATGAAATCATGACATATGGAGCGGCCGATTCTTATTACGGACTAACAGGGCGAAAATGCTGTGGATCGCGACAGCGTTGAAACGCTGGATTGCAACTGCAGGGCGCCAGTGTTATCATTATTATTATTAGCCAATCTAGATAAAAAATCTGACTTAATTTCATCTCCCCTTGTGATATAGTCCTTTGGGTTAAAAATTATGTTATTATTATTGTTATTGCTATTACCATTATTATTTTTATTACCGACGTACATAACTCTCGGGATTAAAAACTTATTGAAGAAAAGGTATAGCATCTGGAACGGCCGCTACGCATCAAGTTCTGGCACGAAGAATGTGCTGTGAAAAGCAACTGCTTTGAAGCGTTGAATTATCAATGCCAAGCGTAGAAAAATATCACATGCCTGCCCTGACCCCCATTCGAGTTTAGGGGGTATAGCATACCAGTTTCCTGACAAGTCCATACCAATATGCACGTCCTGGGAACAACTCGGTCAATCACTTCTTTCTAAATGCGAATGCCAAGCGCTGCCGCAAATTAATTTAGGTGCATATAAGACAACTAATTCAGTTATGCAGACAAAATTAATTCACAAAGCGTTGAAAGACAACGAAACGACTCCTGGCCTCGGTTCAAGCAAGCGGAATTCAACAACAAATAACAATCAAGTTTTCCTTTCTGGTCGCTCAACAACAATTGCCGTACTCCCAACATAATTCATCCTACGTCAGGTATTCCGGCACTTTATATAGCGCCGTTATTCCGGCACTTTATATAGCGCCGTTCGAGAACAGTTATTTGCATTTTCTTACTCATTCAGAGAATTTATATAGCGCCTGTTAAGAAATCTACACCCAGAAGTGATTCCTGCTCAGCCTCAGCAAATTTTCAAGGGTCAACAAAAGTAAATTTATAGAATCCTCTTCAAGAAATCTCTAACCAGAATAGTATCCACACCAGGCTCAGTGCCTGAGGACACTTTCAGGCATTCAGAAACAGTTCACAGCGTCCACTGGCAGAAAAAGACACAGCTCTAGAGAGGTGGATCCCAGCCCAAACACCAAGAAGGTCGGGCAGAAAATTGCTGTAATATATCTCAGTGCTTACCTTAGTTTACCTTACCTGCCGATCAGGTGAGGTAAGATCAGGTAATCAATCAACTGTTAGATGCCCTTACTGACAATGCTTGTCCTCAAAGGAGAAGACATATTGGCTGAAGTACAGACAACAGCAAGAACCCAACAACAGATTAATCTATTCTTATGGGTTACACGGCTTGATAATGCATTTTCAATTTCTCATACGACTCATCAGGTTTCAAGATCTAGATGCAAAGGTAAATCCATCAGCAGTAGACCACTTCTGGATGTCAACCTGACTGCAGCTCTGTTTTGGTGCGTCATCGGCCGATGCTTTGTGCATCGGACACGGCGAGATAGAAGTTACAAATTAATAATAAACTACAGCGCCGTTATCACAAAGCACACGGCATCAATCGACGGTTGCTTCAACTGCAATCAAAAACCATAATCATTTGAAGAAAGTTTGGAACAGAAAATTCGACAGGTTAGACCAATCTTTGCTCAAATGTCATAGTTTTAGCAAAACTGCAGACAAGGAAAATCACTTCACTTCACCAAATTTACATGAAAATCATAAAAACTGAGAAATCCATTAAAAATATACAATCTGTGGCAGGATGGAAAAAACTTGGATGAGAAGTAAAACTGTGCAATTTGCCCCCAATCGCTCAGATATAACAAACCGACAATAACTTTTCACCCGATCAGAACATGTTCTTTGCAAGCTAATAGCTGTGCAACATTCACGATAAGAACAGTCTGAAGCAAGAACCAACTTTACAACTTTATCAGCAAGTCGCTAACCGCAGTAAAAGTATCCAGTAACAAAATGCAGTACTCCACAAATACCAAATAAGCAGAAATACTGGGTAACATGTCTGTCAGTACATCCTAAAAACCACACTAGTGCAAGTACTTTGAAACATAACTCTCAATACGAAACATCCATCGATACTTTCCAAGAGGCAAAAAGGTAAAAGTATCAAGCAATATGCAAATCGGTATTCCTCAAGTACCAAACAAGTACTGAGTACATTGTCAGTGACGTAGAAATCATCGTTTGGGAACATTTTCCAATCAGTACTGCAACAAGTACCCAGAGTATGTGCAGTAAGTATCTGAGTGGACTTTGAAAAGCAGCCAAATGACAGAAACAAACATGTACAATGAAACAATAATTTCCTATGCACACTAGAAACTTCATTTTCGGGGCGAGAATTTCGGATTCTCGGGTCCCTCGGTGAAAGAGCGAAGTTCGTAGTTGGCAACGCGAGAGTCCAGCTCGAACTTGTCTCTTGCGAAGATCACTCGAATGTCCGTGTGAAGGTAGATCTTGTTGCTCTTGGAGCTCGCAAACCTGCAAACGTGAAGAAATTAAACGTACATACTGCAAAAACTCCTATTGAATAATTAATTGTCTTACACATACAATCTGAATGCTGATTGTAATTCCTGAGCATGTCAAGTCCTCTCCTTTACTGGATACATTTAAAACACGGCTTAAAACATTCCTTTTCAGCTTATCCTTCAATGGCTGAATGCATTGGTGAATGTACAGCACCCTATTTTTCGACCTCAGTTGTGTTATGGCACCATATAAATTGTCTTATTATCATTATTTTTATAATAATAATAATAATTATTATTATTATTATTATTAGTAGTAGTAGTAGAAGTATTATATTATTATAATTAGTAACTTCTAAAGCATCAGTGTCCAATGCACAGGCATCAACCGATGGCGCACTGAATTCAAGCCGCAATCAGGTCAGTATCCAGAAGGTCAGTCCACAGGACAGAGAGGCAGCCTATGATGGATAAGCAATTTGAAAAAGGCAAGTCTTAAGGTGAGAACAAAATGACACAAGCGACTGAGCTGAATGAACAGACACAGGGAGAGAGTTCCTAAATCTAGGTCCAGCAACCGAAAAAGCACATTCACCAAGGACAGCTTTCAAGGCATCAGCGATACAGTTATCATACATCATAACTTTCACCTGAAACCAATGACGATGATGATAATGAAAGGTGCTCTTAATCGTAATTGTAATCTCGAGATTTCTACAGCGCTCAACGAAAGCTAAGTCGCGGGAACCAGCTTATTCACAGGCGCTCAGTCAAAACAAAATCGATAGGCAAAAGGGTCAAGATCCAGGAGTCAGGCACTCAGACAGTCAGACGGCTACGGTGGATGCTGTTTGAAATTGAAGCGAGAAGAGAGATAAGGGGAAGAGGAAGAATCAGGATAAGATTTCTGGAAAAGAAGTGTTTTCAGTCTTGAGTGAAAGACCTGCGCAGAAACTGAAAGAGGTGAAGTGTTGGTGAGTTCGTATGATTGACCAGACAACTGTCGCAATTCTTACCTGAGATGGATAAGGTAGCGCAGGTAGACCATGACGCCGGGGACGTCGCTCGGACTGCCCTTGACGGGCATGTAGAGGGTGCGCTGGCGAAGGACGGTCTGGTGGTTGGGTGGCATGTCACTCATATCGTACTTGACCACAAACATCTTCACCACCGTCGTGTTTGGATTGAATAATGTCTGCAATGATCAGTCACTGATGAGTCCACGTTAATCAATGTCATTAGCGATTCGCCACAACATATGATGCATCATGCAATCAATGATTCTCCAAAAATGATTAATCTAATCTGTTCTAATCTAATTTTATAATTTCTATGCAGAAGTCGTAAACCTTCGAGGCATCACCAACCACTTTCCATAATTCAGGCAATATAATTAGCAAGAATTTCTTGTACATTTTGTTAACGATAAGACAACATTTGAAATGGCACAGCTCTAAAGAGGACCTCTGATTTATTTAAAGCAGACAGCACAGACAATCATTTGAATTTACATTATTTAAAAGAAAATTTATATCTAGAGACCTTTTCGTGCTGACGCATAAGAAAACTATACAGTGCACTTGTTCTAATAGACGAAGCAATACTGCAACTCATGGAATCTACTTACAACTTGTATTGTTCCTTGTTTTGGTATATGGTATCCTCGTTTGGAGTAGCTCTCCAAGTTGATGTGTCCCTAAAGAAAAGTAAGCAGTAAAACTAAATAATCAAAGAAATAAATGATGGTAAAAACGGATTAAATAAATTACATAAGCAAATGAATGAATGACATCCTAACTCTGAGACAGATGGGAAAAATTTTTCTTGTAACTTCATCGCCTTTCTAATCAGCAAACATTCTGTGACTGTAAGTCAAGTTCCTCGCCTACTTACTTACTTATTTAAGAATTCTGTACAGAAAAAACTCGGGCACACTTACCAGGTAAGGAGACGGGGCGTTATCTTCGGAAAGCGAGAAGAAGAAAGCGGTAACAGGTAGTGTAATATGCTGAGGACAGAACGATCCGCTGGCCCCGATGTCAACGGTGAAACCGTTCACCACGCCGCTCGGCTCAATGCGGCCGTTTATCAAGCTCTCCTAATTAAAAAAAACAATTTGTTTATTAGACTCCATTATTTTAGAAAAACAAGTCAATTATTAGGCTTTTCTAATTCACGATACAAATCACTGTTAGGCTCTTTTAATTTAGAAAGCAGAAGTCACTAACAGGGTTTCAAAATCTGAAAAGTATAAGTCTAGTAATATCTTCTGAGTTAAATGTACATGTCTGTAGTGTGTCATCCTTTTAATCTGCATTTACATTGTAATTTTGTACATACTTACTTGACTAGATTTAGCGAAAACTGACTAGTTATCATAATAAGGTGTACTGTAACATAATATCAATGTTTGTAATACATAAAGTAATTACAGAGTGCACTTAGGCATCTAATATGAATAAGTAAATAATCTATCTAAATAAAGAGAATTAGTTAAAATGAGACTATACCGCTACAAAAATACTTCTCTAAATATTTCCAAATATACCCTAAAAGTAATGATCAAGCCGCCTAATCCTAATATAAAGCATAAGCCATTATTAGGCCGTACTAATTTTTCAAAAAAGTCTGTTATCCTAGTTTTAAAGTTGCAGTAGTTTCGAAAATTTCCAGCAGTATCAACATCTAAGAGTTCCTTAACGCCAAACTGGAGTGCTACCTCAAAGCTTCCAAGAAGACAGTTGGTAGAAGCCGGAGCGCTGGTGCTGTATGTCTGGCGGATTCTTTCCAGGTCCGGACTGTCGTCGTTCTGTGTGTCAAGGTTTATGCAAGACAACGAACTGAAAAAAGAATAACAAAAAGCTTTTTTTGTGTTATATTTCATTACTAGTTTGCAGTTTTCACTGAGAATTTCAGAAGTCAGTCAAAAATGGTGCAAAAAGTGTGTGAAAATGCAAAAAACTGAACACTTTGGTTTATCACCCCACAGAATAATAGGCTTGGGCCCTGGGTTTTGTCCATCACTGGGTTAAGGGTTGAACAGCGGGAAATGAGCACCTCCCCTACATTCCATTCTGGGACATGGAAGCTTTAGTTTTTGCTTACTTTACACATAGGTGCTATCCCTACTAATTAAAAATGCCCATATTTAATATAAAAAATATAATATATTTATCAATACATTTAATATAAAAAATAAGTTTGAATTACGTGACATAATCCATGCCTCTGATTCAAATTTATTTGATGCCTGGCACGTTAATCTCTTAATATTCATTCACGTAATGTAGTCCAATATGTTACAAGGTATATCCCTCTGAATGACACTGCTACATTACCCGGTATATACCTCTGAACTGCATTACGACATTACCTGGTATATACCTCTGAACTGCATTACGACATTACCTGGTATATACCTCTGAACTGCATTACGACATTACCTGGTATATCCCTCTGAATGACACTGCTACATTACCTGGTATATACCTCTGAACTGCATTACGACATTACCTGGTATATACCTCTGAACTGCATTACGACATTACCTGGTATATACCTCTGAACTGCATTACGACATTACCTGGTATATCCTCTGAATTGCATTACTACATTACCTGGCATATACTTCTGAATTACACTACCAAATCATTCTCATAAACAAAACTAACACATACTTCTTTATGGCTCTCACAGAATTCAAGGAGCTGTCGTAATCAAAACTACCACACGAGATTTTCTTCGCAGGAACCTAAAAACGTTACACAGCAAAACATCACCGACAAAACAAGCTGTCCCAGATCGCGGGCATTTTCAAATCACTCCCGTGGGACAGGTTTTGTTGGGTAAAAAAATCTGAAATAATAGCCATGACTATCATTGTTTACTCATGGTAGGAACAATCCCTAACCAAACAAAGTATTACACCTTCTTTTCCCAGAGGGCGTCCGCTAACGTATCATTTCCATCGTTTTTATAGGTACCGCTGTGTGATTGATCCCTCCTCGGGCTGGGGGCTCATTCCTGTGGGACCATTTAGAAATTCAATTAACAAGAGTGTTAATAACAAGCAATTTGTACTGCCATTGTTTTTCCCATTAGACGCAAGGTAGAAATGGTTCATTAAGAATGAAAAATTCAATTATTATTGCAAGCAATTGTACTCAGGTTATAATTAAGATTTATTATTATTAATATTATTCTTAAATAATAGAAATTAGATTATTTTTATTATTCGCATATTACTCAGGTTAAAATTCTGATTTAGTATTAATTTAATTATTAAATAACAAAAATTAGATTATTTTTATAATTAACACTACTACTCAGGTTATGATTATGATATATTATTATTAATATTATTATTAAATAATAGAAAAATCGGATTATTCTTAATATTAGCATCGTTTTAATAGGTACTGCTGTTTTTAATACCTAACACTTTTAATTCTTAATACTTAGGTTATAATTATGATTATTATTACAGTAATTATTCTCAAATGATAGTACGGAAACAAAAGACCGTACGTACTGGACTAGACTGAAGTGGAAGCCCAGTAGCGGCATGGAAAACCATACTGGCACTTTTCTGGACACACCGGCGAAAGTAGATCCTCTCCTGGCTGGTTGGAACACATGGACTCGTAGTTGGCGGTCGACCCTAAATCATTTACAAGTAATCACAGTCGTAAACACCACTTTCCTCAATCCCCAGTTTAGATGCTCCTGCCTTGCATTTATTAAGTGCCACCAGTGCTGTTTTCTAGAACAAAAGGTTTCGGAACTGAACAGTTATGGAATTTTGTGAAAAAATTCCATTATTTTTTATCAATCAATAAACACTGAAAACAGTGTAAGGTTGTAAACACTGAAATTGAATTAAAATAAGTTACATTATATTACATAATTAAAATAACTTAGTAACACAATTCTTTTATTAAAAACTAAATTATTGTGTATGAGCCGAAAAAGGTGCTGGAATGCCGTTCCGGAGCGTTCCGTCTGAAAAAAGCACCGAGTGTTACTATCCTGGAACCGATCCCTTTTGCCTATCGATTTCGTTTTGACTGTGCGGCTGTGAATAAGCTGGTCCCCGCAACGTGGCTTTCATTGGGCGCTGTAGAAATTTCGGAATTACGATTACGATTATCCATATACTAAGCATCAGTCGATGGTGCTGAGCAGTACTGAGTGAAGGACTTGCTCAAATTCCCTGCATAGTATAGTAGTAGCCATCTCAGAGGGTGGAGGCTCGAACCCATACTCTCTGTGTTACAAGCTGAGGACTCTAACCGACTGGTCACTGTCCCCTTAGAAATAATAATACTGATGTTCAGTTAACAAACTAATAATAAAGCTGCTAGTACAAGTACTCAAATGTTTTCTTCAAATAAAGCGCTTAATAAATGCAGAAATACTACTACTACTACTACTACTAATAATAATAATAATAATCATAATAATAATAATAGTAACAATAATAATAATACTGACGCTCAGTTAACTAACTAATAATAAAGCTGCTAGTACAAGTACTCAAATGTTTTCTTCAAATAAAGCGCTTAATAAATGCAGAAATAATAATAATAATGATATTATTATTATTATAATAATAACCCTGGAAGTCGTTTCTGATGCCTATAATAATAATAATAATAATAATAATAATAAAAAATAACAATAATAATAACAACAATAAAAATAATAACAATAATAATAATAACAATAATAATAATAATAACAATAATAATAATAATAAAAATACTGATGCTCAGTTAACTAACTAAGTAAGTAAATGGTTCCTAAATGGTTTGATTATGAAATCACAGTCAACAGTAACATCTACTCAAAACAGAGAACCCACCTCTTCGAGCGAAGTCCCCTGCTGAGCCATCAGCTCCTTCTTCATCACAGTCTTGAGCAGCGAGTTGACCTTGCTCGTCGCTGAGGTGCAGTTGTTCTTCAGAGCCGGTTTCGACGGACAGGAAACACTCTTGTGAAGCACGCGAACACCAACATCTGCTGGCTGACCTTTGTCGCAATGCAAGTCGTCCTTGAACTCTGACCTTGGCACACACGACACTGGCGTTGTTTTGACATTGCAAGGATGACCTTGGTTGCAGTGCATGTCGTCCTTGAACTCTGACCTTGGCACACATGACACGGGCGTCGATTTGATGTTGCGATCACCTTTTATGCTTACTAACTCCCGTGTTTTACCATCCATACATTTCTCGTCGTTTTCTCCTGCATCACCGACTGTAAAAACCGGTCGAAAGTTGCCCAAATCGACGTATGAGTAACCTACCACTGTTCGCTTAAGTTCTGCTGGCTTCGGCAGCGGACCAAGCGTGTCGACATTTTCTATCACATCGTTGGTTAGCTCGAAAGTCCTAGCGGGTTTAAGAACTCCCGTCTTTTCCGGGATATTCGTTGTCTTAGAAACGGCAAAGTCTGGACGAGTTTTCGCGTCCGAGCATATTCTCGTAACCGGTTCACAGTATTTTGGATCCACATTCAAGTCTTTTAGCGGCGTGCTCTTCCTGAGGTACCCGAACATCTTTTCTTTCCGGGAAAGCTCGTCCTCGTGGCCGACTCCGCAAGACGTCGCACTCGAAAAGGACTCCTTCAAATCGTACTCCCCTTCGAAATTCTGCGGTTGCTTCAACTTGCCTGCAGCTGGAAGCCCGCCACAACCCGGAATGCCTGAACCGCGGAATGGGTCGTGCACGGGTTGGTAAAGGCGCTGGAGGTACAACTCCATTTCCTGTAGAGATAGCGGCTCGCTTTGTTGCATCAGCGTCTTGCTGAGGAAGTAGTCATAGTCGGGAGATGAACTGTCACTGTCTGTGGAATCCCTAAGCATGCTGGGCAGAACTTCGGGGATCAAGTCTGTGCGGTGGTTCAGGAACAGCGGCAGGTTACTCTGCAAGAGTTTATCGGGAGTGTCGTCGTGAAACTGTTTGAGATCGACTCGTTTGGTTGACGCGGACTCACCGTCCATCATCTGAACGGATTTCGAATGTTGCGGCGAGCGAGGATGCTTCGCAATCAAGTCCTCTGGCACAGACTTCAGCTGAAGCGAAAACCGTTTCGGAATTGCACCCGCATCTTTCCGCACGCTCTCCGAAGTCAACTCCGGCAACTTCTGCCGCAACGCGCCAGCGAGCAAGTTCGGCGACGACTTCAGATATGCACCGGCGATTCGCGTCTCCGGGCTCAAGTCCGGATGTGCAGCAGTGACATCTGTGGACTTGTTTGCGCTGACGCACTCGGCGCACAAGCACTTGGAAGGTCGCGTCAACATCTCGCGTTCCTCGGCCGACAGAGCATGAAGAACGTTCGGCTTGTCGAGTTTCGGAGAGTCGCTTCGAGCGACCTGGAGAGTGACCTTGTGACCTACAGGGCTTGGGGATTTCGGGTGACATGGCAGGACGTAGTCCACGGACCCGCATGGCTGTTTTCCGGTCCGCTCGCTGCAGACTGGCTTTGGGATGTCCGGAAGGCGAGGCAGATGGGCCAAGGTCACCTTGATGTTTGTTGATTTATTTGCAAAGGCCAAAGGAAACAAGTGACTTTCTGGCGCCTCGTGGAAGGTGGTCGTGCAAAATTCCGCTGGTGGAGAGACTCTGCAAGAAACCGAATTATTCATTCATTCAATCATTCATTCAGAGCATATATATTTATATAAACTATAGAAGTCTGTTTGTATGTGTGTGTTTGTGTGTGTTTGTGTATGTGTGTGTATGTGTTTATTTGTATGTGTGTGTTTGCGTATGTGAGTGTATGTGTTTGTGTATGTGTTTGTGTATGTGTTTGTGTATGTGTGTGTGTGCATATATATTTATATTAACTAAAGAAGTGCTCGAACAGACTAATATTTCAAATGCTCCTTATGCAGTCTGTAATTATGCTTCTACCTGGACATCCTTATGACTTCTACAAACCTCTGTCATAATCGTAAAATCAAGATTTCTACAGCACCCAACGAAAGCTTAGTTGCAGAAACCAGCTTATTCACAGGCGCTCAGTCAAAACAAAATCGATAGCAAGAAGGGTTCAGTTCCAGGTCGAGATCCAAGAATCAGGCAGGTAGACAGCTACGGTGGGTGGTGTTTGGAACCATTTGAATCCGTAAGACATTCAAGGAACTTTTTATGGACCAGCATGCATATTTGCATTTGAACATCTGTGTTTATGTTATGGTAAAAATCCTACATGTTCTCTGCTTTCTAACTAATAATAAAAATACTAGCAATACTACAGCTACAACTATTAATACTACTACTAATAATAATAAAATTAATTATTATTAATAATTTTAAATCCAAAGTACGAAATCAAAAGGGTCTTTAAAAAAATATTCTGTGCAAGGAAGAGTGGAACTCAGGAACTGCTAAGCTTCGTCCGGCTTCTTGAACCTGGAAAGTGCTCGTACTGAACCGTTGGACTGTTAAAGATTCCAATAGTTATTATCATAATTTGCCTTGGATACAAAAAATAAAAGGAAGAGATAGCAATGGTTGATACCTGTATCCAACGTGGCGAGGTTCGTTGCCATGAGTCAAATTGAGCCAGGCACTGAGTTGCGAGAAATGAAGATAGGATCGCATCGCCTGGAACAAAGCCTTTGACGAGATACAGCTTTCCATTGGCCTATGAGACAAGTAAATTAAGTCAAAGCAACTGTTGCTTTATTAAATTAATCATAGGCACAACTGTTGCTTTATTAAATTAATCATAGGCACAACTGTTGCTTTATTAAACTTATCATAGGCACAACTGTTGCTTTATAAAATTGAATATAGGCACAACTGTTGCCTTGCTAAACTGCTTATAATCACAACAGTTGCATTTTAAACTGATTACAGGCAAAACTGTTGCTTTATTAAACTGAATACTGCCACAAATTCAAGAAAAATTAATTCTTGGAACATTTATCGAAACACCTAGCAGAGCAAAGAATGGGTGTAGGGACTGCTCTTCTAGTTCTACTTTGCATAATTCCCCATATGCTGAGGCCAAGCAAATGAAGTCGCTAATGCTTTATAGCAAGGCCGCCTCCTCCGGGTTTGCTTAAGGGACTGCTTTTCTTTTAATACACAATGACATCGCAGTCAGATTTCTACAGCACCCAACGAAAGCCACGTCACGGGGACCACCTTATTCACAGGCGCTGTCAAAACAAAATCGATAGGCAGAAGTGTTCGGTTCCAGGTCAAGATCCAAAAGACAGACGGAGATACAGCGTGGCAGCTATGGGGGATGGTGTTTGGGGCTGGAGAGGAGGGAGAGCTAAGAGGAAGAAGGGGAGTCAGGATAGAATCTGTGAAAGAGGAATGTTTTCAGCTTTGAGTTAAAGGTCAATGCAGAAATTGCAAGCAGTGGAGCATAGGTGAGTTTGTATGATTGGTCAGATAACTGTCGCATTTCTGGGGGGAGTTTATCAGTTGAAGAGGCAGCCATTAGGTATAAAATTCTAGTGACTTTCTTAGCCTCTGCGTATGAAGCCAGGGGACCAGTCATCTCCCTCACCATCTGATCTTCCCAGTGTACAGTCAGTGCACTCATTTTATAGCCAAGTTTGTTAGGGGGTGTAACTGCCACAGAAATCTTGAAACTTCTTTCTGGAATTTGAACCCTCTTCCTCTTTGCTGACAGTCCAGCAAAACTGACCACTAGAGTACTGGAAATTCCTACTTTTTGACGACGAACTGGATGGTCCACTGTTCAAGGAGGACGCATCCTTCTCCGGCGACAGGTGGCGCTGCATCGGTGGACGCGGCCTTCAGCTGACCGTGACTGCAGTCGGGAAAGAGCAAGACTTCGATGCACATCGGAATGTGGTTGCGCCAGAGCGCTTGCATCTGGCGTTGCATCTCCAGTGCTCTCTTGCACTGCACAGCAGACAAAAACACACAAACACACCAGGAATTAAATATTCGATTATTATTATTGTCATTATTATTACAATTATTATTATTACTATTACTACTAATACTACTATTATTATTATTATTGTCATTATTATTACAATTAATATTATTACTATTACTACTAATACTACTATTATTATTATTGTCATTATTATTACAATTATTATTATTACTATTACTACTAATACTACTATTATTATTATTATTGGTCTATTGTTGCATCAAAACTATTGTTAATTCGTTTGAATTCATCACTTCAATCAGTAAACAAAGTTATTATTATTATTATTATTACTATTAAATATTATTATTATTAAATATTATGAAAATTATTATTAGTTTCAAATCAAAAATTCATCTTATCATCCTGGCACGTCACATAGGCACGCCGGAATGGACCCAACAGTCCTTTAGGATTTCGTTGAAGACCTGGCGGAAAATGGCGGCGTGCGGGTTCTGTTCGCAGTCCATGAATTTTTTCAGTTCAAACTGGTAAGGGTTGCTCTGGTTCTGTGTGTTTTTGGTTTGACTGTTATTGTTATTATTATTATTATTATGCTTATTATTATTATTCTTCTTATTATTATTAGACCTATTATTATTGTTATTATTATTATTACTATCATTATCATTATTATTAATTAGTAAAGTCTATAGTGGTTGGTGTCTAATGCACAAGGCATCAACTGATGGTGCATCAAATTAAAGCCGCAGCCAGAAATCCAGTCCATTGAAACAGAGAGGCAGCCTACGGTAATTACTCAAGTAATCAAATTACAAGTTCCCACGTAATCAAGTAAACAGTTTGAATAAACATCATTATAAAACTTAATACACAAACAAATATTATGATAAATAAGTCAAATAAACACTGATCACACTAAAACTGATTTTTATCCAGCATTTGTAACAAAAAAAGTACATTAAAATCGTTCGTCACTCGAGTGTGACGAAATGGCCTACCAATGGTTGACTGACGTCACAGACGTGGCATGAGCGGTCACCCACAGCAGGGGGACAGTGTGGACCATCCTGGCGACCTTTGACCGACGGTATCGGCAGCCGACTCTCCAAAATAAGCATACCCAGCTCGACGAAGAACTCGCTCGGCTCCACCTCTGCCGCCTCCATCGCCTTCTCTTCCGCTCCTGCAACCAGAACAACGTAATGTAATAAGATATAATCTGTAAACTTCTATAGCACAATTAGCATAACACACTATGTATCAATTGATAGCCTGTTCTAAAAAAGAGGCTGCATTCCAAAATCAGTATACTTTAGACAAAAAAATGTGAGATTCATGAGGCCCTAGAAACTGAAAGACATGTATGTATGCATAAGTGAATGAATGTATGTATGTAAGCATGTATATATATATGCATTTTTGTATGTTTGTATGTATGTATGTACATACGTACTTACATATGTAAGCATATATATGTACACATGAATATATTTATATATGTAATGCATGACAATATGTATATATGTATGTATATCCAGTCACAGATATAATCGTATTCTTAATCCCGAGATTTCTACAGCACCCAGCGAAAGCCACGTCATGGGGACCACCCTATTCAGAGGCGCTCAGTCAAAATAAAATTAATAGGCAGAAGTGAATGTATGTTCAACTTTTCAAGCCTTATGGCAATAACACAGGAAACAATCTCTTGTAATATTAAGTTTTACGGATCTTATCACTTCCTGAATATATCTTACCTACATCACCTAGGAAACAAACTACCCAATCTTACCTATTATATCAAGATCTTATCTGGTTATCTACTCCCCAGGCCTTCTTATCACAACATCCCAGGTCTTACCACGTTTTGCTTCTCACCACTACGGCAACAGCTCACCATACTAAGGGAACTCTTCACCATTTCAACCTGTACACCCATACGATCTCTTCACCGTTATTCAACTTACAGGTCAGGTTAGCTACACTGGTTAACGAGTACGTCTACACGCTTCTGGTCGCGAGGATGCCGGTTCGCATCCTGAGTGTGGCTTATTTCAGAGATATGATTCTCGGGCTAGCACGGTCCGTACACGGCGACCTTGAATGGCGTGGCACCGATTCAAACTCGCAGCGGTAGTGAAGGATCTCACCCTATAAATTCAGTGAAAAAGGAGCAGAGTGGAGGCCATGTGGTCGCTATGGTAAACCGCGTACATTTACATTTTACAAATATTAGGTTGCGCTTAGACACCTTTAAAACGCTTTCTCCCGACGCTATATATTAGTCAATTTCGTTTAATCGCTAGTCTTGAACGAGGTCAACGTCAACGTCCCTGACAGCCACAAGATGTCGTCAAACACTGAATACTAATACAAAATCGTAATCGTAATCGTAATTCCAAGATTTCTACAACGCCCAACGAAAGCCGCGCTGCGGGGACCAGCTTATTCACAGGCGCTCAGTCAAAACAAAATCGATAGGCAAAAGGGTTTGGTTCCGGGTCAAGATCCAAGAGTCAGGCAGAGAGACAGGGTTACCGCCCATTCAAACGAAGAGCGGTGGTGAAGGATCTCACCCGATTAATTCATTGAAAATGAGGCCATACGATCTCTATAGAAAAAGGTGTACATTTACAACTATTACGGAACCAATGAACCGGCCAGCGAACACACAAAGAACCGTTTTCTGCGTTCTTTACACCGTCGGAACCGTTCCAGTGACAAAGAAGGAACACATCGAGAGAACGCCGGCGTGTGAGTCATTGTGTAAACTTGATGAAAGGTGTTTCGAACGACCGATAATAAACTCAAGCCTCAGTCATCCCCCTCCAAGGCATCTCCAGCCTCAACTCGCTGGCCATATACGTCTTTCTATGATTCATATGGCCGCTTATTAAGCCCTGCGTCTACGGAGCGCTGATCAAATACACAGCCCCTGAGAAATCAGACCGCCCCTACCGATATGGGGCACCCAACCCACGGAAAAGACCGTCGAACCCCGCTGGCCTTCGTCGTGATACTCAGTCTGGCCTTGGCCGACTAATACTGGCCTTCGCCACGCAATAATGGCCTTCGTTGCAGCAGACGCCGGCGTGTCGACACAAGGCCACCGCCGTCCTGCCCTAATCGTAATCTCGAGATTTCTACAGCGCCCAACGAAAGTTAAGTAGCGGGAACCAGCTTACTCACCGGCGCTCAGTCAAAACAAAATCGATAGGCAAAAGGGTTCGGTTCCAGGTCAAGATCCAGGAGTCAGGCAGGCAGACAGTCGGACGGCTACGGTGGATGGTGTTTGAAATTGAAGCAAGAATTCAGATAAGGGGAAGAGAAAGAATCGGGAGAGGATTTTTGGAAAAGAAATGTTTTCAGCTTTGAGTGAAAGACCAGCGCAGAAACTGAAAGAGGTAAAGTGTTGGTGAGTTCGTATGATGGATCAGATTACTGTCGTAATTCTGGCGTAATTCTATAGAGAGGCCAGCATGAATCAACCTTTGGAGTTTGTAAGTTGGGTTAATTGGGTCGTCGACGTTTAACTTTTCTAGTGCGGAGTTTTGTCCCGCTTTCAACGAGATCGACTCCGTAACTGTATACGTTTTTCTACAGCGACCTCAACCCTGCCCATTTTTCAATGGGTGAATTGATCGGGTGAGATCCTTCACCATCGCTGCCTGATTGAATGGCCACCACACCATTTACGGACCGTGCTAGCCCCCGATTTAAATCTCTGAATATGTATGCGAACCGGCACCCTCACGTACAGAGGCGCCTTGACGTACGCTTTAACCAATGCAGCTAAAACAGACTATTGTAAGGGACAATGTTCTCCCAAATGCGGACAAGGGGAGGGAAGGGTCCAAAAGTAGGTAATTTCTTGCAAACGTCCTTTATGGATGATCCCTGCTTGCCTCCGCATCTTGGACGGAATGCTCGGCTGTCAAGAACAGCTTTCATCAGTCAGCCTAACTTTTGGATCTTGACCTGGAACAGAACCCCTTTTGCCTATCGATTTTGTTTTGACTGAGTGCCTGTGAATAAGCTGGTCCCCGTGACGTGGCTTTCGTTGGGCGCTGTAGAAATCTCGGGATTACGATTACGATCACGAAGTCCTGCGATGCACTGGGCTAATGTCCAGGACCTTGGGATTCGTCCACTGCCGACTCAAGGGCCAAGACAAGGAGACGAACGCTCCCCTACCGTCTCACTTGCACCATATGGGATACTTTACCTTTACTTTACAAAAGCCCACCACCAACACCATAAGTGATAAGCAAGTCAGTCAAGCGCACTGATCTGGTGATGGCAAACATGCACTTGCGAAAAAACATATAAATACAAATGTGCACTTCAGCGACCATATGGCCTTGACCCTGCACAGGGACTTCCAAAGGGAGCAACTGCTTTCTATCTTCAGCTCCTCCGATGCAAATAGTTTAAGAGCTTCTTGCAACCAACTGACGTGGGTGAATAGATCAACAGGCTCAATATCACAGCTGAACATTCCCGTATGAAAATCAACAGCAACATATCCAAAGCTCAACACTCCATGCTGAAATCTAAGTGCTACTAAATCAAGCTCCATCTAGGCATTCTAATCAGAAATTCAAAAGTCCAAGGCCACAGCTGCTAATATTCTAATCATAAATTCAAAAGTCCAAGGCCACAGATGGATAATATTCTAATCAGAAATTCAAGAGTCCAAGGCCACAGCTGACATATTTTCTAATCAGAAATTCAAGAGTCCAAGGCCACAGCTGACATATTTTCTAATCAGAAATTCAAGAGTCCAAGGCCACAGCTGCTAATATTCTAATCATAAATTCAAAAGTCCAAGGTCACAGCTGCTAATATTCTAATCATAAATTCAAGAGTCCTAAGCCACAGCTGCTAATATTCTAATCATAAATTCAAAAGTCCAAGGCCACAGCTGCTAATATTCTAATCATAAATTCAAAAGTCCAAGGCCACAGCTGCTAATATTCTAATCAGAAATTCAAGAGTCCAAGGCCACAGCTGCTAATATTCTAATAATAAATTCAAAAATCCAAGGCCACAGCTGCTAATATTCTAATCATAAATTCAAAAGTCCAAGGCCACAGCTGCTAATATTCTAATCAGAAATTCAAGAGTCCAAGGCCACAGCTGCTAATATTCTAATAATAAATTCAAAAATCCAAGGCCACAGCTGCTAATATTCTAATCATAAATTCAAAAGTCCAAGGCCACAGCTGCTAATATTCTAATCATAAATTCAAAAGTCCAAGGCCACAGCTGCTAATATTCTAATCATAAATTCAAAAGTCCAAGGCCACAGGATTCCCAAAGGAATTCTAAGACAGGTGCTACCAAGTCTAGGATCAGCTTATCATCCCAGTAAGAAGCTCAACAGCCCAAGGCCACAGCTACAGCTAGACATCCAAAACAGAAATCCTATAGGTACAAGTTCCACTTAAGCTGAACATCCCAGACAGAATCTCGGTAGCCGAAGCCAACAGCTACATCGGTAACAAAGAGCAATGACCTAGCTAACTGTTTTGCTGACATAGCACAACTATCCGGCACAAATAGGTCAAAAACGAACCCTATGTGTGTGTGTTTGTGTGAGTGAGTGTGTGCTTGTGTGTATGTTTCTGAGTGTGTGTGTGTGTGTGTGTGTGTAGAGAGAGAGAGAGAGAGAGAGAGTGTGTTTGTGTATGTGGAAAACACAAAACGTACACAAAAAACACACAAGGCCATCTAATGATGTACACAATGCGGTACCCTGTGGACAGCACACACACACACATATACACATACATATACACACATACATATACACGCACACACCCATACACACATATAAACACATATATGCACATATACACACATACATAGACACACACAAACACACACAAACACATACATATACACACACATATATACACATATACACATATATACACACATACATATACATGCACACACCCATACACACATATACACACATACATGCACATATACACACATACATAGACACACAAACACACACATACACATACAAGTATACACATACATATACACACATACATACACATACACACATACACACTCATACACACATATACACATATATACACACACACATATACACACATACATATACACATACATACACACACATACATACATATACATACATACACACACATACATACATACACATACATACACACACATACATACACATACTCACACATACACATACACACACAGACGTCGTATGGCCAGCCATGTATCTACGTACACCCAGAGCCCTTTGTACACAACGTACACAACACACTCACAAAAACACAAGCAGATGCACAAGGTCACCTAATGTGTACACGCGTACACACACATACACACACATACACGCACGCACACACACACACTGACGTCGTAGGGCCAGCCATGGTATCTACGTACACACAAAGCCGTTTGTACACAACGTACACGATGGCAACGACCTCAGCTAAGCACCGGTTAGCCCAGCAACTGGCGTTAGGGCCCCTGGCCTCCAAAGGAAGGCATACCTGCGACATATTACCATCAATGTCACATGTTCTTTCCTCTCCCATTGCAGTATATTAATCAATACCCCGCATACGATTACAGGATATGCGCAATATCCATCACCCTCACGATGAGCCCCTCCCTCCCCGTGGGATTCATGCTTAGTCCTTAGGTAGGTGCTCTCAATAAATGCAGAAATAATAATGATCTGAAACTGAAAACTGAGCCTTCCTGCCTATCGATTTTATTATTATTATTTACAATGAGATCAGAAAAGCCAAAGAAAGGTAAGATAAAGGTAAGGTCAGGCAAGGTAACATCAAAATAAGTCAAGGTAAGATTACTGGCAAGGAAGGTAGGGTAAGGTAAGGTACGGTATCTTTGTGCAACTCTGAGTGCTACATTTAGCATACTGAGTAACAAAGTACGTCATTTTACGGTGTAACAAAGTATGTCATTTTACAGTGTAACAAAGTACGTCATTTTACAGTGTAACAAAGTATGTCATTTTACGGTGTAACAAAGTATGTCATTTTACGGTGTAACAAAGTATGTCATTTTATGGTGTAACAAAGTATGTCATTTTACGGTGTAACAAAGTATGTCATTTTGTGCAAAGAGTGTATTCATTCCAAAGCCCAACTGCACAAAAGACAGACACAATCAAAGTGTACAATCATAGTGTACAATCATAGTGTACAATCATAGTGTACAATCTGTTGTACAATGTTGTACAATCTGTTGTACAATCTGTTCTACAATTGAGCACAACCAAACCATGCATGCATCTGGGCATTTTTACATCCCCCTTAGCTACCTCCCAGGTACACATAGTGTACAAAAGTAGTGTACAGTCTACTGTACAATATACTGTGTACAATATACTGTACAATCCGATGTGCAAACTCGTATGCACAATCCGTCATCAGGAATGCGTTCATTTTGCTCCTCCGAGACCAGTCAACACAAAGCTGCTGTTCAGTAGCTACTGTTCAGCAGCAGTTCAGCTGCATTTCATCTGCTGTTCAGTGGCTGTTCAGCTGCTGTTCAGCCAATGATCAGCTGCTGTTCAGCCACTGTTCAGCTGTTATTCAGCTGCTGTTCAGCCACTATTCAGCTGCTGTTCAGTGGCGGTTCAGCTGCTATTCAGCTGCTGTTCAGTGGCTGTTCAGCTGCTATTCAGCTGCTGTTCAGCCACTGTTCAGCTGCTGTTCAGCTGCCGATCAGCCGCTGTCCAGCTGCCGATCAGCTGCTATTCAGCTGCTGTTCAGCTGCCGATCACCCTCTGTCCAGCTGCAGTTCAGCCGCTGTTCAGCTGCTGTCCAGCTGCCGATCAGCTGCTATTCAGCTTTTGTTCAGTGGCTGTTCAGCTGCTGTGTGTTCTGCAGCCGTTACTGCTGGCTTCTTAGCTGCATGACGCATCAATAGTCATTTGGGTTTGAATGGACAAACATCGGAACGAGAACGAGGCAGTCGGCGCTGGTCAGCTGTGCAAATCAATAGCCCAACACACATAGATTGACCCGGTATTTTTCTTATCCCCGAATCGAGTCAAAAACATCAAAATCTACATAAAAAGACCCACATCCTCAACATAACCAAAAACAATGTCATCTAAAATGGGTACATTACATAATGTGGTACAACAAAGCGTAATGTGATGTGATGTAGAGTGGCATATCACAATGTAGTGTAACATAGCATACTGTGATGTGACATAGCATAATGTGATGCAACATAGCGTAATGTGATGTGACGTAGCATAATGCAATGTGATGTAGCGTAATGTGATGTATTGTAATGTGATGTGATGTAGCGTAATGTGATGTGGCATAGCATAATGTGAAGTCACGCAGCATAATGTGATGTACGTAATGTAGCTTAATGTAGTTTAATGCAATATAATGCAGTCAGTTGTTACATAGTGCAGTCATTACGCATAATGTGTAGTAATCTACTGTCATGCTGAGCCAGAAGAAAAGGGCGACGTACACGACTCATGTCGAAAGGTTACAAATGACAAAGAAGTAAGAGTCAAGCAATGGCAACGCCCTGACTGACATTTTTGCAAAAATTCTTCCTGACGGTATTAAGGTTTCATGAATGACTGACATCCATGACTATTGTCATGAGTAATTCGATGAATGACGTCATGATTACGTCCATTACTGACGACAAGAATGTCCATGAGCGATGTCCTGATTACATCCATGACTGACGTCCTGATCACGTCCAGTAACCAGAGTTTGTTCTTCATATGTCTGGACAATCCTTCCAACTTGACACAGCATTAGTGAATGAGCTGATGCCCACCACTTAGCTTCTGAGTAATTCTTTAAAAATTTTTGAGTTTACGATTTAATCATAATCGTAATTGTAATTGTAAACTCAAGAATTCCACAATGCCCAACGAAAGCTAAGTCGCAGGAACCATCTCATTCGCAGGCGCTCAGTCAAAACAACATCTACAGGCAGGAGGAAGGGTTCTGTTCCAGGTCAAGACCCAAGAGTCTAGCAAGTAACGTATTCATAATTGACTGCTTCACTTACAGACCGACTTTCCGATCGAAAAGATCGAGTTGTCGTCCGATCAAAGAGACAAACCAAACAGATCGATCAGCTGAGAGAAAGAGCCACTGATAAAGCGACGTGTTTACTGGCTCCTTAGTCGTCAGGTGACTAACTGGACAGGTAACAAAGACATCCAGGTATTCTGTTTGTTTGTCTTTCACTGGTCATCGTCACAAAGACCTACCTGGTCGCCCATGACAACAAAACAAGGAAGGTGGTGACAATGACGTCGAAAAAATTCCATGACAACACGTGTAGTTACGTGCACGACGGTGCGCGATGATGATGATGATATCGTGATGTTGACTGTGATGAAACATACAGCAATGATGATGATTTCAATGATGATAAAGAGGACAACATGATGATGATGATGAGTGAGTATGTATGTATGTATGTATGACATATGTATGTATGTATGTAAGAAAGTATGTATGTATGTATGTATGTGTGTGTATGTATGTATGACTGTATGTATGCATGTATGACTGTATGTATAAAAGTATGTATGAATGTATTTATGAATGAATGTATGCATGTATGTATGTATGTATGACATATGTATGTATGTATGTATGTATGCATGCATGTATGACTGCATGTATCAAAGTATGTATGAATGTATTTATGAATGTATGAATGTATGTATGTATGTATGTATGTAAATATGTATGATGTATGTATGTATATATGTATGACATATGTATGTATGACATATGTATGACATATGTACGTATGTTTGTATGTATAACGTATGTATGTATGTATGTATGTATGTATGTATGTATGTATGTAAGTATCTATGTATGTAAACACTTAATGCCCTTTAAGAACCTCAATAAAACTGCTGCCTATGCCAGCGTAGGCTAAATAGTGCTACAGTTCATCAAGAGCATAGAGTCATCTGTATGAAAACAAAGAGCTGTACGAAAACAAAGAGCTGAGATAACTGGAAATTCACCACAGGCTAGGCTCTTGCACACTCACACAGCCCAACCAACCAACACCCATTCAGAGATGACATTTGACACCATTTTCCAAGTTGCCTACGATGATAACTAAAATGATGATGATGATGACTCATGATCAAGTTTATGAATTTAATCATTATTAGAAAGTCGACGACAATGAATCCAGTAACAATGACGATGAAAGTCATGACAGTAACTGTAATTTTGTAATGGTAATCTCATATTCATATAGCACCATTTCACGACAATCTCCCCAGAAACTCCTCCCAACCTGACAATGGAAATCTACGAAGGAAAAAATTATGGTAATCATATGCTCAAGATTTCTATAGTGCCCAAAGAAAGTTAAGTCATGGAAACCAGCTTAGTCAAAACAAAACTGATAGATGGCAAGGGTCAGGGGTCAGGCAGGTAAACAATTAGCAACAACAGCAGATGGTGATGTTATCTGTGCAGTGTTAACAGTTTTCAGTACAACAGACTGAACTTAAGGGACAAGTCCTTAAATTCCGTAAAGGCGTTAAATAAGTTTCCTGATACACACACGCATACACGATTTCCACGTTGCCCATCCCCAGCTAAAACAAAACATTTGGAGGATATTTATATTTAACTGAAGGATATTTAAGTGGGCATGTTAAAGTTTTATGTCATGATGGTGCGCTCGTTAAAGCGCTATATAAATGACTCCAACAACCAAATGTTGGCATCTGTCAGTTTCGGTTAGATTACTTAATTTCCTGTCTGAAAGGCAAGCGCTGATCGGTTAATTAATGCTTCTGAAATTAATTAATTCGTTTATTTTCTTAAAACGAAGTGGGTCGAAGATCAGCTGCGCCCAGCGTTAGGCACAAACAACTATTTAACAAAACAAGGTTAACGACGTTGGATGATGCAACAATTTCATCTGTTGTCAAAACTCAGAACCTCCCCAAAATTGCTACAAATCACTCAAACAACGCAAGAACAACCTCTAATTTTTTTCCTTTTCTGTATTTTCCACATAAAAAGTATAAATTTCTACTGTGCCAGTCTTCGTAACAATGAAAAAGCTGAATTCAAGATACAGTGGCGTTTCACTAAAATAACAAAGTCCGCTTTGTCCCGTTCGGTTTTAATACAAACCGCGATCAGAGGAAAATCGTCGATTTGTAAGCGATATTGTCAACTATTGTTTCTGTGATTTTCCATCGATTGGCCCGATAAAAACCCACGAAAGGGTTGCCCTTTATCACCGCCCCGCCCGACCTGACACAGGGAGCACAGCTGATCAAAACACCGCAAACAGACATACGGCTCTATTCTCGGATGGCAAACACTTACCCCCGTCTGGCTTCATGATAACTACTTAAATCGCATCCGTCGCCACAAACTTCTTCAATCTGGACGAGGCAGATCAGCCTGATGCCATGATCTGCCAAAGAAAAGAGAAATTATCACTAAAATATCGCCATTTAGTCTAAAAAATTCTATCAGAGCTTTCTGTAAACTGTTGTTGTTGTTCTTCGGCCTGCGGTACAATGCGCACGGAAGTGTTCACGTGACTCATCTGCGACGTATGATTGGATGGTGCTGGTCGCCACGGAAAGTATGGAGAGTCGTGATACGTTTAATCTAGAAAGTTTTCCATAACGTAAATGTTCTGCCCTACATTGATAGTAAACTCTAGATTTCTATAGCGCCTAACCACGTTATGACGCATTAACCAGTATATTTACCTTACAAAGGAATCCTAAACTTGAAATGTAATGTAATGTAATGACGACAATGTATGTAGCATCATCAGTAGCGAGCTATTTTTAGAGCGCTTTAGTATGCATACTAAGAGTAATATAGAAAATGGAATTTTTATAAATGCTCTTTTCAAAGAAGCCTTTAATCTTAACTATTTTCTTATCGTTTTGATAATTCGATTTTGTGTTCGAATGAGCGCCTGTTAATAAGCTGGTTCCCGCGACTTAGCTTTCGTTGGGCGCTGTAGAAATCTCGAGATTACGACTACGATAGACTGTGCCATTAATGGGACATTGTGGAAGTGACAAAAATATCGCGTCCACTTCGGTTTGAACTATTTTTATGCTATCGACACCTAGTGTCAGATTTTGCAACAGTCACATTGGAAGGTTAACGAGTGTTAAATTAACTATATCATTAAGTGCATGACATTGGTGACTAACACAATAAACATCGCTACTGTTGTGACAATGACTCCCTCAGTGAGCGGTTGCTAAAACTCACGTTAGATGTCGCCAGCACAGAAGAACGTTCAGCCCACAGAGGACGCGCTATTTTTCGCCTCTTCCACAGTCTCTGCTCCTAGAAGCGGCCATTGACTGATACCTTGGATTTTATAGTAAGGGCGTTATAGAAGTCTTTAGATTAGATTAGATTAAACGGGTTAGAGGTGGTGAAGGAGCTCGCCCCATTAATTCGTTGAAGAATGAGCAGGATCAAGGCCATAAAGTCGCTGCCTGACTCCTGGATCTTGACCTGGAACCGAACCCTTTTGACTATCGATTTAGTTTTGACTGAGCGCCGGTGAATAAGCTAGTTCCCGCGACTTAGTTTTCGTTTGACGCTGTAGAAATCTCGAGATTACGATTACGATTATAGAAGAATATATACATTTACATGTACTCCCATTTGGCTACCTAAAGCAGGTCATAGATACTCCACATGGCGTGGCGCCCATTCAAACGGGAAGTGATGAAGAATCACCACCGATTAATTCATTGAAAAATAAGCAGGGTCGAACCCATACGGTCGCTATAGGAAAACGTTACATTTACATGTACATTTTACACAAATACGTGCGAATTTACATTTGTTTTACATTTAAGTTGCTTTACTTAGAATTTGGGGAGGCTGTTATTATAACTGCCACCTGGCGACTGTCGAGACACTGAGGCAGAACTCGCAAGGAATGCTCTGCATGTAGCCCTATGCAGGTGATTCGTGTAGGCCTAAATTTGTTAGTAGGCCTAGTAGAATACGAAGTTGAATCTGTAAGAGCAGTAAATTGAACTTGGACATCGAGTGCTATATAAATGCACTAAACTATATCACACGACTTCATATGTTGTGTGACCAGTAGCTTATTGAATAGAGCGCTCAGCTTGTATGTGGGCCACGGTAGCTGATTGGATAGAGAGCTCGGCTTGTATGTAGGTCACGGTAGCCGATTGGTTAGAGCGCTCGATTTGTATGTGGGTCATGGTAGCCGATTGGATAGAGCTCTGAGCTTGTATGTGGGTCATGGTAGCCGATTGCATAGAGCGCTCGGCTTGTATGTAGGTCACGGTAGCCGATTGGCTAGAGCGCCCGGCTTGTATGTAGGTCACGGTAGCCGATTGGTTAGAGCGCTCGATTTGTATGTGGGTCATGGTAGCCGATTGGATAGAGCGCTCGGCTTGTATGTAGCTCACGGTAGCCGATTGGTTAGAGAGCTCGGCTTGTTTGTTGGTCACGGTAGCCGATTGGATAGATCTCTCGGCTTGTAACGCGGAGAGTACGGGTTCGAGCCTCCTCTGGGATTGTTATTGTGTAAGGACCTTGAACAAGTCCTTCACTCACAATTGCTCAGCACTATCGATTGATGCTTAGTCATTAGATAGTGGAGCTCAATAAATGCAGAAATAATAAGTACCATTCACATATATACACTACATTACTACTACTACTACCACTACTACTACCACTACTACTACTACTACCACTACCACTACTACCACTACTACTACAACTACTGCTGCTGCTGCTGCTACTACTACTACTGGTTCTACTCTACAGTCCTCTCCTTGCTGCCTGATCTGCCCATCGACAGTGTAACCATTTTATAGCCGAGTTCACTTGGTGGCGTAAGTGAAGTATAAATCTCGAGAAATTGTTCTGCCTTGGAGCGGATTTTAACCCTCTACATCTGAGTTTACCGTCGTAATCGTAATCTCGAAATTTCTACAGCGCCCAATGAAAGCCACGTCACGGGGACCAGTTTATTCACAGGCGCTCAGTCAAAACAAAATCGATAGGCAAGAAGGGTTAGGTTCTAGCTTTAAGATCCGGGAGTCTGATGGAGAGACAGCGTGGCAGCTACGGTGGGTGATGATTGGGATTGGAGCAGAGAGAGAGAGACACACACACAGACAGACAGACAGACAGAGAAAGAGAGGGATAGAGAGAGGAAGAAGGGGAGTCAGGATAGGCTATGTGAAAAAAGAGTGTTATCAGTGTTGAGTGAAAGGTCAAAGCAGAATTTGCAGGGGGTGGAGCATAGATGAGTCTGTATGATGGATCAGATAACTGTCGCAGTTCTGGGGGAGTCCAGACTGTCCACCCAGTAATTATGCTCAAGCTTGAATAATTGTCTTCCTGATCAGATATTTTGGGACACATGGCTTGCAATTTGGCCCATACTGCTATGATCTGCGACAGGAATTTATAAACAAACAAGTCCTACAAAACATAATTCGTTGAGTGAAGTTTATTTTTTACAATAACAAGCAATTTGTTGCGGACGAAACTGTTTACACGTTCGCAGATGGGGATGGATTTGCTGCAAAGATTTGGGGAGGGGTACAACCCACGCTAGGTCCCCCAATTTAACAAATCCAACCCCGTTGATAGGTGCCTGAAGGCAGAATTTAACCTCAATCGTAATTAGCACAAAGTCAATGAATTTGCAGATGTTACATTAAATCTCCATTTGATAGGCAATGTGACGTAAAGTATCAACTTATATAGCGTTGGTTATTTAGATAATATAAAATAAAAAATGTAGTAGTAGTAGTAGCAGCAGGAGCAGTGGTAGTAGTAGTAGTAGTGATGATATGATGATGATGATGATGATGATGATAATAATAATAATAATAATAATAATAATAATAATAATAATAATAATAATAGTAATCAGACGATTTATACAGTGCAGTAGCTCGGCCCAGGCCGTAAAAGTGAGCTATACATGAGTAATGGTGTCTTCGACAATCCTACAGTAGTAATCCAGACATTTTGCTTCAACAAATCAAGAAAAGTTCGCAAAATCATAGTTAATCTAAATGAGATTTAACTGACATCAAAAGTTTAGGCCTACTTTATCAATGTTTAATATAATTTTTTACCTTAAATGTAAAATTAAAAAATGCACATTTTCTATAGCGACCGTATGGCCTCGATCCTGCTCATTTTTCAATGAATTAATCGGGTGAGATCCTTCACCACTGCTGCCCGTTTGAATGGACGCCACGTCTTTTGTTTTAGTATTCAGCGTTTAAACGACATCTTGTGGCTGCCAGGACCGTTCACGTCGACCTCTCCGTGGTCTAATTCTATGCCGATTGAACGAATTGACCTTTATATAGAGTCCGGAGGACTTGATTTAAAGGTGTCTAATCGCTATAAAGTATTTGTAAAATATTGAAATATAAATCTACTACTCTTTTTATAGCGATCGTATTGCCTCGACCGTGCTCATTTTTAAATGAATTAATCGGATAAGATCCTTCACCACCGCTGCCCGTTTGAATGGGCGCCACGTCTTTGTTTTAGTATTCAGTGTTTAACGACATCTTGTGGCTGCCAGGGCCTTTCGCGTCAGTCGACCATCCAAGAATAGTGACATAGCGATTGAACGAAATTGACGAATATATTACGTCGGGAGAAAGCGATTTAAAGGTGTCTTTGTACAACTTAATATTTGTAAAAAGTAAATGTACACGGTTTCCTATAGCGACCGTATGGCCTTGACCCTGCATATTTTTCAATGAATTGGTCAGGTGAGATCCTTCACCAGCCTAGTTAGCTACATCGGTGAATGCGTACGCCACGGAACCTCTGTGCGTGAGGATGCCGGTTCGCGTCCCGGTCGTGGCTTATTTAAGAGATTTGAATCTCGGTTTAGCACGGTCCATACACGTGACCTTAAATGGCGTGGTTCCCAGTCAGATGGTCAGAAATGGTGAAGGATCTCACCCCGTGAATTCATCGCAAAATGAGCAGCGTCTAGGCCATACCGTCGCTATGGAAACACGTGTACATTTACATTTACCACTGAAATTGGATTCAATTAGTGTTTTAAAACAGATGAAAAGTGGTGCGACTTCTGGTAAAGATGCTTTTGAACTGCGATCGATGTTTCCAGCAGATCAGAGACGGCTTTGAACGCTTTTGGTAACGTCTGATCATGAACGCTTTCGGCGAGATTGGATTTTGAACACAAATATGATATAAAGTTTTCAATGCTACAGATCAGATACGGCAGAGGACCACACAGAGTATATTGGCCCGGAAGGCCACAGTCGCATGCTGCATAGCTGCCGTACAGCTGTTGTAAAGCTGCTATTAATATAAATATACATATTCATATACACATACATATACACATACGTATACATATACACATACGTATACATATTCATATACATATTCATATACACATACGTATACATATACACATACATATACACATACGTATACATATACATATATATATATATAACTGTTTAACAGGTGCTGAACAGCTGCTAAGTTAGAGCAGAAACACCATTACCTAATAATACCGATGATGTATATAATCTATATTTAACTAACACTAACATAAACACATTAACACAAACATTAACACATTAAAACATTAACACTAATAAATATTGACTACAACCAGTGGCGGCGCCAAGAGCGGGGCTAAGGGGCAAAACCCCCACGTTTTCACACTCCTCAGCTTTGCCTCCCAAATTTCAAGTCCTGGCGCTTTCACTTTTCACTAGAAGTTTGTTTTAAAGACAAAATGCATACGCATGACTAATATGTATACATATTTACATAGTAACATTCAGAGTAGCAATGTTTACTTATACAATATCATTACTAAAAAGACTGAACACTATAAATGGTAGCTTTAAATCGAACAGCGACAACAACTAGAACAACGACAACAACTAGAACAACGACAACAACTAGAACAACGACAACACAACATGACTATCAGTTGCAGTCGCACTTTCTCGAACGTTTTCGTGTTTTGTTGAGTTTGATGGTTGGGTTCTTCATCTGCTTCACTTCATGCTTAGGACCAACAGCCGTCGCCAGGTGGAGCGTTGCTTCCTTCGACTTCGGTGGAACCATTGATAGTCTATACAGCTTCATCTGTGTTGTGAAAGGAACAGACATTGAGCGTGAAAGGAACAGGCATGTATTCATTCAATATTTCGTTCTCTACTATTGATTCATTTGTTCATTCAGAATTTTACATCTGCTCACACTTCCGTTTAAAACTTCATCCATCCATCCGTCCGTCCGTCCGTCCGTCCGTCCGTCCGTCCGTCCGTCCGTCCGTCCGTCCGTCCGTCCGTCCGTCCGTCCGTCCGTCCGTCCGTCCGTCCGTCCGTCCACCCATGCTGCCAATCGTAATCGCAAACCCGAGATTTCTACAGCGCCCAACGAAAGCTAAGTCGCGGGAACCAACATATTCACAGGCGCTAAGTCAAAACAAACTCGATGGGGAAGAAGGTTTCGGTTCCAGGTCAAGATCCAAGAGTCAGGCAGGCAGACAGTCAGACGGCTACGGTGGATGGTGCTTGAAACTGAAGCGAAAAGAGAGATAAGTGGAAGGGGAGGTATCAGGATAGGATTTGTGGAAGAGCAGCCTTTTCAATTTTGAGTGGAAGACCTGCACAGAGATTGCAAGGGTTGAAATGATGGTGAGTTCGTAAGATGGATCAGATAATTGTCGTAATTACTAAAGTGGAAATAGTTGTTGGTGATGTCTAAACGCCATACGAGTGCAATTTCTGCTTCGGCCTTTCATTCAAAACTCAAAACATTCATCTTTCACAAATCCTATCCTGACACCCCTTCTTCCTCTTTTCTGTCTCTCCTCTCCAACCCCAAACATCACCCACCGTAGCTCCCACGCTGTCTCTCTGCCTGACTCTTGGATCTTGACCTGGAACCGAACCCTTTCTGCTATCGATTTTGTTTTCACTGAGCGCCTGTGAATAAGCTGGTCCCTGCGGCGCGGCTTTCGTTGGGCGCTGTAGAAATCTCGGAATTACGATTACGATGCGTGAAATAAAATTATGAATATCTTAAAAACTGACCAGTTCTGGATTGTAAACTTCCGTAACGGCGTGTGCCAGGTGTTCGAAGCATTCTTGGACGTTGATACAATTTGCAGCGCTTGTCTCCATGAACCCAGACAGAAAGTTCTTTTCTGCTACCTACACTCATCAAACATTATCACACATATATCCCACCGCTGCCAGATTAGTGGGACGTGGTGGTGTAGTGGTATGTTCCGTGCCTTGTAATCGGAGGGTCGCGGGTTCGAATCTGCCTCAAGCCGCTGCGTAGCGACCTTGGACAAGTTGCTCACCCACAATTGTCTGTGAGGAAGGCAACGGGAAACAACTTCACTCTTTTCATCTCAGGGTGGCATAAAACCAATGGACCTGCCCTCGGGCAGAGAACTATATATCTATGTATATGTATATATATATGGGGTTCAAATCCCAGCCGAGGCAGATACTTTTATCATGATATATATTTTATCACCAGAGAATTTTATCATATATATATAATAAAATTATGAACAGCATATATCATATTATATATATATATATATGATAAGTCTCTGACGATAAAATATATATGATGATAAAAGTCTATGTCTCGGCTGGGATTTGAACCCAGACCTCTCTGGTTTGACAGTATAGAATGCTAACCACTATACCATCGCGCACGCCATCCTAATGACATTCTAAACTAATTGTAATAATCATCTTGTGAACAACAATGGATTCTATATATCGTTCAGAATTGGCTGACGATTCATCTTCATCATAAAAATTACTGATGGCTTTTTGAGTCATCAGCAATTTTTGAAATTATTGGTCAATTTTTGAAATTATTGGTCAATTTTTGAAATTATTGGTCAATTTTTGAAATTATTGGTCAATTTTTGAAATTATTGGTCAATTTTTGAAATTATTGGTCAATTTTTGAAATTATTGGTCAATTTTTGAAATTATTGGTCAATTTTTGAAATTATTGGTCAATTTTTGAAATAACAATCGTACAATTTCTAAGCGTGACTTAAAGCTCAGAGGCGACCATTAGCGCTGCGTCAAGTCAGAGGGGTTTTCCAGAGAACTGAACAAGATGTTGTTGTCACGTGACCAGATCTATTTTGGTCATCGGAATTTTTCCTGATCTTCGCTTTGGTTTCTCTTTCTATTTTTCCTCAATTTTTCGCGATTTTTAGAATATAAAAAATTTATTTTCCAGAAAATCGCGGTCGTTATTACCGTTTCTCCGTCGTGCGTCGAAACTGTTCTCGCTCCTTCAAGGTCGCATTTGTTCCCGATGATTATGATCGGAATTGGTTCTTTATTGTTCTGATCAATGTCCTGTAATCATCGTAATCATCGTTATCATCATCATCATCGTCATCATCATCATCTTCGTCGTCATCAACATCATCTTCATCGTCGTCGTCACCATCATCACCATCACCACCACCATCACCATCATCATAATCCTCCTCCTCATCATCATCATTATCATCATGATCGTCATCATCATCGTCGTCATCATCATCGTAGTCGTCGTCATCATCACCATCATCACCATCGCCACCATCATCATAATCATCCTTTTCTTCCTCCTACTCTTCCTTTACCTCCTCCTACTCATCATCATCATAAAAATTGCACATTTTTTGATGTGTTAATCAGTATTTTACACTAATATATATATATATATATATATATATATATATATATATGGATAAACATACGTATATATAGGCAGCCTAAGCCTATACGAGTGTACGTTATATATATATATATATATATATACATATATATATATATATATATATATTTGTATGTGTGTGTGTTTGTTTGTATGTGTGTATGTATGTGTATGTATGTGTGTATGCATGTTCGTATATCCAATTATGCCTCACGTTTAAAGCCCTTCCAAGTCCTCCAGAAACGTGCCCTGCGCATCGTTCATATATTACCATGGTTTGCAAATGATGATGATGACTTCTCTGCCCGAAGGCAGGTCCACTGGCTTTTTCATGCCACCCGGGGATGAGATGAATGAGGTGGTTTCCCGTTGCCTTCCTCAATGACAACTGTCGGTGAGCAACTTGTCCAAGGTCGCTACGCAGTGGCTTGAGGCAGATTCGAACCTGCGATCCTCCGGTTACGAGGCACCGACCATACCACTACACCACCGCGTCCCACTGGTTTGCAAGTACTAATTCCATATTTAATTCACACAACAAACTTCGCCTAGAGAACTTCACCAGGTATCATATTGGTTCATTCATGTACCGCTATCATCATGGATTGTTACCTAGGATTCTTGATAACTTCTTCCGGCAAGGTACATCGATACACAGCCATAACACTAAGTCCTCCAGGCATTGCCGTTGTAATTGAGCTCGTACTAATGGAATGAAGCAGAGAGTGTCACGGTAATGGGGAATGCAGTAATACCGCGCTTACCGCGGATTTTACCGCGGTAATGGTGTCAGAAGCGACGGTAATACCGTGGGGATGGAGTAAAGGCTTGCGGTAATACCGTGGGGATGGAAATATGAGTTCTAATTCCCGCGGTAACGGTTGTGGCATTATCAGAATTCCCCACTTAATTACTTTTTTGCTCTAAATTGTTCTGCCCATTCAGTGTCACTAATTAAGCGCTATATTGAAAATTCTTGAATATTCATTAAATCTTGAATATTCATGAATTCTTGAATATTCATGAATTATTGAATATTCATCAATTCTTGAATATTCATTTTGGGTTACAAGTAAGTAAGAACACTCTTTATTGCATTGATATTTGAAATAAGACCACTCTTTATTGTAGTGATGAACAGTTTTGTCAGAGCAGGTCACATTTACTGTCCCATCTGACCTCACTCAAGTTCCTGGCCTTTCTCTCTTTAAGGCACACGTGAAACGCCACTTGTTGGCCTCACTGATTTGAATTGTTCACACGGTTTATCATTGTTTCACTCTGCAGTGCACTGTACGAACTTATTTTTATTTTGTATTTAATTATATTTGACTTGAACCAATTATGTGCTTATATGCCGCGTTGTATTAACTGCCTACACATCGCTTATGTGAGAGGGTAAACCATACTGTAGCGGGACATTTGACCACTCTGGATTGTCCCTTTGACGCCAGTACTTGTAATATTTTAGGTAAAACTGTTGTAAAGATGCATACTTACATAATTACGATTGTTGGTTTACACTGTTAGTTGCTGGTAATTCAATAAACAACTTCAAGTAATACTAAGCATACTATAGTATATACTGTACTAAGTGTAGTACTTATACGTTAACGTTTATACGTCTTTTTAGTTTTCATACTATTCGCCAGACAGCGCCAGCGTTCATCATCACAAACAGCTGGCCCACGCACGCATGCGCGCGCGCATGCCCGCCCGCGTAAAAGGCCATAAATATAATGACAGGCGGTCCATAAACTCGCCGGAAATGATGAAATACCTTATCGATGCTGTTCAACCAGTAGCTCAGCGTTTCGTAAGATTGTCGATTCGTGATATCGTAGACAAGAAGCAGACCCTGAAAACAACGAGAAAAAGAAACTGAAAAAGACGTTGGATGAATGCGGAAGTAATCTGTAAATGCGCTGAATAAGTGCCTTGATACTCCTCGTGAAATTCCACTCGGTGTTTTAATGCAGAGGCACGAGTTAAGTGCTCTCCAAATTCTACTGGCGTGACTTACAGGATTTAGAAAATCATAAGCTAGATCCTGTAATTGTCAAGTATATATATATATATATATATATATATATACATACATATATATATATATATACATATATATATACATATATATATAAATGGTAGACCCAAAAGGGACCTAAATGCCGCTAAATTAGGGCCGCCTATTATTATTATTAGCTAAAACTTAACTAAAAAGAAACTAAGAAAGTGGATCACCATCGTGATCTCTGTGAAACTGAAGATGAGCCATAACTGTGACTTCCAGAAACATAAATAAAAACTTATAGACTAAACAGATATGAGCGTCATAATCAACAGTCTAGTGACATTATTAGGAAATTACGCAGATGCTTTGTAAACAAATACAGACTGTGTAGATTACGGATTTCTAAAGGTAATTTATTTCAAACTGAAGGACCAATACATTTAATGTTGAAGTATCTAGTGTTAGTTCTTACAAAGGTACCAAAAAATTATCCTGAAATCTAGTGGAATTGCTATGAAGTTGAGAGAAATGTACGAAAAGGTTGTCAAATACACAAGGTAACAATCTTCGTTCATAGCGATACATGAATTCTACGATTTGAAATTTATTTATATCATCTATCGTTAAAATATTTAATACTGAAAATAGACTATTAGTACCTTTTCCACAATGTTGTTTAACAACGATTCTTATAGCACGACATTGTAATATTAATAAACTCTTGAGGCGCGAGGAATAATTTGTTGCCCAGATAATATTAGAATATATATATATATATACATATACCTAAACACACATTACATAAATGTATATATACATAACGAGTGCATTTCTGGTCCGATACGAGTGTACATTGAGCGTTGGCCTCGGGTATACTTCGAGTGACCCGGGAACCAGAGGGAAAGGTAGCGTGAGCTGCTCGGAATATGCTCGGAGCCTATACTAGAGCATTATTATGCATGGAATGCACCTATCTATAATGTATGCATGTAGGTACGTATGTGAATACATATATATGTATGTATGTGTTTACGTGTGTATGCATATATGTATACATGTATGCATCTATCGTGATCGTAATCCCGAGATTTCTACAGCGCCCAACAAAAGCCACGTCACGGGGACCAGCTTATTAACAGACGCTCAGTCAAAACAAAATCGAATAGCAAAAGTGTTCGGTTCCAGGTCAAGATCCAAAAGTCTAGCAGAGATACATATGTATGTATATATGTACGTACGCATGTATGTATGTATTTATGTGTGTATATGTATGTATTACATGTGCATGTATGTATGTATGTATGTTGTGTGTATATATTTATGTATGTATGTGTACATAATGTATGTATTACATGTGCATGTATGTATGTATGTATGTATGTGTATATGTATGTATGTGTGTATATGTATGTATGTGTGTATATGTATGTATTACATGTGCATGCATGTATGTATGTGTACATAATGTATGTATTACATGTGCATGTATGTATGTATGTATGTGTATATGTATGTATGTGCATGCATGTATGTATGTGTATATATGTATGTATTACATGTGCATGTATGTATATATGTATGTATATATGTATGTGTGTATATGTATGTATGTATGTGTGTATATGTATGTATTACATGTGCATGCATGTATGTATGTATGTATATATGTATGTGTGTATGCGTATATATGTATGTATTACATGTGCACGTATGTATATAAGTATGTATGTATGTATGTGTATATGTATGTATGTGTGTATATATATGTATTACATGTGCATGTATGTATGTATGCAATTATGCAAGTATGCATATATATATATATATGTATGTATGAAGACAGTTAATATAGCGCCTTTTAAGTACAGTTCAAAGACGTTTTATTTTGTGTATATGCGTCAGTAGTATAGAGTATGTGGTTAATAAAGCAGTTGTTGAGGCTATAGATGCAGTGGGTATTTGCTGTCTCTGCCTCTTATCGCAGTTATGTTCTGCCTTTTATCTCAACGCCCGCCAAATCGCTGACGAGTTATGAACTACACCCCGTCTATGAATGCTACTCAACTCTCGTTTGACCCATGGGGGCCTACAGTCGATCTACTCACACTCTTCCTCCTCCTTCTCCTCCTTTTCCTCCTCTTTTTCCTCCTCATCCTCTTCTTCCTCCTCCTTATCTACCTCTTCCTCCATTCTTTTCCTCTTCATTCTCCTCCTCTTCTTCCTCCTCCTCCTTTTCCTCCTCCTCCACCTCCCCTGGTCCTTCTCTTCCCCTTTTTCCTCCTCATCCTCTTCTTTCTACTCCTCTACCTCCTCGTTTTCTTCCTTAATTCATTCTCTTCTTCTTCTTCCTCCTCCGCCTCTTCCTCCTCTTCCTTCTCCTCTTCTTTCTCCTTCTCCTCTTCCTCGTCCTCTTCTTCTTCCTCTTCTTTCTCCTCCTCTTCCTCTTCTTCCTCCTCTTCTTCCTCCTCTTCTTTTTCCTCCTCCTCTTCTTCCTTCTCTTATTCCTCCTCTTCTTCCTCCTCTTCTTTATCCTCTTCTTTCTCCTCTTCTTTCTCCTTCTCCTCTTCCTCCTCCTCCTCTTCCTCCTCTTCTTTCTCCTCTTCTTTCTCCTCTTCTTTCTCCTTCTCCTCTTCCTCCTCCTCCTCTTCCTCCTCTTCTTTCTCCTTCTCTTCTTCCTCCTCCTCTTCCTCCTCTTCTTTCTCCTGCTCCTCCTCTTTTTCCTTATTCTTCTTCTCGTCCTCCTCTTCCTCTGTCGTTTTCCTACTCTCTCTCCTCCTTTCGAAGAATCCCCAAATTTTTTTCCAATTTGCTGCAGCTGTTCTTAAAGACTACAGGCTCCTTCATTGGCGAATAAGATGTATCACAAGACTGAGACAGACAGACAGACAGACAGACAGACAGACAGACAGACAGACAGACAGACAGACAGACAGACAGACAGACAGACAGACAGACAGACAGACAGACACACGCACAGACACACACAGACAGACACACACACAGACAGACACACAGACACACACACACAGACACACGCACAGACACACACAAACAATGGCCGGGCAGAGAAGTACAAGTTACTCAAGAGCGGAAATGAGCCACAGACAGACAGAGCCAGACATTCAGTAGGACAGACAAACAGCTCAGTCATTTGACGCATTCCACCTGGAGAAAACTTCAGTCCTTTTTCGGCCTTTCAATATATATATGTATATTATATATATATGGTTGTACGTGTATATATGTATATATACATGTGTACGTATATGTGTGCATACAGACCAACATCAGCACAGACAACTAGAAAGACGAAGGAACACCCATACAGCGTGTCATACATCCACAAGCGCACGCAATATTCTTTAAAGGGGCGTACATATAAACACTAAACAGGGCCCTAAGACAGATCCCCATCGTTCAGCCCCAGTGAAGGGAAACTCAAGATGCTGCCCCAAGATCATGTTACAGATGACAGCCAGGTTAAGAGTCAGAATCCCAGGCTATCGATTCGGGTCTGTACCCCTTCAGGGTTTCACAAGCTGTCAGAAATCCCAAGCAGTGAACTGTTCAACGAAGCTGTGTTCTAAGAAAGCTGATTAGCGTCGCCCTGTTCCATTATCGTAATCGTAATCGTAATTCCGAGATTTCTACAGCGCCCAACGAAAGCCGCGTCGTGGGGACCAGCTTATTCACAGGCGCTCAGTCAAAACAAAATCGATAGGCAAAAGGGTTCGGTTCAAGGTCAAGATCTAAAAGTCAAGCCGAGAGAGCGTGGCAGATACGGGGGGGGGGTGGTGTTTGGGGTTGGAGAGGAGAGTGAGATAAGAGGAAGAAGGGGTGTCAGGGTACGATCTGTGAAAGAGGAATGTTTTGAGTTTTGAGTGAAAGGCCAAAGGCTTCGGACTGGCACCTCCTGAGTGCAGCGGTGCCGGGGTTTAATTAGACCCTACCAGCTGTTCTTTGGGGTTGTTGACCCCCACGGGGTCGACTTCCAAAACGAGTTCGGAGCTAGGGGTGACTACGAGCGCCGTAGGAACGTTAGGCTCGTGTTCCACGATCTGATAAGGGCGAGATTTTATTACCAGGGTGGAAATTGGTTTCGTTGAAAAATTGGCCAAGTTTTGTGAAATTTCATCATGAAATAACGATTGTACAGAGTGTCGTGATAGATCACGTGATTTTTGTTTATCGATTTGTATAATCAGGTTTTAATTAATTTAAATTACCGCCGGTCGCTTTGTTCCAGTTGGTTCCAGAGTTTTAATCTCATCGGATCGTTCGGACTGTACCCTGAGCGAAATTTGGAAAGCGGCCCAATTCCCACCCCCTCTCTCTTTCCCTTTCTCTCTCTCTGTCTCTCTCTCTCTCTCTGTTTGTTTGTTTGTTTGTCAGAGAGCGAGTCAGTCAGTAAGTCAGTCTGTCTCTCTGTCTGTCAGTGAGTCAGTCAGTCAGTGAGTCTGTCAGTCAGTCAGTCAGTCAGTGAGTCTGTCAGTCAGTCAGTGAGTCTGTCAGTCAGTCAGTCAGACAGTGAGTCAGTCAGTAAGTCAGTCTGTCTCTCTGTCAGTCAGTGAGTCAGTCAGTCAGTGAGTCTGTCAGTCAGTGAGTCTGTCTGTCTGTCTGTCTGTTTGTCTCTTTCTTTCTTCTGCTTTAATTACAACGAGGACACAGTTCAACTTACGAAACATGTCATAGTTTAAAGTCCATGATGCAGGAATAAATCACTAAAGCTTTATTAACGTAAGGTCAAAGCTCTGACCTTGGACCGGTTTCCTCAGACCCAGAGGTGAAAGAACAGACAAAATCGGGTGTAACTCACGTTTAAAGCAACAGATTAATAAAGATAATGATGATAAGGCTGTTGTTGTTCTTGTTGTTGTTCTTGTTCTTGTTGTTTGTTGTTGTTGTTTGTTGTTGTTGTTCTTGTTGTTGTTCTTGCTCTTGTTCTTGTTGTTGTTCTTGTTGTTGTTCTTGTCGTTGTTCTTGTCGTTGTTCTTGTCGTTGTTCTTGTCGTTGTTCTTGTCGTTGTTCTTGTCGTTGTTCTTGTCGTTGTTCTTGTTGTTGTTCTTGTTGGGGTGTTGGTGGCGGTGTTGTTGCTGGTGTTGGCGTTGGTGGTTGTAGTGGTGTTATTGGTGTTGGTGGTGGTGTTGTTGGTGTTGTTGGTGTTGGTGATGAGAGCCACGACGATGACGATGATGAAATCGAGTGTACTTACTTTTGTCGACCTGTATTGGAATCTCGTTATGCTGCGGAATCTCTCTTGTCCAGCTGTATCCCTGCAGGAACAGAAGACCAGGGCATCAAGACAGACGAACAGATAGACAGACAGACAGACAGACAGTCAGACAGACAGAATAAGCAAATGAATGAGATGATAGATGAACACCATAACAGAACCGAAATGAAATAAAATACTCTAAAGCGATCATATATCCTGCTGATTCCGTTAACTGCGACATATTAATCACCGGCTCCTTTTACGTGTACTATTTCGTCCAAAGCCGACGAAGTCTATAATTTTCGCCTAAGTATCATGCGTGTCAAATCAGTTATTTTCCAAACTATACCCTGAACAAATCGATTCGAATCTGATAAATTCTATAGCGCTCTTTTATTAATAACTGGCACGTGGTCATAATCAACCGTTAAAAACACGAATTTGTCCAATGAAATGCATGCGATGATAAGCATTTATGCAATCACTCAGTTGCTAACTTGTTCATTCAGTCATTCATTAGTTCAATGATCAGTTGATTGAGTAATCGATTGACTGACTGATTGTTTGATTGAATGAATAATTGAGTGTTCGAATGAGCGAGCGAGAGAGTGAGTGACTGAGAATGAGTGTGTGACTGAATGCGTGAGTGGGTGCGTGAGTGAGAGAGGGTGAGTGAGTGAGAGCGAGTGAGTTAATGAATGCGTGAGAGTGAGTGACTGAGCGAGTGAGTGAGTAAAAAAGTCCAAACGTCTTGAAGAACAAGTAAATAAGTTCATATGTATAAAAAACAAACAACATAAGTCGTTCTCACCAGATCTGAAGACGAACTTTGGCCCCATCCACGTTGAACATCACTTTCACAAAGTCGATACCTACATACAACACATTCGTATACTCTCTGTACACACTGAGGCCTCTTATGCTTAGGCGATCCGCGCGCTAGTTCGGGAAAATAGCCCTAGTGGGGAAACAATCTGTCCTCGCTAGCTATACGAGCAATTAAAGCAAATGTCAAAAACTGTCCCAGTTTTGAGAATTTTAGTAGTAGTAGTTTCCCATGTTTAACTACATCGTATGGCATCAAAGGCCGTTGACGTCGCCCTCCTCCTTTATCCAGGCTTGGGACTGGCACCACCCGACTACAGGCAGTGGCGGAGTTTTGAGAACTTTACCCGGACATCATCTTTTATAAGAAACGTTTTTGTTCTCATATTATTCGCCAGATAGCGCTAGCGTTCACCGTCACAGGTAACCTGACCGCGCATGCGTCTACGGCTATCAATATGAAAATATAATAAGCTTCATGTTGTATAGCGTTGTTGGCTGTGTGGAAAGCGAATGACAAACGTATTATTGACCTATTGACCTTATTCTTAGGAAGTAAGTAAGTATCAGGGCAACTGATATATCGCCTTTAGATACTGTACAAATAGCGCTGTCTGTAATAGTGTTAAAGTTCATTAAGGACACAAAGTTAATTAGTGAACACGTCCTTCTTCTTCGATGTATAATTGACCTATTGATCTTACTCTTAGGTATGTATCGCAAAATGCACGAATTCCTTTCACGCTTAATAAAATGACGAATTCCTTGCATGCTTCGTTGACGCCTCCTAGCCACATCCGCCATAGTAGGCCTAATCTTCTTCTAGGCTCACCATCAATTAGATCACAATTAAGAGCGTAAATGTCATACGTTTACAGGTAAATGTCATACGTTTACATGTAAACGTCATATTTTTACAGGTAAATGTCATATGTTTACAGGTAAATGTCTTTACAGGTAAATGTCTTTACAGGTAAATGTCATACGTTTACAGATAAATGTCATACAGTTATAGGTTGATGTCATACGTTTACAGGTAAATGTCATACAGATCGACCAGTCATTGCAACCTACCCTGCATGTTTTGACCCTTTCACCTTAAGAGAACAACTATTACTACTATGATTATATTATCTATTACCTCCATGAATAGAATATCTATTACTATCATGATTATTGCGTTGTATTGTGTCGGCTTTGTCGGCTGTATGTCCTATTTGCAAACAAGGTCTTGTTTAAATCCAGCTGAAAGCGAATGCTATGATTATTGCTACGATTAGATTATCCTTTGATTCAGCAATTCTGCACCAAACATCTCGAATGATATCCTGTTTACATAACTCACAACAATATCTCGCTGGACATTTTCGTAAAGCGGCTTAAGACCTATTTGTATCGTCTTGCTATTGTTGTCTGACAGCTTTGACCCACTCACGTCTACGATTCCTCGCTCAGCTGATGGACATATGGCTTGTTAACGAATGCATTACTTGCTTATTTAACTAACCCCCTAATCAACACTTTGCTACCCTCGAAGGCAGAACATGACAAATTTCACAACGGTTCAATAAACACCGTCAAGAGCACTTAAAGTGAAAAATACTGAAAAAAACTGAAAATACGTTCCTCTCCTCCCCTCTCCTCTCTTTTCCTCTCTTGTCCACTCCTGTCCTCTCCTGTCCTCTCCTGTCCTCTCCTGTCCTCTACTATCCTGTCCTCTCCTGTCATCTCCTGCCTCTCCTGTCCTCTCCTGTCCTCTCCTGTCCTGTCCTCTCCTGTCCTCTACTCTCCTGCCCTCTCCTGTCCTGTCCTGTCCTCTTCTGTCCTATCCTCTCCTCTCCATTGTCGGTGAAATTTGCCCTCTATGGTTGTTGAGAACATCGGGTTCAAAGTAACCAGGATAATTTTCTTAAATTGCCGCAGAAACAAAGCGTCATTAATGGTAAACAACTTTACTGTAATTACAACTGTTTAGCCTGGAGAACACGGGCGTAGAAACATTAGCCTTAAGTTTCGTCTCTAGACACTTTCTGCAAATATGGCGGCTGAGAGGAACTGCAGAAAGCAAATCTGATTACGAATTAAGCAAGAAATGTGTGTACTTTTGTATGTATAGGCGTATGTATCTGACCTATGCACGTATTGTATTGTATTTGATAAGTTATATAGCGCTTCTTTCAGAACAAACTACTCAGAGGCGCTTATATAGTGTATTCTTATTCTTAGCAACTTTGGCAAAGTTGTGTCTATGTACGTATGCATGTATGCATCTATGCATGCTTGTATGTACGTACGTATGTATGTATGTGTATGTATGTATGTATGCATGTATGTATGCATGTAGGTATCTATGCATGTTTGTATGTACGTACGTATGTATGTATGCATGTATGTATCTATTCATGTTTGTATGTACGTACGTACATATGTATGTATGTATGTATGTATGTATATGTATGCATGTATGTATGTATGTATGTATGTATATGTATGCATGTATGTATGTATGAATGTATGTAAGTATTCTTTGCATGCATCTGAGCATTTATATAGAACCTTTAATTGACCTTTCAAAAGAAGTTTTGAATAGGGTTGATTGCAACCACTTTCTAAAGCTAAAGCTGCAACGGACCTAGAACAACAGATCCACAGTTTCTATACGTAGCTCTTATAATTGGTATTTGTAAGACTTTTTTCACTGCATAATAGGCGCGTATAATAAACCTTCGCAAACAACGACCTATACGGGTTAAAGGTCGTATGGCTTCTAATCGGACTATTGCTGCATATACGCGGCCTATATATATATCTAATATATATATATATATATGAATGTATGTTATATGTGTATTCGTATACGCATATACATATACAGGCGTCTATACTGTACGGGAGCTTTTCCTCGATCGCCTTGGCCTGTAATGGCGCTATATAAATCGTCTTATTAATATTTATAATAATACTAGTACTATTCTAATAATAGTTATTATTATTATTACTACTACTACTACTACTACTACTATACTACTACTACTACTATTATTATTATTATTACTATTATTATTTTTACTATTACTATTACTATTGCTATTATTATTATTATTATTATTATTATTATTATTATTATTATTACTACTACTACTACTACTACTACTACTACTACTACTACTACTACTACAAGCCCTTAACTCTTCACCTCTTCAACTATAGGTCCTCAGGGAAAAGATTCATCCGGCCGATGTACACATCCGACTAGCGACATCTAACGACAGGACATATGCGTCAAAAGATCCGTTGTTTTATTGTCCGTCAGAAAGGCTGGAGGACGTAACATTATCTCTGGCTAAACGCATTGTTAGGTGATAACGTGGGCGAATTTTTTACGAGTTCTTTGAAAAAGGACACCCCACAGCGCTAGGTCACTCTAGCCTATGACCTAAGGGGCTATTGTGCTTAAAAATTAGCAGCGCTGCAATAGACTAAGAAATGGTCATGTATCTTTGTATGTATGTATGTATGTATGTTTGTATGTATGTATATATGTATGCAAGTATGTACGTGTGTATGCATGTATGTGTGTATGTATGTTTGTATGTATGTGTGTATGTGTACATGTAAATGGATGTATGTATGTGTAAGTATGCATGTATGTCTGTATGCATGTATGTATGTATGAATGCATGTATGTCTGTATGCATGTATGTATGTATGAATGCATGTATTTACTGTAAGCATGTATGTATATGTATGTATGTAATGTATGAGTAGGCATGTATATATATGCATGTATGTATGTAAGTATGCATGTATGTTAAGTATGCATGTGAGTATGTATGCATATATGTATGTATGCATATATGCATGCATGCACGGATGTATGAATGTATGTTTGTATGTATGTATGCATATATGCGTGCATGCACGGATGTATGAATGTATATCTGAGCATTTGTGTAGCGCCTAAATTTAAATAGTCGTCTTTTCCTTCAAAGAAAAGATCTGGAAACGAGGCCAACGTAATGCTTACACTACAAACTTGTCCAAAAACTAGTTTTCTACGTGCATTCTTCGCGCACTTGCGTAACGAATTTCGATTTGCTTACTTACCGACCGTGGTCAGCATATTGTGACTGAACTTTGACCCCGTGAGGGCGCGTATGAGTGACGTCTTTCCCACTCCGGAATCTCCCAGCAGAAGGATCTTGTAAGTGACGTCACATTCTTCGTGTTCCTCCATCATGGTGATGACGTCAGCGTATCTCTTGCGGGTCAATCGATACTCCTCCTTTCGATTTCAGGCGACAAGACGGAAAATGAAAACACAGCGATTAACTAACTCGAATTTATGAAGCGCAATTCGGGTCAAAATCAAACGATCAGGTCACGAGGAGGCTTTTTCTCGCGATGCTAACGACTCGAATCGAGCAGCCGTCTGCTTTACGAAACGTTTGTTTTATCGCCAGCGATAAAACTAACACACCAGTTCAAGGACTTGCGAACGCGTGCCAAAATAAACTTCCACGGTACAGGCCTTGTCAGTTGAGAGCATTTCCACCTAACCGGTACTGCTGTGCAGTATACACTGTCCCAACGCTAGCTATCTCCCTTTAAAATGCAACCCTGTCTGGCTTAAAACTGCCTCTCAATCCACCGCCGTTGCATTTAACATCGAGCTGTAAACAGATTATAATTTAAACCCTCATCGGAATATTTATAAACGTCCGTCGACTCCACGTCATCGATGGATGGACTCACTCATGCAGGCTTTTCCGAGTCAGTGAAATTAATTAATTGTCCGCCTCTGTTCGAACACGAAGTGTAATAAACCCAGTCGCTTTCATCTGTAGGCTAAACCGATCTGGCTGTTGTATGCGTTTTATACCCGCGACGTTTGGGTACAGACTGCGATGTTAGCGGCCTAGAGGCTTATCTGTGTAGGCCCTGCTGCTGTAGATCTAGATGGAAGTCCTTTAGCTTGAACTTAACAAGAATTAGGCCTAAACCCTGTTCGAGCTGAGAGGCTCCGGTCTAGCGCTGTCTTGGTTCGCCAAAGGCTTCTGTGTTAGTTACTTAGATTGGTTTGGTGTTTTATATCGTCCCAATTTAGTTGGGAAACATTGCCGGGGAAACCCAATGTCTGCCTTCGCATCCGAGCTGATGCTGACTAACAATGCAGCAGTTGCTGCGAATGGAATCGACATATAACCACGCATATCCTGTCTCTACAGAGTTTACTATGTACACGATGATAGACGTAAAGAGTGGTTTAAAATAGTAGTCGTAAACGTAATCGTAATCGTAATGCCGAGATTTCTACAGCGCCCAACGAAAGCTGGGCCGCGGGGACCAGCTTATTCACAGGCGCTCAGTCAAAATAAAATCGATAGGCAAAAGGGTTCGGTTCCAGGTCAAGATCCAAAAGTCAGACGGAGAGAGCGTGGCAGCTACGGGGGTTGGAGAGGAGAGAGAGATAAGAGGAAGAAGGGTGTCAGGATAGGATCTGTGAAAGAGGAATGTACACGAAGATAGACATATAACCACGTAAAGCGTGGTTTAAAAACGGATTAAGACCTATTGTATCGTCTTGCTTTTGTTTCTGACCTTTGTAATCCTCTTCGATTCCTCGCTCAGCTGAAGGGCATATTCAGAGACGATTCTGAAAGGCGTTGAATCCATCATGGCTTTGATCCATCATACGAACTCACCAACTCTTCACCTCTTTCAGTTTCTGTGCTGGTCTTTCACTCAAAACTGAAAACATTTCTTTTCCACAAATCCTATCCTGATTCTTCCTCTTCCCCTTATCTCTCTTCTTGCTTCAGTTTCAAACACCATCCACCGTAGCCATCCGACTGTCTGACTGCCTGACTTCTAGATCTTGGCCTGGAACTGCACCCCATTCTGCCTATCGATATTGTTTTGACTGAGCGCATGTGAATAGGCTGTTTCCCGCGACTTGACTTTCGTTGGGCACTGTAGAAATCTCGAGTGTATCAGCACGATTACGACTAGCTTTTTTCAAATTGTTTTGCCCATCCAGTCTCTGACACCCTCTACCTCTTCACCAGTCCCCCTCAGTTTCAAAACAAGGATCCGCCCTGCACCGGTTTAAACCGGCTCCACCTGACCCAGACATCCCAGTTCCATGTAAGCTTAATCCTAACCGTTCTGGCATTTATGTATATTTGATATGGAACATCAGCTCCTGCGGATGCCTATGATTAATTTTAATGTCTTCCACATGTGCGCATATCTAGAGGGTGCACGGGAGTTCGGTCTAGTGACAGCTGCTGGATGGTCGTTTATGTCCCCGCCAGGAGGAAAGTTGTTTTGAAATTGTCTTCGTCATGTGTATACGAGAATGCGAAGAAGAATGCGAAGAGGAAAATGCGAAGAAGAAGAATGCGAAGAATGGGAAGAAGAATGCGAAGAATGCGAAAAAGAACAGCAAGAAGAAGAAGAACAAGAACAAGAAGAACAAGAAGAAAAAGTAGTAGAAGAAGAAGAAAACAAGAAGAAGAAAAGCAAGAAGAAGAAAAACAAGAAGAAGAAAAACAAGAAGAAGAAGAAGAAAAAGAACAAGAACAAGAAGAACAAGAAGAAAAAGTAGTAGAAGAACAAGAAGAACAAGAAGAAGAACAAGAAGAAGAAAGCATAAGAAGAAAAACAAGAACAAGAACAAGAACAAGAAGAACAAGAACAACAGTAGTAGAAGAAGAAGAAGAACAAGAAGAAGAACAAGAAGAAAAAGAAGAAGAACAAGAAGAACAAGAAGAACAAGAAGTCGCTTGAGCTACAGTGTACGGTTGATGTACATCTTTCCGGCAATTGATTGTAGAAGGCAACTAATGAACCTGAAACCTCGAGGTATCTTTCTATCCTGACGAGTAACCGAACTCCGAACCTCCGGCCTGACAGTCCATGCATCACGCTAACCATCAGACGATTCGACAGCCACACACCCCTCACATGCAAAGATAAAGATGTTTAACAACATCCTCTTCAATAGGTAACATTTCTCAGCGATAAGGAGACGGAAAACCTTGAAGCATGTGAAAAACTATCGTAAAGCCACGTGTGCTCAAGTGTTGCATATATCTATCGTAATCAAATACCTGTCATATATTGGCCTCTTGAAGGCCACGCATATACGAAAGCCCATACGGGAACATGCGCTTATTTGTCAAAGGTTCTATCCTGACTCCCCTTCTTCCTCTTATCCCTCTTTCCGCTCCAACCCCAAACATCACCCACCGTAGCCCCCACGCTGTCTCTCTACCTGACTCTTGGATCTTGACCTGGAACCGAACACTTTTGCCTATCGATTTGGTTTTGACTGAGCGCCTGTGAATAAGCTGGTCCCCGTGGCGCGGCTTTCTTTGGGTGTTGTAGAAATCTCGGGATTACGATTACGATTAATATTATCTAAATGTAAATGTAAATCTCCGACATTTCTCAACGCCACACAAAATCGCGTCAGGCAGACCAACTTAAACACCGGCGCTGTATAAATCAAGTCTGCAAGAGCCAAGTTGATTGGTCAGTTTCGGTGTCTGGTCAGAATCTTGACCGGGGGTCAAGTCGGGCAGGGGGCATGGTGCTACGGTGTAAATCGTCGGTGATGTTGGTGTAAGAGAGGAAACAGGATATTTTGAAAATTATATCACCGCGGGTCATAACTTAATGTCCGGCCAGAACTGAGGGTCAAGTCACGGATGAAGTAGGCAACCGAAATCGTAATCGTAAACTCTAAATTTCTAAAGCGCTACTCGAAAGTTAAGCACAGGGCACCAGCCTATTCACCAGCGCTACGTCAAGTCAGTGGGGTTGACAAAAAAGATGCCATGTCAAGAACCAAGTCCGGTTGCCAGAAGACTAGAGAGAAAAGGGGAGAGGTGCTGTTAGGGTGGGTTGTGTTTAAGCTGAAAGAAATTGCTAGATCTATAGACACGGTACAAGGTGGGATTTATTTAAAAGGTGAAACTTCAGTTTTAAATGGAATACCTGAGGAGTGATAGTTTGAGTGAACGACGGAAGTGGCAGAGAATTTGCGAAAACATTATTATTATTATTATTATTATTATTATTATTATTATTATTATTATTATTATTATTATTATTATTTCTGTATTTATTAGGCGCCACTCTCTAATGACTTAGCATCAATCGATGGCGCCGAGCAATCATGAGCGAAAGGACTCGCTCAAGGTCCCTACACAGCAACCGTCTCAGAGGAGGAGGCTCGAACCCGTAATCTCCGCGTTACAAGCCGAGCGCTCTATCCAATATGCTACCGTGCCCCACTGCTACCGGGTTGTGTGCTAACCCTTTGGCTTTGACTAAGCGCCGGTGAAGAGCCTGGTCTCCATGACGCATCTTTTGTCTGGCGTTGAGAAATTTCGGCGATTTGCATAAAGTCATAATGAGATTCCTCCTTGCAGCTTGTTATCATACGTGGGATCCGTAACATCACTCACACATGGCATTTACACCTTCTGCACTTTGCGCAGATGACTAGAGCTGCCCTGCCTATATGTGTGTGTGTGTATATATATATATATATATATATATATATATATATATATATATATATATATATATATATATATATATATATATATATATATATATATATATATATAAACACTGTTGCAAACCTTTGATTTATCTGTGAGGCTTATAATTATATAAATTGGCATTTTTTTATATTTATTTATGTAAATAATGCGATGTTACCTTCCAATGACCGAACGATGCATGACTACACGCAAGCTGTCATTTGTACATAAAATCAGACAGACAGACAGACAGACAGACAGACAGACAGACAGACAGACAGACAGACAGACAGACGGACGGACGGACGGACGGACGGACAGACGGACGGACGGACGGACAGACAGACAGACAGACAGACTGACTGACGGACGGACGGACTGACGGTCGGACGGACGGACGGAGACATGCGGAGACGCGGTTAGATAGACAGATTGACAGATTGACGGAAACAGATAGGCAAGCAATGCCAGGCAGACAGATAGACTGAATGAAAGGCAGGCAGGCAGACCTTTAAACATCTTTCCTTATAATTATTTCTGCATTTATCAAGCGCCACTAACGACTAAGCATCAGTCGATGGCACTGATTATCAGTGAATGAAGGACTTGCTCAAGGTCCCTACACAGTTGGGCTGCTGTCTCAGAGGAGACTAGAACCCGTACTACAGCATTACAAGCCGAGCGCTCTAACCAATCGGCTGCCGTGACCCACATACAAGCAAAGCGCTCTAACCAATCGGATACCGTGACACATCTACAAGCCGAGCGCTCTAACCAATCGGCTACCGTGACCCACATGCAAGCCGAGCGCTCTGACCAATCGGTTGCCGTGACCCACATACAAGCCGAGCGCTCTAACCAATCGGCTACCGTGACCCATATATAAGCCGAGCGCTCTAACCAATCGGCAGCCGTGACATACAACATCTACTGTACATTCTCTAACATTATTTTCCACGGAGGCTAAAACAGATGAACGAAACTTGATCAGGTGCAGCCAGCAAAACCAACAGAATCCACACAAGTGCAAATGGATCCAGGCCGAACGCCATGTGGTACAACCCAAGCACCAATCGATAAATCTATCAGTGACGAGATAAGAACAGAAATTAATGGATCACGTGTTGTTTTGAGCCAATCACGACTAGGCAAATACAATTCCGAAGAATATGCTGATTGGTCACGTGACTCCGAAAATTATTCTGATTGGTTCACGTGACTAGGATGCGGATATTTGTTTTGTCGTATAATTACGACTGCATAAGTACAGATTGCTCAGGCGACTACTTGGGCTTTTATAAACACTCCTCCACAAATCCTATCCTGATATTTCCTCTTCACCTTATCTCTCTTTCCGCTTCAGTTCCAAACACCATCCATTGTAGCGGTCTGCCTGCCTGCCTACGTGCCTGACTCTTGGATCTTGACCTGGAACCGAACCCTTTTGCCTGTCGATTTTGTTTTGACTAAGCGCCTGTGAATAAACTGTTTCCCGTGACTTGGCTTTCGTTGGGCGCTGCAGAAATCTCGAGATTACGATTCTCTCTCTGGTCTTTACTGGCAACCGGACTTGGTTCTTGACTTGGCATCTTTTGGACAACCCCACTGACTTGACGCAGCGCTCGTGAATAAGCTGGTGCCCTACCCTTGGCTTTAAAGTAGCGCTTTATAAATTTAGAGTATACGATTGCGCGTAGTAGTAGTAAGAAAATAGTAAATGATGTAATGTAAAATCTGAAATTTTTTGCCAAAGGAGACCAGCTCAATACTGGCGCTATATCAAATTAAATTCGCGAGAGCCAGTTTTGGTGTCAGGTCAGAGAGGTCAAAAAGGTCAAGCCATTAATGTTAGGGCAGAAAAGATGCTTTAAGATTCCTATTCTACTATCGGGGCGATAGTAGAATAGGAATCGAACTCGGCTATAAAATTAGTACACTAACCACACACTTTCGATGGAAAGATCAGGTTGCGAGGAAGAGGGCTGGCCACACGCCCTCATATGCCGAGGCTAAGAAAATGAAATCGAAAACACATCTAAGCCATGACTACGTCTCCGGATCGATTTTAGTGAAACCCCATACGCCGAGGCTAAGAAAATGAAGTCGATAACATTTCATACTTATGGCTGTCTCTCAGTGTTAGCTTAAGAGGCTGCCATTCGCTTTTTTCAAGGAATTGGGATAAACAAATCTATAAAATCTTCAGAATATGCCCTCCCAAACCGCCACGTATGCAAAAGTAAAGGGCCTACATACATACATACACACATACGTACGTACATACATACATACATACATACATACACATATATATACATACATACATACATACATACACACATACATACATACATACGTACATGCATACATACATACATACACACATACATGCATACATACATACATACACACACATACATACATACATACGTACATACATACATACATACATACATACATACATACATACATACATACATACATACATACATACATACATACATACATATACACACATACATACATACATACACACATACCGTGTAGGCGTATGCAACGCAGGAGACGCAGTAGTGAGTGTTAATAAGAAACCCCAAACTTCCAGCCTACACGCAATTTGCCAATTAGCCTGTTGCCTATTATAATACGCAATTAATATTACTGAATAATTAGCATATTATAATTAGTGCCCCAGACTGTTGTTTACGTGTAGTGGAATATGTAGCCTATCAGTCAGCAGTTTACTAATTGTTTCCGCCGGTTTTTGTGTTTTCGTCACAAAGGGTCAAAGGGCGAAGGGCACGGCTTCGCATGGTTAATTTATGCACGATCTGAATGGGCCTGTGGCTTAATTACTAAACGTTAACAAAACAATTAAATGAGGCTGAAGCCTGCTCAGACAGACAGACAGACAGACAGACAGACAGACAGACAGACAGACAGACAGACAGACAGACAGACAGACAGACAGACAGACAGACAGACAGACAGACAGACAGACAGACAGACAGACAGACAGACAGACAGACAGACAGACAGACAGACAGACAGACAGACAGACAGACAGACAGACAGACTCGAATAAGTCAAAACAATATTCTAAACGAGTTGAAGAATGTTATAATGAGTCACCGTATTTTAATTAAACTAGTCAAAATAATTAGTTTAATGTTCACGTTTACTTAAAAATCAGGACTTGCTTGGCCTCGTAGGTTCTGGCCTTGACCTCTGTCTTGTTGTCGTGTGTCCTGGCCTCAGCCTCGTGGATCTTGGCCCAATTAACATCATTGAAAAGATTTAAGGTTCTAATGAATTCGTTTTCGATTACAATTCCGAGGCATGTTTGCTTACTTACTTTAGAAGTAAGTAACGAAACGTGACCAAGATTTAATGGCGTTGGGCACGTGTTGCGTGGTAGACGGTGAATGTGTTGTTCGTTCCTCAGTTTTAACTGGAAATAGCATAATCGAGCCGTTTCAAGTTCAAAATTCTTCCTATAAAACGTCGTTTGAGTTAAGAGTGGGTGTTCTAGAGTAAAATATCTCGCAACGATGAACGGAAAGTGCGTAAAAGATCAGAAGAAAGGCAAGAAACGGTCCAAGACCGTTGTTTTGCCCTACGACGCCAAACTCCATGCCGTCTACAACAATACCGACCTAAAATCGTCGCTTCAAACGGGCTACAAAGAAAAGAAACCACTAGAAAATTCCGGTAATTAGTGGATCGATAGTCGATTTTTGTTCAGATCAATCATATCCACCGTTGATCGCGTAATTTTGAGCAAGCTAGCGGTTCGGTTAAAAATACCGAACAATGAAGTGATGTTATCCAGTGAATTAATTAACCCGTCAGTGAGCTCGGAGTAAGGGGTTAACTAACGTCCAGTTTGTTATCATCTCGGTGTTTGATCTTGGCCGATTTAGTCGACAGGGGCACCAGGTTTCCTTGTTGTTTTTCTCGATAAAGCACACCATATTGTTCTTTGATCCAGCCAGACGTTTTGTGTTGATTTGCTCGTCAATCTTTTGTCTCCGTCCCCCGCCGTATGATTTCCATGGAGCTAGTAAGAAGAATACCACACACTGGTGTAAAAACATAGCTATACTACACAGAAATTGGGATAATGTTACACAAAAATTTGTAAAAATTATTACATAGAAGTCAGGATTCAAAATAAGGAGTTACAGAGCATATCTTGTCATCAGAACCTGTTTACAAACATTTTGACCTGTATCTCTGGAACTTACGCCAGAACAGGAATTTGGAACTTACAAACAGGAATTTAGTGTTGGTAGTGGATGCAGCGCTCTATTTCTATCCCAGTCTGAGGTGTTCTCGGTCCTTATTAGTTCCGTGGAAACCATGTTGGAGCTTGAAATAGACAATTGCATTTTGCTTTCCCGAAGACTGACCGTCTAAGTCTCAACCTGTTTTTGTGCATTCGAACTAGACCTCAGCCCTGCTAGATCTGAACATTTACATAGCACCATTTGAAAACTGATATTTATATAGCTGCATTTGAGATTCCCCATTACCTGAGGTTCTTGATTGAAGAGTGGAGTCAGAAGAATGGCAAGATTTTGTTTATTTAGATGCTGGAGTGACGCTGCATAGCGAGCCATTTCAGTGCTGTCAGATGCTCCAGTTCCTGTCAGACGAACAGTTCCTTAAGGATCTCAAAGATGAACTTCTTGACCAGATTTTCTATGACAAGAACAACGATCTCTACAGTTTTCAGCAGGTAAGCGGAAAACTGTCCCATCTAATCCAGTCTAATAACTTCTTTGGCTATACAGACAGTCAAAGTTGGGGTCGTTGTGGTTGATCTCCAACAAGGAAATTTGTGGGATCTTCTTAACAGTTATTTTTGGTTTTTCTGTTTTAAAATGGCTGCCTTTCCTAATCGAAGGACTTGTATAGTACCCCTGCTAAAACGATCAAGGCTGCAATCAACAGTCTGATCTAAATAAAAATGAAATCGGAATCTGTGGTTCTTCTGGTTAGAGTTCTGCTGGGCGCTTTATGCCACTGTGATTGAAAAGATATGGGTTTTTAGTAGTAACTTGAAATCCAGCAGATACCCTGCAGAGTTGGCAAACTAGAGAAGGGTTTCAGACATGTGGATCACTCAATTAAGAGTAGTGTCTGCTAAGAAATGTTTTTAGACCTAAACTCTGTGCTGTGAAAGCATGTACTTTTTCATTTCTGACTAGCCTTTGCTAAATTGGTTTTGTGTAGACTGGTCAGCCAATGTTTTGACTGGTTTATGACTAACCATTCCTAACTTGCTTTCTTGCTATTGATCAGCCAATGTTTTTGACTGGTTTATCACTGGCCCTTGTCTAACTTGCTTCCACTTTTTGTAGACAGATGATCTCAAGAAAATTTCATCTCCTCACGTGAAAGCGATTCGGTATGTAGAGCCCAGCTACAGAGTATTATTACCTCATTAAAAAAAATGAAATTGTTGCATTGTTTATGCCGACTGATAAAACGTGATACTGTCTTTGTGACTGAGTTGTGTTTCAGCGTGTGTTTGTGTGTGACTGATGAATGGATTTGCCAACTAATGGCTGTTTTTCAAGGATTAAGTGACTAGTAAACTCAAAAACACGTGGAAAACGAAGACAATTTATATAGCGCCGTAGTACAGCCGAGGCCGAAGAAAAGGGCGCTGTTCATGAGCTCAAAAATCAATAAGAGTCATTGATATCTTAAAAAGATGTGTTGAGTCGTGACTTGAATGTGTCCAGGGATGGGGCATTCGTCACATGGTCAGGAAGACTGTTCCACGCAGTGGATCTGGCAACAGTGAAGGAACATTCGCTAAACCTCGTGGAAGACCACGGGACATGCGGTTGATTCCTCGATGAGGACCGCAGCTGATATGTGTTCTGGTTATCTGCTGTTCAAATGCAGAAGGCATATATATAGTCCAGAAGAAGAGAGTTCAGAGCTTTGAATGTGATTAGGCACAGTCTGTAGGTAATCCGCTGAGGAATGCGCGGTGAGTTCAGGTTGCCACATAGCAGATCAGTGACATGATTGGATGAGTCTAATATTTCTGGGTTCCTTGCAAAGATCTCTTCCGCAGTTTCGCAAGCGCCTGAAGTCTGTATTATTTGACAGTGGTCTCACTGGTTCGGGCCGGGAGTGCCTCTGATGAGTCTATTCTTGAAGTGGCGCTTTATAAATGTCAGATTACAATTACAATTACAAAAGGAGGAAAACATTCACACCATTGTTTGGCCGTTAAATGCTTGCAACTATCTTGGATTGGCTTGCTTCTCTTTTTAGAGAATTCTTCTATAAAGACTTCCGTGATTGGCTGTCAGATGTCACTGGGGTAGCATTGACTAATCGGGTCGACCTGACCTGCTCCAAATATGATTATACAGGTGCGACAATGTTTTGCTAGGAACACTAGAAAAATTTCTTCATTTGTCAATAAGAGATGATTGTAAATAAAATTGTTATGAATGTTTGTGCTTAAAAAATTATAGTTGAAAGACGCAGTTTCGATATGGTTATCAAGATCACTGTGATTATTTCTAGCAGTTTTGGTCCTGATTTTGAATTTTGAACTTCTTTTGATTCATTCATATTCATTTACTGATCCCATAAACTGTCAAAGATACAGGTTACTGTCAAAGATAGAGTTCTGAACTTTGAAAATTGCGCTTCTTTCCATTCGTTCTTCTTCATTTACTGATCCAAAAAACCGTTAAAGATACAGTTTTGAACTTTGAACTTTGCGTTTTCTCTATTCATTCATCTTCATTTGTTTATCCCAAAACTGTCTAAGGTACAATTTTGAACTTAGAATTTTGAACTTTGAACTTTAAGCTTCTTTCCATTAATTCTTCTTCGTTTGTTGATCCCAAAAACTGTCAAAGATAGTTTTGAACTTTGAATTTTGAACTTTGAACTTTAAGCTTCTTTCCATTAATTTCTCTTCGTTTGTTGATCCCAAAAACTGTCAAAGATACAGTTTTGAACTTTGAATTTTGAACTTTGAGCTTCTTTCCATTAATTCTTCTTCGTTTGTTGATCCCAAAAACTGTCAAAGATACAGTTTTGAACCTTGAATTTTGAACTTTGAACTTTGAGCTTCTTTCCATTAATTCTTCTTCGTTTGTTGATCCCAAAAACTGTCAAAGATACAGTTTTGAACTTTGAATTTTGAACTTTGAACTTTGAGCTTCTTTCCATTAATTCTTCTTCGTTTGTTGATCCCAAAAACTGTCAAAGATACAAGTTTACCGCAGAGTCAACTAGAAATATGTTTGTGCTTGCATGCTGATATGTTTCGTGACAATGTTTTAGACGTTTTGCTCTGTCACGATGATGAATTGGACTCGAGGAGATTTGCGTTTGTTCTTTACCTCGTTCAGCCGTGGACGACTGAAGATGGCGGTCGGCTCGATCTGTTCAACATGGATGGTAATTGATTGTCTGATTTCTGATTTCCAATTTGCAATTGTTGCTTAATTCTGAGTTTTTATCATGAAATGTGTGTTGGTAATTAACATCTGCTTAGTACAAGACTGTGCGGCACTGTGGTCTGTCGGTAACGTGTTTGGTCAGTGATCATGCTGTTGCGGGTTCGACTCTGTGTAACGACCCTGGGCAAGTTGTTTCCGCACACCGTGCCTCTGTCACCAAGCAATATAATTTGCTACCGGCATAAGCTGGGAAGTAAAAATGAAGTCCTGCGATACGCTGGCCCCGTGTCCAGGATCTTGGGGTTCGTCCATTGCTGGGTCAAAGGTCCCTTTCAATTCTGTCCTGGCGTGGAAGTCGCTGTTCTGTAGTTCTGTAGTCTGGAGATCTCCTCGTCTTGTTCTGTAGTTCTCCGCCTGTTCATTTCTAGAAAACTACCAGCCGAAGGAAATCGCGAAGTCGCTGCTGCCAGCGTGGAATTCAGTATCATGGTTTGAAGTAACCGAAGCCTCACATCATCAGGTACGTCTGCGATCTGACTGATTATCTAATCTAATGTGTAACCTTCTGCATTTAATTGTATTTTATTAACTGTATTAATTAATTATCGAATTCTGTACATATTATTAACTCAAGGTCAGTGTATTTTAATCTGTGTTGTGAGATGACAATATGTAAACAAAGAGTCTGAACCCACAATTGTTGGATGATAGACACTGGGCTGCACTTTGGAGTTGGGTTACTGGTTGAGATCTTGTTTGGGGTATAAAATAGCCATAACTTCCCCACCCCTCTGGTATAAACACCCACCAGAAATACGACAGTTATCTGGCCAATCATACGAACTCACCAATGTTTCACCTCTTGAAATCTCTGTCCAGGTCTTTCACTGAAAACTGAAAACACTCCTCTTCCACAAATCCTATCTTGATTCTTCCTCTTCCCCTCATCTCTCTTTCCACTGTAATTCCAAACACTATCCACCGTAGCTGTCTGTCTGCCTGCCTAATTCTTGGATCTTGACCTGGAACCGAACCCATTGTGCCTATCGATTTTGTTTTGACTGAGCGCCTGTGAATAAGCTAGTTCCCATGACTTAGCTTTTGTTGGGCGATGTAGAAACATCAAGCTTTTGATTATGATTATAGCAAGTCTGTTTCTGATGGTGAAGTAAAATAGTCAGGATTCCAAAAGAAAGCAATAGAAATAGTTGTTGGGTTGTGACAATATGAAATTTATCGTCTGAAGTTTCTGTAGTTCCAGTTTGAAATGTAATATCTTGCTGATACTTTTATCATGATGTTCGCTCAACCCATTTTGCTGTGCAGGTTTCAGAAGTTCTATCCGAAGGAAAATCCCGTTTATCCATCAACGGTTGGTATCATTCGGCTCCACTTCCTCGCCCTGCTCGCTACGTCGAACCCAGTCGGCCGAAACTGCCATTCACCGAAGTTGAGGTGTGTGCCATTTTGAGATTTCAAAGTGATTTTCAGTAATTTGAAGTCCATTGGCATTAGTTTGGCATTTGAAATGGGAAGCAATGTCCAACTGAGAAATTCTGCGGCTTCCACCTGACTGTGATTCCTTCGTTATAGATTTTTGAAGTAACAGAATGTTATAAGTTTCTATTTCAGCATCAGTTAAGCATTGTTTCATGTTTACCTAGAATTTCTTGCTCAGCCAGTGAACAGATGTCATGTTAACAGTTGCATTACTTACTTATGTATATGATTTTTAAGTTCATTGTTTTTCTGTAATTAACTTGAATTTTAAATTCTGCATGTTCTGGTTTTTACGGCCTTCCGTAACTCCAGTGTAAACATGTATTATGCCCTTGAAAGTGTTGCACTGTATGTATGTATGTATCGAAGCATTTATATAGAACCTTTGCTTGACCTCTGAACCGATTGAAGGTAAATAAAGAATGAATGTTGAGCCAAATGACATGAAGAGGTAACTGTATTCTGTGAGAGTGTAAATGTAAATGGTTACTGTTGATAAAGTTTATTTAAAATATTTCTTTCTTATTGTTTTTAATGCATTTCTGTTCTTTTGTTGGCTGTTCGTAGGAAGAGATGGTCTACGAGTGGCTGAACCCAGTCTACTTGGAGGAGAAAGTCCAGGCACAGATTCGGGAGAAGTTTGAGGAAGACTCTGAGATTGAACTCCAGGGATTCCTCAAAGTATGTTCGATGCATCTGTCTGGGGAACAATTGGGGGTCTGTGGGGAAACTTACTCTAACTGGTTCCAACTCTGCAATGCATGTGTCTAGGACTTTCTCTAGGTCCCTACACATTAACTGTCTCGGCGGAGGCTAGAACCCATATTCTCTGCGTTACAAGCTGAGCGCTTTGTCCAGTCAGCTGCCTTGCCCCACAAGAAGGATTTCACAGAGGGACACATTTTCCCTATTAATTTTTCCTGCCTTACCTCTTTTGCCTCTTGTGCAAAATATGCGAGAGATTCGTTACAATATTTATGTCACGTTTTTGTTACTGTGTCTTCTTTACGTCGAGATAACCTGTTCTCTTCCACAAGATTACATACACTAGCTAGGAAACGAGAGAAAATCATTATGTTGGGTTTCTGTAACATTCCAATTTAAATCTGTTTTAAATCGCTCTTAGTTTAAGGATTGACTTTACTACTGAAATAGAAACTTGAGCAAGTTCTTAAAATTGTTGGGTGTCGTGGGTAGCTGCTTGCTGTTTGAGGCTAACACTGTAGAGAGTAATGTAATACAGGTGGGAAATGTAATACAGGTGCAGTGGTCTGTTGCTTTCAGGAAGATAAATATCAGGAGTTGGTTGATAAACTACGTGAGGCAGAGTTGGCTTGGAGCAAATGTGGACCAGCAAATAAAAGGTGTGTGGCTCGTATTATGATTTTAATCATGGTTTCACCTGAAGCGACCATCGATTGATGACTAGTGCATTGCCAATAATGGCGTACAGAAATCATTACATTAGACAAGTATGTGATTTAGTGTAGTGTAATATAATATATATATAATATATAATAATATAACAATAATAATAATCATAATATAATATAATAACAACATAATAATATTAATAATATATATTATAATATTATTAGGGCTGCAAAAGTTAACGATTAATTAATCGATTAATCGTTAAAATTTTTTAACGATTAAATTTTTTTTTAACGATTAATCGACCCATCACTTACAAATGTACCGGAAGTCAAAAAGTAAAAACATGGCGGCCGAGAAATATAAACAAATTTCCGGACGATTACACGAACATTTTGGTTTTAAACTATTGACTGACGGGAATGTTGAAAATGTTGATAAAGTTTATTGTATCCATTGTGAGAAATCGTTTGCCTACCATGGTTCTAACACTTCGCTTACTTATCACCTGCAAACCAAACATCCACTACAGTATCAGAAACTTCCGCTGAGACAGTCTACACCAGCATCATCTACTTCATCTACTTCGAAGCAGGGTACTTTGAGTCACTTTTGTCGTTCATCAGATCGTCCAGTCAGCGTTACTTTACAGCGTGATATTAAAGTGGCACTTGCAAATTGGATTGCTAGCAGTGGCAGGCCAATATCAATAGTAGATGACGACGGCCTTCAGGAAGTATTACGAACAGCATTGCAAAATGCCGAATATAAGTTACCTTCCCGCGGCACTATTGACAAACTGTTGAATGACATGTATAACAGCAAGATTCACATTGTTAAAGAATCGGTGAAAAACGCAAAGGGAATTGCGCTGACATCTGATTTTTGGACATCTCTAGGCAACGAAAGTTATTGTGGAGTCACTGGCCATTGGATTACTGACGACTGGAAATTGAAAAGTGTTGTTCTTGAGTGCGTGAACGTTGTCGAACGTCACTATTCTGATACAAAATGGAGATGAAAGTTCCTGAATCCGTTGACCCTCTACAATGGTGGAAACTTAATGAACACCGATATCCGAAATTGTCATTCCTTGCCAAGACCGTTTTGTGCATACCAGCTACCTCAGTTCCATGTGAACGATTGTTCAGCTCGGCTGGTTATATTGTCAATAAGACCCGCTCATCATCATAATATAATATAATAACAACATAATAATAATAATAATATATATTATAATATTATATATATATATACTATAATAATATATATATATATATAATTTATATAGTGTCCTTGAATTTTGTAGCCCCTTTTGTGAAAAAGTTTAAAGCCTTTGTAAAGCATTTTACTTACTCTAAAGATACTTAGACATACTTGAAAAATAGTTTGATGTCACTTCAGTCTGCTTGACCTGAACTTTACTGACAAAATAACGACGTTACATTAAAAGTTTTCATATCATATTCACTCTGAATTATCAAAGTTTGCCCAACTCAAAAACGTTGCTTTTGCCTTTTATAGATTTTACGATTTCCTCACTGACGAGAACATGCCGGAAATTGCCAAGAACTGCGAGCGATTCCTAAAATCCGAGGCGATGTTCCTCATCCTCTCCAACCTGACCGGACTCCGTCTGCACCGCCTGGCACCGAAGGCGGTCCTCGATAATGCGAGCAGTTTGTCGAGCCTTGTGGATCTCGACTCTGCGGCGTTTGAGAATCCGGATGAAAATCCAGATGAAGACAAAGAAAAATTGAGTGGAGGTGATTCTGAGGGTTCGGCGTCGGAGCCGACGCTGCGGAGGAAACGACGGAGGATCGGAAGCGCAGAAGAGGCGGCCGGTTGCAGCAAGGCGGATGCAGTGGTTGCTAAGATGCCGGAGGAAGCGGCACAGGATGTGGAAGAAGGTCAGATGCGTTTGCTGTCGTTGATTTTTCTTGTGTATGTCCAGTGTATGTTTCTATGTCTGTGTGTGTCTGTGTGTATGTGTGTGTGTGTGTTGCATGTAATGTAATTGGCTCATCTATTTGAAATAAGTTGCCCAGCAACTTGTGACACAAGCTTCTTGGCCATTCGCCAAAGTTAAAAATCGTAGAACCCAACAGATGGTTTACTTGCCTACTCATTTGTCTTTGTGATTGGTTTTAGCAGACTCGCCTTGTGATCCACGTTGTCGTTGTGAGCTCAGAAGGTGGCGCCACGGTAATTACACGCTTGTTCATGACACAGACGTCGATGGCAGCGAGTTTGCACTCGACGCTGTTCTCTACATTGCGTGCAAAGGTAAGACAATCAATTCTTAGAATCAAATCAAGAGAAAGGCGATTTTCTCCTCTGTCTCTCTGCCTGACTCTTGGATCTTGACCTGGCACCAAACCCTTTTGCCTATCGATTTTGTTTTGACTGAACGCCAGTGAATAACTTGGTCCCCGTGACGTGGGTTTTGTTGGGCACTGTAGAAATCTCGGGATTACAATTACGATCCTCGCATTTATTTTACTGTGATATTATGTACTGAGTAAGTTTTACGGTGGTTTCAAAGCTAAGCAGGTAAAAAATAAATAAAAATAATAATTACATACAAACACACATATATTCTTACATACTTGCAAGCATACATACATTTTACTTCTATCTTCTATTCTTCTCTTAAGACTGTTCTCTTTCGCCGAGGTTGGTTTGGGAGCGCTTCTGAGTAGTTTTCTTGAAGGGGCGCTATATAAGTGTTCTGTATAAATATATAAATATACAAGCATACATACTTGCATGCATGCATTCATATATGTGTGCGTGCATGCTTGCCGTATTTGCTGTGACTTGCATAAGCACATATATACATTCATTGATAGATATACACACATACAATGTGGAGAATGAAATACAGAAATAAACCAGGTAAGTTGATTCTAATCTGGTATAATCTTGAAAATATAATCCAGGCAAATTGACCAATTGATCCAGTTAAATTTTCTCTTAAGTAATCTGTTATGAAAAATTAGCTTAGTCTAAGGCTGGCTGAGATGGATTTTTTATGTAGTGTTGGAAATCTAAGCGTGGAATTTTCTTTTTTCTTTGCAGGTTGGAATGAATTGCTCGGTGGATTCACTTCGTACATTGCAAAAGGAGAAGATGAAGAGGCAGGTCTTTTCTCTGGCGATAGCGAAGAAAATACTTTTAATAATAGCAGTGATTAATAACATGATAACAAGTGGTAATAATTGGTAAGAAAGAGGTTTGTGTGTGTCCATGTGGTTTTTTCATAATAGCTGGAATCGCCAGTCCCGAGAGCTGCGGCTTGAGTTCCTCAGTTTGTCCCTTCCGCAGTTTCGCAAGAGCCTGAAGTCTATTATTTGAAAAAGGTCTCACTGGTTCGGGTCGGAAGCGCCTCTGATGAGTCTGTTTTTGAAGTGGCGCTTTATAAATGTCAAGTTACAATTACAATTTTTGTATTAATGTTAAGGCTATTGGCAATTTTACTGAATGATTGAAGGCTTTTATCAGATAGTTGAATAGTTTGAAGGCTAGTAACTGTTTCTATGCTACGTCTTCAGCGATGGTCATGGTTTCGTGATGTTGGGTAGAGGGCGCCTATGAGAAGTTTCTCTTGAGGTGGCCCTATATAAATTTGCTATGATATTTACTAGAGATCACTTGAAACTGTTTCATTTTCTTGCAGCTCCTGACGTTAAGTCCGAAGGAAAATGCGATGGCGCTGGTCTATCGTGACAAGGAGACTCTAAAGTTTGTCAAATACGTCAACCACCGCATCGCGACGAGTTCCGAAAGCACTGAGTTCTACGATTTCTCCGTTTCTTACTACGAGTGAAGATTGCACCGGATCGGCATCAGTGTGCCATTGAGAACAAGAAAGATCAAAACTTTACCTTTTGTTGAACTGTAGAATTTGTTTTGAGCTGGGGTTTGTGTTTTTGCAGTTGTCTGCAGAGTTTGATGTTGCGGCTCGTTCCGCTTTTAATCACATTCCTTCAGCACAGCCGTGGACCCGATGCATTTCTTCTGTGATGTTTATGTGTTGCGTGAAGAGAATTGAGGAGGAGAAGGTTCCAGGAAGACCAAGGAATATGTTGTTTAGACTGGATGATGGATAAAGACAGAAGATGGGGCTACAAAGAAGTTAAGGAGAGGCAGAGAAGAGAGAAGAGTGGCGTCGTTGGATTCTTGGACCTGCCTCAGGGCAGAGCACTGAAGAAGAAGAAAATATCCCAGATTAAAGCCTTGGGGATTTGAACGAAATTATTACTATGTGCAAGCAAGAAGCGATACATGTTGTTTGAACCGCGTGAACAGGCTGACAGTTTGGGAAGAAAATAGCGCATCGCTTCCTGAGCCGGTCTGAGAGATGGCAATGATTTTTTGACTGTTTTCAGACTTTGGCAACCCTGACTATAGTAGAGACTAAGATTTAAACTCTGGTTCTTTTATTGTCAGACCTGGCTATTTGCCAGCACGTGATGTCAATCTTTCAGAATTGTGTTGGAGGGGTTAGTTTTTGTAAATTTTGGGTTTAAACTCTTTTGTGGCACAATGGTCCATTTCTGGTAATGTGCTCGGCCTGTAATCCAACGATTGCGAGTTTGACTGTGCTGAGCGGACTCCACGTAATGATCCTGGGTGGGTTATTCATGTACTTTTGTCTGGAGCCTCATATCCAGAATTACTGGCACTGAGCTTGTAATATGTATGATGATTAAATAAATAAATAAATATATGTAAATAATTCATAGAACAGGGCTGCTGAGGACTAGTACTAGAAAGATGCAAGTATGGTAAGAAATGTTACTTAGTACTTAGTCCTTCCTGTGCAGGTCTGCACATCGGACAACACAGCTGCTCCACTTACAAATGAATCCGTTGCGTTGCTTCAGTTGCTAAGGTTGTTTAACCTTGGTGGGTTGCAAGCCCACTGCAGAACCCTCCTCCTTTATCTTGGCTTGGGACAGACTTCTTGTGAAGGTAGTCTGAGGCGGAGTTTTTTATTTAAAAAATGTTACCTTAACATAATTGTTAATTGTTACCTTAACATAACTTTTCTGGCCAGTTGTATGATGTAGAAAGTTGATGTGTTTAAACTGTGAATGCCACTTTACCAGTGTCTTTGTGATCTTCTGAAATAGATGTCCATTTATGGGGTAGATCTCTTACGAGTTGCTGTGGAGTTTGGGGTTAAACCTTGTCTCAGACTGTTACAATGGGATTTCTTGTTGCAAAAACTGCCTTCAATTGTCTGTGTGGCCTTGTAAATTATGTGAAATTGTAAATTAATGAATAAAATAACAGTTTAAGGTACTTTTAATAAATAAGGATAGGGTAATATAATAATAAATTTTAATAGGTGCCATAATAATGGTTTCAACATAGCAAGTTATGACAGCTTTGCTGAAAAGCATAATACTAATGTTGAAAGCAAATGCTAACAGCTGTTACTAAAAGCATACACCAACACCTGTTGTTGAAATCAGTCGTAAACGTAAACTCTAGATTTCTACCGTGCTCAAAGAAAGGTAAGTCACGGGAACCAGTGTATTAACAAATGCAAGCACTAAAAGCTGTTGCTGAAAGCCGAAGCCTAAAGATCATGAAGCTGTATTTTTGCTTTGTAACTACTCGTAATTGTATTAAAAGGGGCATTAGATGTGTTCTGTGTTGCTTGACTGAAAGAACTTCTAGGTTTTTACCAAATCAGGTTGTTATTAATATTGCTCTCCCAGTGATTTTCTCTTTTAGGTTGTCATTCACGTTGTTGTCAACTAGTCAGTTAGAATTTCATTTTGTAGCAACGCTGACCAAAAGCTGTAGAGATTATTATGGATCTTTATTCATTTATGATGTAGGACAGCTCACTGTAAATAGGTAATAATGACGATAATACTTAATTAATTCTTAATACGTAATAATACCCTTGACAATACATGTTACTCTGCTTTTGGGTGTTCATCGAATTAAGAATGCACTGCGCAGATAAATTCGGTTTGTGTGTTGGCTGTTGTGTAGCACCTTTAAAGCATCTTGCAAAACTGCTTCTTGCTTGCTGACTGTTAAAAGAACAAAACTTTCTTCTGTATACAACTGATGCTTGTGTGGCTGGAGAAGGTCTCCACCAGCACAGGATCTCCCCCAGTAGTTTCATTGCAAAACGAGCAGGGTCAAGACCATGCGGTCGCTATTTGAAATATGTACATTTACTCCAATTTGGCTACCTAAAGCAGGTCATAGATACTCCCAATGGCGTGGTACCCATTTAAACGGGAAGCTGTGGTGAAGGATCTCGCCCGATAAGTTCATTGAACAAGGAGCAGGGTCGAGGCCATACGGTCGCTACATAAAACCGTGTACATTTACAGTTACAGACACGTGGCATAAAGTAATGAGTTCATCTGTACATGGATGACGTGTGTAGCTGGAGGTCTCCGCCAGTAGTCTTCCACAGACACGTAGAGACTGACCTCTGAGGTACCAGCCATGGTCGACAGCTTGCATGTATCCCAAGTCCCTGGCTCAGATTGCGCTGAGGATGACACTAAGCCACACAGATCATTCCAGTGTATTGTGTGTGCGTCTGGCCATTTATATAGAGCCTTTAAGAACCTCTCTAAAGTGCCGGCTGCCTGACAGTTCTAAAGAGGTGCAATCTTAGCGGTGTTAGGAATTTTTCCTGAAATACAACCACATTCAGTGATATTGTAATTGTAATTTGTATAACACCTGTTCAAGATAAACTCATCAGAGGCGCTTTCTGCGCTAACAATGTTAAATGTCATTAAGAACGGAACATTCGTCCATTAGTACGTTGCTCAGATAACTGGAAGAGTTCCCAGTGGCAAGCTCACACGCACACGTAGAGTCAACCAACAGGTTCCCAACTAGAGTTGAATGATGACAACATGTTCGGAGTTTCTGAAGCAAGTATCATTTGACAATGTTATCGCACACGTACAGTCAACCAACAGGTTCCCAACTAGAGTTGAATGATGACAACATGTTCGGAGTTTCTGAAGCAAGTATCATTTGACAATGTTATGGTGGTCAAGTGAGAAGCATACCCAACCCCAAAAGGACAGTTTGATACATGTTATGTTTATGATCATGCAGCATGTTAAATTTTTTTTCGATCACAGATCTGTTGTTTTAGGCGTGATGGAATACGTAACACTGTCGCATATTGAATTTGTGATATCTTGCCTAGGTATTTGCTCGGTACGATGGCTCAAGAACAACTTTCTAAGTCAATGCTTTAAGAAATGCCAATATGTTAAGAACTGATAATATTTCACGTGTCCACATCTAACGAATTTATACTTTGTTATGGATCATGTAACATCATGGGGCACGGTAGCCAACTGGAAAGTTTGCTTGGCTTGTAATGCGAAGAGTACAGGGTTTGAGTCCAACCTGTGACGGTTATTGTGTAGGGACCTGGAGGAAGTCTTTCTCTCACAATTATCAATTTATGCTTAATCATTAGATGTGGTTCTTAATAAAAACAGAAATAATAAAATAATGTTAAGAAATGAGAACATTTAACTTGTCAAGATGTCATGAATTTATAGTTTGTGATGGATCACTTCACATCTCAACATGTTAAGAATTACTGATAAAATTTAACATGTTAAATGTTATTAAATGTTATCAAAAATGTTAACTAGCGATAACAAATATACACTTTGTTATGGATCGTTTAGCAAGCTATGCAGATGAAGCTTTGCTACAGATTGAGTTTAGAAAAATTAAATAATTTAAACATACACATATTTTGTTTTCCAGAAGTTGCTTTAATAGTACAAACACGATTCGGTGTCGTTACAGTAAGACTTATCACACAATACTTCATTTAACATGATACAAGATTTACTTTTTTCATTTCCAGTTCAGATCATCAACAGAAATGGCCAATGAGCAGTGTCCGACTAACATTAAATTAACATAAATTACCATATTTACACAAGTTCTACATAATATGAGTTCATTCAAAGGTTATCTTTAAGTTACATTTACAATGCCGGATATATGTTGCAAGTTGTTTCAGAAGTTACTACAAGTTATTACAGAACTTTCACTGAATTATTTACAACACCTATATTCATTAACCTTTCAACTATCGTACACAGAAGTTTAGCAGATGCACACAAATCAATACTGAAACACGATTCAAAATTCAAACTGCACCCTGATGCAAACAAACGAACGAGCTTACCCTAAAACAACTTTCATCTGATTCAACAAACTAAACACGGAAGATCTTTGGGGAAGTTAACAAAACGCGACTAGAAAATGAAGAATTCCAAGCTGCACAAATATAGCAGTTACTACAAGATATTTGCAATTATCTGGTTATTTACACAGTGCTTTTAAAAGTTTGCAGCAACAAGCAAAACATATTGCAACAGAAGAATCAGAAGTTTGGTGAAGCGCTTTAACAGTACCTTAAAAAGGCGCTCTATAAATTATCAAATACACGAATAATAATAATTTTAAAAAATAATAATAAAAATAATACGGTCATAGAGATGTAGTAACACATTCTTGGAGAATAATTTCTTGAATATTATTATTTACTATTGTGATTATATTTTTCCACAACGTCTCTGTGATCCGTTCAGGATTATAATATTATTATTATTTTTATTATTATTATTATTAATAATAATAATAATAATTGTCTGATAATGACACAACATGCAATGACTCTTGTCGCAAAGCTGTCACAGTCGACCCTCACAAGATTTCAGTCAGCTTTCATGATAAACCTCATGCTGCCAATTACGCAGAATCCAATAAACATGACGAGCACTTTGAGCAGACGATCACGATTCCTATCGATCTCCCCAGGAAGAATCTCGACAAATATGACATACACGAAGGTCCCAGCCGTCAGGCCCTGGAGCACGGCAGACACCAGACTGCTCACAAAGCTGTGGATTCCTCCGACGCCCATTCCGATTCCGATTCCAACGGGAATTGTGATGCTGAAAACGAGGCTGAGTTTCACGACTGTTGAACGAGCCAGACTCTGCCGTGCGAAGCTTATCCCGAGCGCGAACGCAACCAGACACTCGTGAACGCTGATTCCAATCGTCAGGTTCATCAGTTTGAAAGGATCCGTCTGCAGACCGACCGCCATGCCCTCGAAAAGCGAGTGGAGGCTGAGGGCGAAGAGCAACACGATACATCGTAGTCCGAATTCCTCCTGTGCCAGGTCGGCGAGATGGATGTGCGAGTGTCCGGCCGTGCTGTGGTCTGCCGCTTCTTCCGCAGCAAGGCCCTTACCGGGGCCGTTTGGTTCACCGAACTGGTCACGCTCCACCACACTTGGCGTCTGGTGGTGCATGTGCTTGCATTTGGTTTTCTTCGTCGTTTTCATCCTCTCCGTCTTGTCTTTCGGCTTTAGCATCCGCTTCTTCTCCCGTGCCAGTTCGACGTCGCTCTCGTCCGAGCCGTGACTGTCGTCCGACGAACTCACCGCGACAATGTAGCTACCTGTCACTGCCGACATCTCCTGGGTGTCAGGTGTCACTCCTTTCCCTCGTGATCCCTTCTGGCACGTCTTGACAACCTGTTCCATGAGAAGAATGAGAAAAAACCCGAGCATAACAGTGATCTGCGTAAGCGTCGAGGCATAAGCGACCTTCAGACCGCCCTCGGCAAAAGTGTCATGGAACTTCATCTCCACGTAAGGAATGAGCTGAACGAAACACGTTCCTAGGAAAACGCCACCTGCGAAGCAGTTGCACAAGTCGATGATGCGCTGGGAACGTCTCGAGCCGAGCTGGACGCGGTCTGCTGGGACGAGCTTCAGCGGCAGAAGAACAAAGAGGAGCGTCAAAAAGAAGATGACGAAGATGTAGACGATCTGACCTATCTGGTAGACCTCCATATTGTCGTGAACTGAATGCTTTCTCAACAACTACAAACAACCACTTCATCACGTTATTGTACTCTAAATCTGTAAGTAAGTAAGTAAGTAAGTATATTCTTTATTAACCAATAGCTAATTGCACATCTGTCGCAACTAATGACGTTAACTTTGCATAAAGAAGAGTTTGGTTAAGGGTATTAGTAACTAGAAACTTCTAGAGCGCTGGTGTCTAAGTTGTCATTCAATTCCTGCGGTCATAACAGTTAGACCAAAGAAAAGTGGAAATCCAACAATGAAAACTAGCATTTTTCTTTCATAAGTGTTATGATTATTTTTGTTTTTTGTTCTATCATGAACGTGTTTGTTAGTAAGCAATGCTAACGGGGTGATTTTCATCTGTCCTGCTACCATATTTTGGCAAATAACAGTTTATAAAGTTACAGATTACTTACATATTTACTACAAGTAACAAACCGGTCTTTAAAACCGGATACCAAACAGAAGTGAATTAAGGAAAGAAACAAGATCACACGATACAATGAACAGCATATAGCTGCGTACGTCTCTTCTCTAAGCAAGGACCCTACGCCCACGAGAAGACATTACACGTAGCCCTTTAAGTCACTTCCTTGCCGTTCGCAGCACCCTTGCTAATTCCTTACTTTACGTTACATTCACGAACTAATAAAATCTTGCTTACATGACACAGGTATAAAATTTCCAACACCGGCAGGAGCGTATCGTTAACCGTTCGCTGCCCTTTCCTCAAAATCCGCTAAACACTGTCGTGCATACGAACTTCCATGTTTATTTCTATTCCTATTGCTCCCTAAAATGTTCAACTTAGGGCGCAACATCACCACCTACGTCCAGCATCCGGGTTCGCAGATCACTGATCAAAAAACAATAACAACATAAGAAGCTCCGCCCACTTTAGGTTATCGTAGCGCAGCCGCTAGAGGCGCTGCAGATTTCATTAAATAATTTACAATTTCTTTATTCTTCGGAAATTTGAGTCCTGAGATTATTTCGACGTCGGCTAAAAAGAATGGTAATTTTAATCGTAAACTTCATGTTAATATTTCCCGCGTATTGAAAGCGAACATAGGAAACCAACGTTCTCGCAATAGCGAACAGAAATGTTTTAGTCAATGACCAAGCCAGGTCTTCTTGTGAATTAAAATTCACGAATCCGCGTAGGGTAAATCGCACCCATTGCCGTCAGTGGATTTGCGTGATCAACCGAAAATCCCAATGTTGATGGTTGCGGCGGTAGTTATGATGCTGGTTTGTTTCTGACCTGATTAGCTACACGAGTTCGTCAAGACGCCTCTGAGCGCGAGGATCCCCGGTTCGAGTCCCGGTCGTGGCTTATTTAAGAGATTTTAATCTCGGGCTAGCACGGTCTGTAAACTGGGACCTTAAATGGTGTGGCGCCCATTCAAACGGGTTAAGGATCGCACCACATGAATCCATTTAAAAATTAGCATCGGCGGGGCCATACGATCGCTATAGAAAAACGCGTAAATTTACATTTACAATCGAACGGAGGAAAACATGCTACCATTTTTAGTTTTCTGCACAAGTTACGATTAAACTTTAAATAGCCTTTGAACTGTGCACTCATACATGGAGATCACGTGTATGATTTCCATGCGGTTCCGACAAGCGCTCGAACATTCCAGAAGCCTGTAGATACCGTTGCATACAGTAATCGTAATCGTAAACTTGAGATTTTTACAGCGTCCAGCGAAAGCCAAGTCGCGGGAACCTACTTATTCACAGTCGCTAAGTCAAAACAAAATCGAGAGGCAAGAAGGGCTCGGTTCCACGTCACGATCCCCAAGAGCCAGGCAGGCAGGCAGGCAGGCAGGCAGGCAGGCAGGCAGGCAGGCAGGCAGGCAGGCAGGCAGGCAGGCAGGCAGCAGGCAGGCAGGCAGGCAGGCAGGCAGGCAGGCAGGCAGGCATCTACGGCGGGTGGTCTATGGAATTAAATCTGCAAGGCAGTTAAGGGAAAGAAGAGGAATAGGCTACTAAGCTATTAATAGAGGTCACTAACCGCGCTTATGATTCGCGTGGATTGTCATTCTATGTATTCACTGTCTGCCTGCCTGACTCTTGTTGGTCCCACTTGCTGGAATCGTCTCCCTCGAGAATCGCGACTTCGCTCCTTTCTCTCCCCCTCTCACTGAACTCCGCCTCGGGGGTTTGCAAACCAGCAACTCTTCCTGCCGGTCCCAAGCCCGGATAAAGGAGGAGGGTTTGTCAGATGAGTGTCGATGCGTTGACAGTAAAAAACAAAGACGATTGAAATCTGATGCCAAGTAACCGAATGGTGTGGAACAACGCTTCAAGAGCTGAGCCATGCCGCACTGAACAGACAACAGTGGAAGAACATGGTGAAAATGGCATCGGACACCTACGGGCGCTGAGCCCACGGTTCATGATGATGATGATGATCTCACTGTTCCGTAGGCGCCTGAAGACTGTACTGTTTAACAGTGATTTTACTTTTTCGGGTCGGAAGCACCTCTGTTGAGTTCAACCTCTAAGAGGCGCTTTATAAATCTCAGATTACAATTACAGTTACAATCTTGACTTGGGACCGAACCCACCTTGCCTATCGATTTTGTTTTGACCGAGCGCCTGTGAACAAGCTGGTTCCCGCGACTTAACTTTCGTCGGGCGCTGTAGAAATCTCGAGATTACGATTACGCTTACGATGTATGATATCTGTGGATTACGAGGACAGATTAAGGCGATGTAAGATCTAAGATTAGACCTGTTTTGTCTTCGTCCTACGAGAGATAAAACTTGCACTCTAGTCTTTGGCCTAAAGGTTGACTTAGGCAAACGATACAGACCTTGAGGCGTTGCCAATTAGTCACTAGACATTATTCATGGCCTCTTAAGTCGTTAGCTCATCGTGCGTATGCAAGAGGGAGTGGATAATTGGTCTACCTACGAATCAATTGTAAGACGATCGCTGATAGCATTCCAGGAATGTCACGGACTGCTTGAAACATCGGTAATTGGACAGGAATTGCAACCTTTGCAAAGTGTTGTCTTTTATGATCAGAGTTTTTTCCTTAAGGGTTGCTATATGAAATTAACAACACAATACAATGTAATATTATTTCTGCATTTATTAAGCTTCAATCTTTGTTATGACAAAGCATCAATCGATGGCGCTGAGCAATTCTCAGTGAAGGACTTGCTCAAGGTCCCTACACAGTAATCGCCGCAGGCAGGCAGGCTCGAACCCTATTCAATCGGCTACCGTGACCCAGTTACATGCCGAGTGATCTAAACAAGCCGCTACCGTGACCCAGTTACATGCCGAGTGCGCTACCCAATCGGCTACCGTGACCCAGTTACATGCCAAGTGCTCTACCCAATCGGCTACCATGACTCAGTTACATGCCGAGTGCTCTACCTAATCGGCTACCGTGACCCAGTTACATGCCAAGTGCTCTATCCAATCGGCTACCGTGACCCAGTTACATGCCAAGTGCTCTACCCAGTCGTCAACCGTAACCCAATACATACCTACCTACCTACATTCATACATACATACATACATACATGCATACACATACATACACACATACATACATACACACATACATACATGCATACATACATACATGCATACATACATACATGCATACATACATACATGCATACATACATACATGCATACATACATGCATACATACATACATGCATACATACGCACACACATAAAAATACAGGGAAATAGAGTGATCCCCGATATAAAACAACCCGAATGCGCCCGGGAATAGAACGCAGCTGCAGTGACATAGGAGACCGAGCCGTATTCTGAAGACCTGAAGCTCGAACGAGACATGCTGAGAATCCACTTGACCATTCTCTTGACCATTGCACTTGAGCCGCCAAAGGAGACCTTGTGTCGACAGCGGCTCCCATATCTGCTTAGATCACAGCCAGGCAACACACGCGTAATCACATCAACGGTGAAAGGATCTATCTCTACTCGGGAGGTCTAGGTGTAGGCGCTTACACCTTACATAGACTTACCTACCCACCTATCTACTTACCTGCACAGGTAACGCCGTTAACTGCCTGTCGTTTTTGTGTAAAGTATTCAATAGTTTCGTTTTCGAAAGATGTTTTCAAAGTATCACTTCGTAATCGCAATGGTAAGTTCGAAATTTCTAAAGCGCTACTTAAAAGCTGGGCGCCGGGCACCAGCTTATTCACGAATGCTGGGTCAGGTCTGTGGGGTTGTCCAAAAGATACAATGTGAAGAACCAAGTTCGGTTGTCAGGCTATCAGAGAGAGTCGGGAAGAGGTAGGTGAGGGCGTGTAGGGGGGTGAAGCGTTAGCAACTTATTTTTCTTAGTTTAAGTATATATGGACGGTTGACCAGTCCTGTGCCTTGTCGTTCGATCTTCCCGTCGACAGTATATGATATGTGTTTGGACTTAAGGAGGCACCTGCATCGAAGATAATGACTTCGGAGGTTACGCAAAGTTCGACAATGCGACCAATATCGATGTAACAAAAAGAACCCTGGCTTCGAACTCGGTCGCAATGGTGAAAAGTCCACGCATTAACCTCTCGGCCACCGCGTTATCCTACACAGTGTAATCGTAATCGTAACTGTACATTTATATAGCACCTCTTTAAGAAAACTACTCAGAAGTGGTCTCGGATTGATAACATAAAACCACGATCAAATGTAATGGTCTTCAATCGTCGGCAGAGCAGAGAAAAGACAAGAAATTCGTGTCGCAGTGTGTGATCAATGTACTTCTTTTATTACTGTGTCCGCTAGGGGCATTAGTGGAAAAAAACTCTGACTACCTTTCCGTGCTTGAGTTCGAAGCCCGGGTTCTTTTTGTTACATCGATATTTTGAACTCTCGACCACTGGGCACACATTCCAGCACGTTAACCTCTGCGCAGTTTCCATAATTAGCAAACAAATTGCACTCTAATCTTGACGAGAGAAACTTGACCGCAGAGCTGACTTCGTCGTCGATTGAGCTATAAATTTCTACGTTCCTATTCTTAGTATCCGTAAACAGGCGTCAATGGCCGGCCATAAATTTAGTCTAGACATATATCAGCTGCGCTGTTCCTTCACTTTGAAGCTATGCCACTTGATTGAAGTTTTACATGGGTTATTTATTTTATTTATTTATTTGTTTAAAGCACTTGTAACGCGCGCAATATCAGTACACCTGAATCTGAGGCGCCGATGTATGTTCGCTAGGGGCCGAGATGGAATCATGCAAAAGCCAGGGTGAAGTAGTTAGTCTTAAAAAGTGATTTAAAAGATTGTAAGGAAGCAACATACAACCAGAGCAATATGCAATATCAGCAAAGTGCAAATAGAGGAACATTCAACAAAAAATATCCAGCAGGAGCGTGCAACGACAGCAACGTGCAACAACTGGAACATGCAACTTCGGCATCATGCAATGAGAGGAAAGTGCAACGAGAGCAACATGCAATGAGAGGAAAGTGCAACGAGAGCAACATGCAATGAGAGGAAAGTGCAACGAGAGCAACGTGCAATGAGAGGAAAGTGCAACGAGAGCAACAAGCAATGAGAGGAAAGTGCAACGACTGGAACATGCAATGAGAGGAAAGTGCAACGAGAGCAACATGCAATGAGAGGAAAGTGCAACGAGAGCAACATGCAATGAGAGGAAAGTGCAACGAGAGCAACATGCAATGAGAGGAAAGTGCAACGAGAGCAACATGCAATGAGAGGAAAGTGCAACGAGAGCAACATGCAATGAGAGGAAAGTGCAACGAGAGCAACATGCAATGAGAGGAAAGTGCAACGAGAGCAACATGCAACGACAGCAACGTGCAACGAATGGAACATGCAGTGAGAGTAATGTGGCAACATCAGTTGAAAACCACGCCACCCATGCAAAAGCCAGAGTGAAGTATTTAGTCTTTAGAAGTGATTTAAGTGATGATAGCGATTTTTCAAGTCGGGCCTTTTGTGGTAGATAATTCCAAGTGCTAGGAGTACAGTAGGTTAGTGGGTTCTAACCTGAATACTCGTCTCTTTCAACTTGCTAATAATACACCGTGGTCCAACTTCTGGTTTCTCTGATCAATCGAAATTCGACCTGGGTTTTCCAACGGATTATGATTTTGATTACGATTTCATTTCAAGCGACCGTCGATTGATGCATTGGACATTATGATAACGGCGCTATAGAAGTAATTAGATTAGATTATATTGGATTATCGGTGAGGAAAGTATAGATTGAAAAAGATTTTTGAAGTTACATTTGTACATCTCTAGCCTATCCAACCCAGGCACTAAATTGCGTCTTTTCATGAAATGTCGAAGCTTTGGTTAATTGTGTTAATCTTGGGTGACGGCTCAGCCGCATGTCTTTACACCTCTGCGTCCAGGATTAGAATCCTGATGCGTTGTGTCAGCCGTGTAACCTGTAATGATGTCCGTCAGTCCGTCCGTTCTATTGCCGTGTTGGTGCTTCAGGTTTTTCTTGCAGGCTTGGGACTCTCATGCATCTCGCAGCTTCACTCCCTGACCTAGTTAGCTACATAGGTAAGCGCGTTCGCCAAGGAAACCTCTTTGCGTGAGGAACCCCGGTTCGCGTTCCGATCGTGGCTTTATTCAAGGATTTGAAACTCGGGCTGGCGCGATCCGCGCACGGGGACCTTAAATGGCGTGTAGCGGTGGTGAGCGATCTCACCCGATAGTGTAGAAGCCATACGGTCGCTACAGAAAAACGTGTACAATTTACAAGTTTTAATTCTGTCCTGAATGTTGCTGTTCGCTTGACTGGAGGTATCCATAAGTTTGGTCACATCTCGGCCGTTACTGGAACTGCACTGGCTGCTTCTTCTGGAACGTATTCAATTCAAAATTCTGGTTCTTTTATGCAGCAGCCTCACTGGATGTGCCCCACTCTATCTAAGGGGGCTTTGTGTTCTGATCTCCTCTATCCCTGACCGAAAATTATTTCGTTCAGCGGTTCAGGGTGACCTGCTTGTCCCACTGGTCCGAACAGCCGTTTCTCAACGCAGAAGCTTTGCTGTGGCTGGCCCTGGGTCTTGGAACTGCCCGCCTGGTGACCCGCGGCATGAACTTCTCACCCTTTATCCCCCTCTCTTCCGCAAGCAATTGAAGACCGACTTGTTCTCCAGTGGTTCTGGGTTGTAGGGTCGGGAGTTTATCTTGGAGTGGCGCTTTATAAATTTTTGATTACGATTGCGATTCAGCCGACAGATTCTTAATCCCGGGATTGTCTCTCATGAGTGTTCTTAAGACAGGCGTGTAATAACATAGATTACTGATTACGTTGCCTTACTTCAGCTTACTTTACTATACAATATCTCAATTATGCCACTGCCTTTAGTCGGGTAGTGCCAGTCCCAAGCCTGGATAAAGGAGGAGGGTGACGTCAACGGCCTTTGATGCCATAAGATGTCGTTAGACAATGGAACTACTACTACTACTACAATATCTCAACTTACCACAACTTACCTTAACTTATCTTACCTCTATGGAGCTTCTATGAATGCATGTAAACAAGCTTGTTACCTTTACCTTTATACACAAGCTTGTTATCTTTACCTTTTGTAGGCTACCTTCAACTTTTTAAACAAGTTTGTTTGTTACCTTCAACTTTGTAAACAAGCTTGTTACCTTTATCTTTGTAAGCATTAAATGGATAGGAAATACGAACATTTTTGTGCCGCTGAATAGTTTTTTTCTGAAAAGGCGCTATATAAAGTTACCTACATATTGTAATATACTACAGTGCAATAAAATACAATAGAATAAAATACAATACAATGAAATACAATACAATGCAACGCATTATCGTAATTGTAATCGTAATCTCGAGATTTCTACAGCGCACAACAAAAACCACGTCACGCGGACCAGCTTATTCACAGGCGCTCAGTCAAAACAAAATCGCTAGGCAAAGGTATTCGGTTCCAGGTTAAGATCCAAAAGTCAGGCAGAGAGACAGCGTGGCAGCTACGGTGGGTGGTGTTTGGGGTTGGAGAGGAGAGAGAGATTCGAGGAAGAAGGAGTGTCAGGATAGGATCTGTGAAAAAGAAATGTTTGAGTTTTGAGTGAAAGGCCGATGCAGAAATTGCAAGCGGTGTAGCAGGGATGAGTTTGAATGATGGGTCGGATAACTTTCGAAGTTCTGAGGGCGTTTATTCCGGAGTGGTTGGGCAGCTATGGCTAAGGGGTGATTACCAAATTTCAAGGATGAGGTGACGGGAGGGCGGAGAAGTGTTAGGGCAGAAGAAGAGCGGGTTGAGCGGAGTGGTTGTATTGTAAATAACTGACGAAGATAGGAGGGTTGGGACGATTGAAGTGTGTTGTAGGTAAGTGATAGGACTTTGTACTCGATTCGTTCAGGTATTTTAAGCCAGTGAAGTGATTTGAGAACAGGAGTTATGTGATGGTGTTTGGAGGTTTTGTTGACAGCATAATACAGTAGACAAACCTCGCGTTCATGATCTAAGGTGGCCAAGGTCTCTTTCAGACTTCTGTCAAGATATGCGCCGATATACATATAATTTATATCACTGTGATATTATAACTACATGTACATATATATATACATGTATTCTATATATATATATATATTGCGTGCATGTTTCGGCATGTAAGCTTGTCATGGGCCGTTCACCTCAACTGAATTGTCAGCGAGATGTCATCCACGCAAAGACGATCTTGTATATTTATGATGTCTACACTTTGGAGTGGTTCTAAAAGGCGCTACATAAATGAGCAGAGTGACAGTGATTTCTGTGCTTCAGGGCTTTTGAGTGGCTCTCTGTAGGCGCGAGAAATCCGCTTTTCTGAAGCAGTTCGCAGTTTTGACTGAAGATATTGGCAAGCTGTTGCGCGCGACTGCCTTTGCAACAAGTCCTACGGGAAAAGCAGCTTTACAAGTTATGTCTTTCTGTGCCCGACTGCCTGCCTGCCTGTCAGTCAGTCAGTCAGTCAGTCAGTCAGTCAGTCAGTCAGTCAGTCAGTCAGTCAGTCAGTCAGTCGTCAGTCAGTCAGTCAGTCAGTCAGTCAGTCAGTCAGTCAGTCAGTCAGTCAGTCAGTCAGTGTGTCTGTCTGTCTGTCTGTGAGCGTCTCTGATTAGTTTCTCTTGAAGTGGCGCTTTACAATTTTATTTTTACAGATGACAGATACTTTACCTAACTTATTTTTACATTTACACTGTTACTTTTACGATTACAGTAACAAGTGACCTTGACCTGCACGAGGCAGCGTCCTTCACCTTTGAAATGCCCATCTACAAGATCCATCAACCAGAGAAGGTCGTTACCTCCAAGGGTCACTCTCACTCCCATACCTCTGGCGCCACCTGGATCGATGGACCGGCGGAACACAGCCACGGAACCGCTGGAAAGATGACCTTCATGGAACTGACCGAGGCTGACCGGGAACAGGAGAGGAGGTTGAGTGGAAAGGTGGAAGTGGTAACGACTTTGGTGACACCTGGACAAACCACCCATCTCGTAAGGGACACCTAAACAGAGATTCCGTGTGTAGTAGTTTGAGATTAAAACTGTATAGATTTGCTTTTCAATTTTGTTTTGACTGAGCGCCTGTGAATAAGCTGGTTCCCGCGACTTGGCCTTCGTTGGGCGCTGTAGAAATCTCGAGCTTACGATTACCCTTAGCGTACCGTAGCTAATACACGCTGGTGGAGTATTTAAAAGTCCTTGAGGGCGCTATATACAGCAAACTCCGCCACTGCCTTTAATCGGATAGTGCCAATCCCACGCCTGTGTAAAGGAGGAGGGCGACGTCAACGGCCTCTGAAGCCATAAGATGTCGTTAAACATGGGAACTACTGCTATGTATACAGCATACACGTGGCAAACTATTCCATAGTTCAGACCAAAGGAGTGCCTTGCGCGTTATTACAGAGGGCTTATGAAAATTGTTAGATAAGATAAGATGAGATTAGATTAGAGGGACATACGCTGAACAGAAGAGACGAAATTGAAGTCTACTAATCGATAAATTGATGAGTTTGAAGAACAATGAGGTTCTTGTTCAGAGTGTTCAAGTTAAGAGAGCTCTAGCGAAGAACTATTTTATTGATTTTCTGCCTGCTGTAGGCCGTATATATTAATATCGTTCAATATGGCGGTAGAGAGGTCTTATCTGAAAAATTTAGATAAGGTTATTACGAAAAGGTATTTGTGTATGCACATTCTTAAGCTTGATATCTGGTAAGCTCAGACCGGAGTATGGCCAAGAGCCACTAGACATAACATCTGGAGACAAACTACACTTGTTGTTGTCTGTAGTCAGACAGTAAACATAGCTTTTCATGGTGGCCAGACAAAGTTCATATAAGTGGCTGTTTTGTGAATGGCCATATTATAGAGCCTTTAAAACTCCTAAATTTCTGCTGGGCTTCCTCGACGTAGGCCTATTACAATTCTTGGACGACTATTTTACTTGAAGCGACCATCGATTAACACCTTCTACATTATGATAAAGGCGCTTTAGAAGCCATTAAAATGGATTAGTTTATAACAATACGTGACCGAAAGAGTTCTGGCCACTCTGATCTTTGCTTTTAATTGAGAATTTGATCTTTGCTTTTAATTGACAACTTCTAAGAGTGTGGACTTCCATGGTGGCGAAACTTGGAACGCGAATCTTTGACCTTTGTTTTCAAGTAGAAGATTTGACATAGTCGAATTGAATACAGCCATGCGTGATATTTAATAATATTCTTCCTGTTTTCAATTGCTGTTGGTGTAAGAAATACTCGCTCTTATCTCACAAAGGAAGGCCATCTTGGCTCGATCCGGCCGAACGAGGGCAAAGACTAAAAAGTTGATCTTATCAAACAATGACTAATGGCCATCTGAGCTTAGCTGTTGCGATCCGATGCAGTTTCAGACTATTTTCAACTTCGTAATCGTAATCCCGATATTTCTACAACGCCCAGCGAAAGCCACGTCACGGGGACCTGCTTATACACAGGCGCTCAGTCAAAACAAAATCGATAGGCAGAAGTGTTCGTTTCCGGGTCAAGATCCAAGAGTCAGGCAGAGAGACAGCATGGCAGCTACGGTGGGTGGTGTTTGGGAATGAAGCTGAGAGAGATAAGAGGAAGAATGGGAGTCAATCTAGGATCTGTGAAGGAGGAATGTTTTCAGTTTTGAGCGAAAGGCCAATGCAGAAATTGCAAACTGTTTCAATTTGGATTTACTTTACATTTAACTTCAATTCATATTTAAATCTAAATTAATTTTATATTTAAATTTACTTTATTTATAGTTTTAATTGACATTTAAACTTAGAGTTAGTTGCTGGTTACATTTAAATGTAGCAGATTTTAAGTCTGAATTTAATTGGCATTTAAGTATCTAAATTTAATTGGAATTTTAATTAAATTGATAATTCATTTTTTTGTACTAAACTTAAAATTTCATCGTATCAAAGAAACGATTAACCAAACAGATGAGTATAGCAATCACGCATTTGATTTTAAGTTGGGTCTCTATAATTAGAAAGCTGGCCTAGCTGCCTGTTTAGTGTAACCGAAGACAATATTATATTTAAAAGGCGCTATAAAATGTACAGTGACCTGCATACAATTGTGGTTTCAGTCGGATCACCATCACAATCATCACCAGCAACATCACCCTGATGCTCATCATCCTTTGGACGAAGTTAAGGCAGAGACGATCATCGCTAGAGAGATACGGCAGCAGAGGGAGCGGGAAGAGGAGCTGGAAGCGATGCACCGGACCCTCCACCTGACGATAAAACACGAAGAACACAGCATCCACCACGAGCACCATCCATCCCACGACGTCATGGTGACGGCCGGGTCACATGACAAGGGCGTAGGGTCAAGTCACCACGTGGCCATAGTCAGTGGTGCGCCGCACGACAAAACTTCGGGGTCATCGAGTCACGTGGTAAAGGTGGGCGGAGAGTCACATGACCGAAACGCAGTACAGGTCATGGAGACAGGCCACCACACCGAGCACAAGCACGTGACCCATCCGGATGTTGACAGGTCTAAGGTGGTGACCGGTGGGAAGCGTCCTACGGGAGAAAGCCGCATCATTGAAGAACTTATGGAACAGCGGCGGAGAGAGGAAGAGCTGCGGCGCCATTGGAAGGAGATTGGAATCGAGGCGGATACGAGGAATGTTGACTACACTGATTCAGGGTTCTTCCTCCTGGACAGTCCATCTCCAGGTTCTCAACATCAGGGAAGTCACGTGATAGTGAAGGAGAGCCACGGTGCAGTAGGACATCCCGCATCAGGGCATCACCAGCAACATCAGGGAAGCCACGTGATAGTGAAGGAGAGCCACGGTGCAGTAGGACATCCCGCATCAGGGCATCACCAGCAACATCAGGGAAGCCATGTGATAGTGAAGGAGAGCCACGGTGCAGTAGGACATCCCGCATCAGGGCATCACCAGCAGCATCAGGGAAGTCATGTGACAGTGAAGGAGAGCCACGGTGCAGTAGGACACCCCACATCAGGGCATCACCAGCAGCATCAGGGAAGCCATGTGATAGTGAAGGAGAGCCATGGTGCAGTAGGACATCCCGCATCAGGGCATCACCAGCAACATCAGGGAAGCCACGTTATAGTGAAGGAGAGCCACGGTGCAGTAGGACATCCCGCATCAGGGCATCACCAGCAACCTCAGGGAAGCCACATGATAGTGAAGGAGAGCCATGGCGTAGTAGGGCATCCCGCATCAGGGCATTACCAGCAACATCAGGGAAGCCACATGATAGTGAAGGAGAGCCATGGCGTAGTAGGACATCCCGTTAGCAAGGAGGTTGGATCGGGTCATCACCAACAGCATCAGGGAAGCCACGTGATAGTGAAGGAGGGTCACGGTGCAGTAGGACATCCCGTTAGCAAGGAGGTTGGATCAGGACATCACCAGCAGCATCAGGGGAGCCATGTATTAGTGCAGGAAGGCCACGGTGCAGTAGCGCATCCAGTGAGCAAGGAGATTGGTTTAGGACATCACCAGCAACATCAGGGAAGCCACATGATTGTGAAGGAAGGCCACGGTACGGCAGGGCATTCCTTGGACAAGGAGGTTGGACCAGGGCATAGCCATCAGCATCATACAAGCCAAGCTACTGGAGGGTATCCTTTGAGCAAGGAGGTTGGACCAGGGCATTACCATCAGCATCATACAAGCCACGCTACTGGAGGGTATCCTTTGAGCAGGGAGGTTGGACCAGGACATAACTATCAGTATCATTCAAGCCATGCTACTGGAGGGTATCCTTTGAGCAAGGAGGTTGGACCAGGACATAACCATCAGTATCAGACAAGCCACGCTACGGTAGGACATCCTTTGAGCAAGGAGGTTGGATCAGGGCATCAGCATCAGGCAAGTCACGCCGTGGGAGGGCATCATCTGAGCCAGGAGGTTGGATCAGGGCATCAGCATCAGGCAAGTCACACCGTAGGAGGACATCATTTGAACAAGGAGGTTGGACCAGGACATAACCATCAGCATCATGCAAGCCACGCTACGGTAGGGCATCCCTTGAGCAAGGAAGTTGGGTCAGGACATCAGCATCCACATCAGCATGAGCATCATGCAAACCTTGTGATTACCAAAGATAGCCATGGCATGGATGCCGCAACCAGGCACCAGACGATACCAGAGATTGGCACAGGACATTACCATGAACATCAGCATCAGGCGATTCACTATAATGACGATGGGCATCACTTGAGAAATGATACCATTACTGGACACCACGACAACGCCAATCTCAAAAGATCCATATCTGCCCCGGTGATACCTGTCCTTGAAGCGATCCACTTCGACCACATTAAGCCGTACACACCGCACAACGAGTCCCTGATGGAGCGAGAGATCAAGGTGGCCCGCGAACGGGAGGAGGCTCTGCGACTGGTCCGGGGTCTTGGACCCCTTGCCTCCGACCTTTTGCACGAGATCGAGGTCGCCACGCCACGTCCGAGGATCGAAGACCAGCACAACCCAGAGGAGCTTTCTAGGAAGTACGCTGAGAACCGATTAAGGACGGAGCTGCAGAGGGAGAAGCTGCGCGAGATGGATCTACTGAAGCTCGGCATGATTCAGTCGCTGTCCGAACACCGAAAAGGCGAACCGGTCAGATATGTCGGAAGAGTGAGCCCGGAGACCGAGGAGCTGAGAGAGTTTGAAAGGTCGAGGTCGACGGTGCAGAGGGAAGTCTCGAGAGATCACTCGCTGCTGTCACCCTCTCCCAGGATGGGTGTAGATGTTGAGCACAAGACGGTCGTCAACAAGGCCCACACTCCAAAGGCAAATATTGAAGTCAAAGGGCACAAGGGCAATATCGAAGTGGAGGCCAAGGGTCCGAAAGGTCATATTGAAATCGAGAGTAAAGGTCATCATGGGGCTATGCATAGCGTGCAGCCAACCTTTACCGCGTCATCCCCGAATAGCAAGGACCATCCGCATCTGATTTTCGGCAACACTTTCGTTCGGACGTCGAGCGAAGATGGATCGGAACGTCAACATTCGATGCGAACACCAGCCGAGAAGCTCATCGAACAGGAGGTTGCTGAAGCAAAACGCCGGGAAAAAGAACTCTGGTAAGTTTAGCTATTGTTTGTTGCGGACCAGCTATACATAGGCTGAAAGAAAACAGATTCGGGTAGACGTGTTAACTTAGCGTCCCAAGCAGCTCAGAGAAGTTTAAATCGGCGTGCACAGGTCATCTTGCCTTGGAAGTTAATTTGGGCAAGCTGAAGTCGTGAGACATAGGTAATCATAAGTTAGAAGCGTACTTGGGTAAACTCCAGCGGTTGCGAATAAGTGGTAGTGCCACGCTGTTATGGTGCGATTTTTAGGAAAGAAAGAGGGAACTTCACTCACTGACTTGGATTATCTTTAACTGAATATATGTTTTTCTCTTACATTTCGCTCCTTCCCATAGGTCTTTTTCACGCAAGTTTAGACTTGTATCCCATTGAAGTACATTTCTCCATAAGTTTCGCTCGTTTGTCTTACCAATTACTTACCTTGGAAACACTTAGTTTGTTAACTTAATTCCTATGGACCTAAATCTGATTCGGTTCCGGGCCAAGATCTGCAGGATGATAATTTATTGTGTTTTCGAGGACTGACTTTCATGCGATAGATGCCGTGTGTTTCTTTAGTGAACTGCGCAAAAGTCTGCTGTTGGAAGTGGGTGGAGCGCATTCCCATGAGGTGAAGGACCATAAAGAGGCACACCACAATGCCGGAGCCTCGGAAATACATCATGGCCACGCCAAGATGGAAGTCCATTCTGAGGTGCGAGACTTACATAGAAATGGAGTCAAAGCGTCCCTCCATAGGGAGGATTCGGACGACAGCGGCTAACGGTCACCAGGATCGCCAACCCCTGCAAAATTTGCACTTAACGACGACTTGGAAATGAAGAACACGATATCGCCGTCCCCTTGAACGAGCTAGCAAAACAATAAAGATGGCGGCCGACGTCGTAAACAACGGAACGAGAATTATTTATACCTACTTCGTTGAGATTACACTGAAGATGCTTCTTGTTGGATTTATGCCATGCTTTTGTAGCGCTATGTTGAATTGTCCGTATTTGAATTTAGCAAGAATTTTGTAAATTAATGTAAGCGTGAGTCTGTAATCATGGGTTATATGAAAATATAATAGTAAATCAGTTTTGCAACAGACAGCACACAATTCGATTTGTCTACTGTATTAGTTCTTAATAATCTGCTAAATTTATCAGCTACTGGTACTTACGTTGTGCTAAAATTTGACCAGCACTGGTATTGCAACTTGTTCAGTTTATTTTAATTTTATTATTTTATTTTTTGGTGAAACTGTGTACGTTTTTTGAAGTTTTTATTATTGTATTTATTTGTTATTTTTGTTTTATTAGTATTTTATTTTATTCAGTTTGTTTGTATATTTCAGTTATTTCTAACCACTTAAATGTTTCCGTTTCGTTGTCTTATTCTTTTATTTAATGAATATCACGATTTATTGATTTCAGATTCTAGCATAAATAAATATATAGTCTTGTATATAAAAGTTAATGAACTTATAAAGTTTAGAATGTGTTTAGCCACCGGACAGCCGAGTATAAAACACCTATTTAGAAATTTAAATACATGAAACTAATAAAGTTTAAACACATGAAGCTATTAATAACTATTTGATCTTTTTATTCATGAAAAACGAACTGTTCAACATAATATACACCATTTAGCCTAAACGAGATAAATTCAGAGAGGGCCTCATGATAACAGTAATAATACTTTATATATATATATATATATATATATATATATATATATATATTACAATTGTAAATATAATAATAAGGCCAAGTACTACCAGTGAGATTGGTACTTGTAGGAAGAGTTGAAGTAGTAATAGTAGTAATGGTGGTGGTGGTAGTAGTAGTAATAGTTTTTAATAATAGTTAAAACGATAGCAGTGCTTACTTTACGAGGCTTCATTTAACAATAGGAATCGAAAAGAAAACGATATAAATGTTATTTATGAAACACGATTATTCTTCACCTTGAATAACCTTTGAGAACGACAAAAAGGTTAGCAATACGAAACGATGTTGGTTATCGTGCTTGAAAATAACAGAATAACCAGCAGACAGTTTACTTAATCTACAATTAATTGGACGGAAAAATTGTCTGACACAATGACTCATTGTCACACAAAACAAACAGGTTTTAGAGTTGGAACGAAAACATTAAACAGCCTTTGAACCCTCCACACTCTGAAGTTGAAGTTCAAAAAACAACTGGCATCAGCCTCTCAGAGGCAACAGCCACCGTTTCACAAATTTTAAATCCATGCAAATAGTTCTTGATCCTCGGAGAGAGACCTAGTAGCCTTACGGATCTACTGAATACCAATGATATGTTTTGTCGTTGCAATGATAAAGAAATTCCTCTTCCTTTTTCATTTCATCACAATCTTCGACTTAGTCATAATCGTCATGACCAAGATCGTCATAAATCACGATTAATACATCTTATGATGATTAGATAACCTACCGAAAGAAAGATAATTAATAAAACAACAACAATTAACAAATTTTCCCTCGCAAACCCGTCACCAGGACTGAACCAAAGATAGCGCATGCGTCGACTGTTACGAATCGGTCAGTGATGCAGCGCCTCTAGCGGCGGCTATCCTAGCTCGGCCACTGACCTTACATTTGTGTCAGAAACATGGCGCCTGACGCATCATCGTAGCAGGTGCCCGGGGAAATCAAGAGCAACGGCTTATGACCATTAAAACTGCTCTACAATTTAATACCGTATAAATATAGTCTCAATTTCAGACAGTATTGACTCAATCGACGTTACGTTGTCGCCGTCAATACAGCAATTGGTCTCCGAGCTCCGCGGAGCAAATATTGAAAATTAAACACCGATTGCAACTGGAAAAGTGCTTAATAATTAATAAGTAGCCAGAATTCTGCACCATCTGCAGAACTCAACAACTCCGCACCATTCCAATATTGAAGCAACATGTCTATCACAGCCGCTAGAAACGTCAGTTTGAGAAAGAAAAAACATCCGCGATGTTCATATAAAACCGTCCTGCCGTGACGATCGGTCTCACACAAACAACACGTAGCCATAGATGCACTTCGAAAACTCGCTGGTAGATTATTGCTTGTAAGGTAGTGGAACTCTAAACCGTCACTGTCTTAAATGGAGGCAAGAAGGAACATCTGAGCATCGGTTTCGCACATTCTGCACAAAATCTATGTACAAAGTTTCACTAAAAACAATAGAAAGTTTCACACTCCAATGCCAGGATGTTTCATGTGGTTTTCAACAATTTGACTATGTCCATGCAGATGATATACGCCATTTTTGCAGGGATCATGTCTCCTGATTCCATCGAATTATGAACTATTGGGAGTGTTATGTTTGTCTGGCTCTGTACTGGTATTAAAAACATTCGCTGTTAAAATTTCAGTGCAATGCACGGCAAAAAGTTATTTTACACAATTATTGTACAAGTACAGCACAGATACTTCGCATGGTGCATAAGTCCGTTTCATAATGGTACCACATTTTTAATGTGAGCATAACCCAATAGAAATTTTGTTGTCTTATATTGCATAGTGCTATTTCATAAAAAATCCCTTGAAATTTATTCGATCGTTTCATTTCGGACTTAATATCGTTATCTTAGCTTATTTCAATTTGCTCAATAATTTTGCCTTTAGAATATAATCGAACCAGATCCGTCTAAAGCGTTAATACTTCACAATTTCTTATCCAATGCTTTATTTGTAAATGGTACTTCGTTAATTTCAGCGAGCAATAACATAGTTTAATTTTTTAACAGTTGATAATTAAGTTGAATTTATATTTTATCGTGAGTGCCGATTGTCAACCAATACCTTTTAAAACTTGCTCATACTCTGCAATTGATGGAATTGTAGTATATGTGGAAATATTAAAGATTATCTGTCATTCTATTCTTCTCAGACGACTGAACAAGGAAGGCATGAAATGGGAACATAAAACGTGTACTTTTGCATGAAATTCTGATGTTTTCAAAGTTTAAGTTGTCTCTTCGTCATCCTGCAGAAAACCAAAAAATAAACAATTGCAGTTGTAATTGGAATTATTAACAATTCTGTCATGTCGGTGACTATTACACAATGCATCAAAGCCAAGCCGCAATCAGGTCAACAGCCAGAAGGTCGGTCCACAAGACAGAGAGGCCGCCTACGGTAGATAAGCAATTTGAAAAAGGTAAGTCTTAAGGTGAGAACGAAATGACAGGAGCGACTGAGCAGAACGAACAGACACAGGAAGGGAGTTCCAAAATCTAGACCATCAACCAAATAAGCATGTTCGCCAAGAACAGTTCTAGTTCTAGGTATGTCCAGAGAAAGGCAATTAGAACACCTAACTAAATGATATACAAGATATACAGCTATCATGCGTGGCACATTTGATCATGAAAACGGTAGGGAAATACGCTTTCCTCGCGGATACAGGAATATTTAGCAAGCGTACGTTCTCTGCTTTACACCAGCATTCGCCTTTCACAAATAAAGTTATAATAAGATAACCGTACTCTTTTTAGGTTATCCTGATCAACAGTAGCTGTAGAAGGCACACGCCTTGGTCTTATGGTATTTCACGGATCGGACAACAACACTGACAACAGTTGGGCAACCTGTATTTTAGGATAGCACGACCTGAGGAATTTGAAAATTTCACATTTGGGACCCGGATTCAAAGCTCTGTCGCAGCTGTTAGAGTTTGCTGATCCACTTAAAATCCAACGTAATGCAGAGAATTGCTCAACAAGTTTTAGGCACAATCCTGAAACTGTGGCTACTTTGAAAATATGTTCTCACAGCGGTGGTAATGTAATCCACTGCACAACGGATTTTCACTTATGTCGTATATCAGTTTGATTAGGTTGCAACAATATTCCCTCTAAGCTGCGCGCACACGACTTTTGAGGACAGCGGGCGCAATCATTTTCTCCCAGCATATAAAATATTCTCGTGAGTATTCATATTAATTCAAAGTTAAGTGTAGCTCATTATTACATATGTAAACAGATGTGCAATCTTCCACGGACCAGCGCCCAGGTCAAAAAGTTACTGCGCACGCGATAGATCAGTTCATGCACGGGAATAAGAATAATAGAGGAAATATTGAATCAGGATCGACAGGAAGTAAGTAGATGGACTCGGATGAAATCAGGCACGATTGGAAAAGGTGGATGGTTTGTCGCTACTGCAAAGTGAGAACGGATCGGACAGGGAGTCTACGAATGATTTTGTCAGTTTCTGACCTAGCACGAAAACTGATCAAACAACCTTGGTCTTGCGGACTTGACTCGACAGAGCACCAGTGAAGAAGCTGGTGTCCCTGACGCAGCTTTTGTTAGGCGCTGATAAGTTTTGGAGATTCGTATTTAAATTTTACATTTATCAAAGATACGAATAACGTTTTCAGAGCAACAAAGTACAGTTTCGTGCACGTTGGGAATTCCAGTGAGTCGAAGAGTCACAACTAGTCTACAGCTACCATTTGTTCACATAAAACTCTGCACCTCATCCATCCATACGATACAGAGTGTCAAGAAATGAAAGTCACTAAAGAAACGACAACTTTATTAAAGCCTTTCATATGGTCTCTGCACTTAAGTACAACTCTAAGGAGTCTGCTATATTGCATGCATTTTATTTAAAAAAAAGAGAATACTGATGATCAAACTTCCCACATGCACTTAGTTAAAATTATGTTACTTGATAAAGAAGTTACACGTGTTAGTTGACTTAGGAAACGATTTCGTAGCGACTAGAAAGGACTCAGCTTAGAATTTCATTTTGGCCTAGAGCGTAAGAAACAGCGCACTATCTCGAATAAGGGTTGACTCAAAAATCTAAACTTTCGGTTCCTAAAGCTTAAAATTTGGAGGACAATAGAGCAGAAAACATAACAACAAAATACAGAGACTAGTAAGACAAAAAGAGATGTTGACTGACCTTACTATTACGCCTAATTTCTGTATTGTATGGATGGTAGCGTATGCGATCCTTCATGCTCTACAAAGACCACGCATTCAACCACTAGTCACAATCGGTGCAGACAAAGAGGGAAGCAACTGAACATGCAAACAAACAAAAGCTACTTTTTCGGCAGCAAGTGAGAAGTGATCGACGACAAATAAGCACACGGCTGAAGATTTTATCGCCAATTCGTTTTTTACAGTGTATCATTAATGATCAATTTTTACATTGTACAGCACCATTTCCTGGTACAGTCTTTTTACAGGGTACTGTATCCTTGTATACTTCCAGTAGACTTTAGAGTGCACAGCTGACATACTGCATACGTACTGTATACCACACACATCCAAGCATCTATTCTGGTTAGAAACAGCAACATTTACGAAATGCTCCTCAGAGTATTGTGTGTAAAAGTAAGCTGCAAATAGATGTAACGTAATCTTGTAAGCATGCAAGTTCATGAGACGCAGTTGTATCTACATTACCGCTCAAGCAAGAGAGCGATCTGAGCTGCGATTCCCTCTTAAATATCTTATAAACTCATTCACTTCATATGCACTATTATGTAGCGCCTTTTGAAAACCTCTCAAAGCTTCAAACATGGTTTTCGAACCAACATGAATATCGATACAAAAATACATACGACTTAATACATCTCTGATCTGCGTGTATGTATCTGTGCCATGGGAACGATATGTGTATATGTATGCATGTGGTTATTTATATAGCGCTGGATACCTGGCAGTCCGCGGAAGACAGCTGTGGCGGAGATCCGGCCTTGTTGTGAAGTCGCATGCGGTTGTATCCTGGAAAACTAAAACAGTGGCAGTATCTGCAAAAGTCATGTGTACATCGTGCGCACACTCAGGCACGTGCTCCTCCCCTTCACAGAGAACCCCGCAGCTTTCAAAAGGGGCACAATAGGGTGAGCGTCCGCAGTGAGGTAAGCATGGATAAGGCGATTTCAATACGTGGGCAGAAACTATGGGCACTGTACAAGAGAATTTTATCCCATATGGGTCAGTAACTGAGGCAGATAAGATTTGTGTTGAGAATGCAATTGTTTTAGTAGAACTGTTATATTTTGGAAAACTATACGCAGGAGGCGGAGATAGTAGCAAGAAAATGCAGAAATGAATTGTGTAAGATGGTCTCTGTTCTTCAATAGTATATATATATATATATATATATACACTAAATTTTAAAATTAAAGCAAATATACATATATATATATATATATATATATATATATATATATATATATATATATATATATATATATATATATATATATATATATATATATATATATATATATATATATATATATATATATATATATATATATATATATATATATATATATATATATATATATAAGGCGTATATTTGCTTTAATTTTAAAATTTAGTGTATTTTTAATTTCCGACATAGACTGTGTTTGCTTCCTGCAAATGCTGAGTAAATTAAAAACACACATACACATGCATATATACATACATACAAAAGTAGTTGTCAGAAGGCGCGGAAGTAACTAAGTAAGCAAGCAAGCAAGTAAGTAATACATTTGTTACCAATAATCGTCCAAAATTGTTCCACAAGTCTCCAAGTCCACAACTCTCCTCTACCTCCTTCCCTCTCTGGTCTCCAGACATGGTTCTTCTTACAATATCTCTAGACATCCTCCTGACTTGACGCAGCGCTCGTGAATAAGCTGGTGCCCTGCGCTTAGCTTTCAAGTAGCGGTTAAGAAATTATCAAGTTACCGATTACGATTACGAACTGTTGCACTGAATAGTGGTAAGGGCGAAATGTGCAAAAGAATGGAATAAAACAGCGGCAGATTTCCAAGTTAAACGTTCTACTAAAGTCTCCAACTCTCGCGCTGGATGACCCTGATGGTGAAATGAAAGTGAAGGAACATGGAGTAGAGATAGCTTACCTGGTGAAGAGTTCCTTAGCAACATGGAATAGAGATAGCTTGCCTGGTGAAGAGTTCCTGAGCAACATGGAATAGAGATAGCTTGCCTGGTGAAGAGTTCCTTAGCAACATGGAATAGAGACAGCTTGCCTGGTGCCATGGAATAGAGATAGCTTGCCTGGTGAAGAGTTCCTTAGCAACATGGAATAGAGACAGCTTGCCTGGTGCCATGGAATAGAGATAGCTTGCCTGGTGAAGAGTTCCTTAGCAACATGGAATAGAGATAGCTTGCCTGGTGAAGAGTTCCTTAGCAACATGGAGTAGAGATAACTTACCTGGTGAAGAGTTCCTTAACAACATGGAGTAGATATAGCTTACCTGGTGACGAGTTCCTTAGCAACATGGAAGAGAGATAGCTTACCTGGTGAAGAGTTCCTTCAGTTCGTTTTCCGAGCAGAATGGACCGATGTTCGCAACGAACAGCGTAGTTGGACCTGTCGCCGTTCCATTTGTCGGAACAATGGCAGTGCTGCCACCTACCGGGCCATTCATGATCTGCGTCGAGGCAATATGTGGGTGAGGCACGGGAACAGCGGCCGCTGCATGGCCAGCCATGACCGCCGGATATACCTACAAGATGACACCAGATGACATTAGATGACGTTACATGGCACAGGATGACAGGATGAAATAGGATGACGTAAGGTGACACCAGACGATATACTGTGACATAGGATGACTGAGTGAATTTTTTTACTGATCACCAAATTAATGAGCAATCACACAGTCTGTCACATACATTGGTGTCAAAGGATTGATCTAAAAGGAAAAAAAGTTCCGCTACGAAGGTCACCTGTTTACATCATGGATTACAAATAGTTGACAGCATTATACTGAATAAAACAATTAATAATCTAGAATATAAGCAGAATTAATGTAATCAATGCCAATCAATGATGCAGGATGACACAGGATTATATTGCATTGTTCTTCAGTCTGTCATATCCTTTTGCATATGGCAATTCGGTTGTATCTTAACTGCAGGCCAAGACATACGCAACATTAATTATAACCTTTTATTTTACCTTCATACTTTTGTACGTTTACCTTTACTTTTATTTTACCTTCGTAAATTTATACGTTTGCCTTTACTTTTATTTTACCTTCATACTTTTGTACGTTTACCTTTACTTTTATTTTACCTTCATACTTTTGTACGTTTACCTTCACTTTTATTTTACCTTCATACTTTTGTACGTTTACCTTTACGTGGAATCAGCAGCGATGCCATCAAAAGGTGCAATCAGGTGTTACCTGGGTTAGACCCGGATGTTGAATAAACGTCGGATGGTACATGGCAGCCGTGGCTGGGTCGACGTAGACGGCGGACATCGTCGGGTGACCGGCCCAACAGTCGGCAGACGACGCACTGGGGAAGTAGGTGGTGCCGCCAAAATCCTCTGCAACAATCAACACTAACGTTAAAGCAAAGAACAACCAACATGTTGTCAGATGGGGAACAGTGCGAGTTGTCTTGCTATATGCTATATGCGCATTTACGATTACAGTTACATACATACATACATACATACGTACGTACATACATACATGCATACATACATACATACATACATACATACATACATACATACATGCATACATACATACATACATACATACATACATGCATACATACATACATGCATACTTACATACATACATACATACATACATGCATGCATACATACATACATACATACATACATACATACATCTTGTTTATTTATCCCTATTCAAGAATGATACACGTTACAAGCATATACAATTGACAGGGATGCAGAGACACCCAGAAGGAACAGAAGTTCCGCCAACTTATGGTCACCTGTCACTTAGTAGCAGTGAGGTGGCTATTAACATAGCTATAAAACAACGTATTCTTTGCATTAACACAAAATCAGTAACTGTCAAAGGACAAAATGAAAAGACAAATATTCAACTTCAACTAAGTTGAATTGCCTTTAGTAACTAAGGTAATACAGAAAACAAAAAATTTAACTAACTATTGAATGCAAAGTCACAAGATACTTTTAAAAACTGTCGTATCTGCTTCTTAATTAGCTGTATCTTATCGTCAAGCAGTTAAGTAAGAAGAGTGAAGGTAAAGGTAACTGTTTACAGAAGATAAAACAAATCCTCAGGCGTTGAATGACGTCTTGGCTAAAGCGCGAACACGATAACAAGTCATCCAGGTTGATGATAGTTGAGTTGCCCAGCCTGTGGGGACTTGCTGGTCCCGTGCTCCCACAAGACGATTCAATTCCAAACATCATCCACCATGGCCGTCTGACTGTCTGCCTGCCTGACTCTTGGATCTTGAACTGGAACCGAACTCTCCTGCCTATCGATTTTGTTTTGACTGAGCACCAGTGAATAGGTGATTCCCGCGATGTAGCTTTGGTTGGGTGCTGCAGAAATATCGAGCTTACGATTACGATTACGATACAGTCGAACCTTCACACATTTGTTGGACAGTTATGTTTCAGCGGCGCCACTGGGAGGTCTTGCAAAGGCGCTATATGAATGATCAGGTGGTACATATGAACGCCACTTACGTCCGGCTGCACTTAGCGGGTGAAGGAAGGCTGTGTTCGTTGGTGTCGCTTGCATCGCAGGAAATGGCTGCTTCGGTTTCGTCACTTTGGTGTTACTCTTAGCGAACTCTAGTCTCAGGGTCTGAGGAAGATCAGGGTCGAACTTCGTACCCTGTAAACAGTTACGCAGCGTAATGTACAGTACGGGGCACGGTAGCCGATTGGTTAGAGCGCTCGGCTGATATGTAGGTCATGGTAGCCGATTGGTTAGAGCGCTCGGCTGATATGTAGGTCACGGTAGCCGATTGGCTAGAGCTCTCGGCTGGTATGTAGGTCATAGTAGGCTGTTGGTTAGAGCGCTCGGCTTGTAACGCGGGTTCGAGTCTTCCTTTAGATGGTTACTGTTTACTGCAAGTCCTTCACTCACAATTGCGCAGCGCCATCGATTGATGCTTAGTAATTAGATAGTGGCCTTAATAAATGCAGCGCCAGAGAAGATTTTTTAAAATTATTTTTTATTTCTGCCTTTATTAAGAGCCACTATCTAATGGCTAAGCATCAATCGATGGCGCTGAGCAACTGTGAGTGAAGGACTCGCTCAAGGTCCATACACAGTAACCGGCTTAAGGGAGGAGGCTCGAATTCGCACTCTCCGCGTTACAAACGGTGCCTTGTAACCAATAGGCTACCGTGTCCCAACTAATAGGCTATAACACGGTGATGCTGATTACATAGAAAAATTAGAAAATTTGGGTTTATACAAAACAACAGAGAAAATATATTATATCAAGGTTAATAGATCAAGGTTGCTCAGCATTTTCTAAATACGTATTAAGAATCTTAGTTGCTATGCCCAGATAGAGCTTTCAAAAGCCTTCAGTTTGGTATAAAATAATCTGTCTGGACACTATAGAATCTGAGACAGAGAAATTTAGCCCTTCCGAGTAAGCGCCTTTTCGTCAAAGTTCAAAGACCCCTATCTCGAAAAAGGGTTGGCCCAAAAATCTAAACTTTCGGTTTTCAAAGCTTAACATTTGGAGGACATTAGATCATAAAACATAACAACAAAATATTAATTAACGCTAATGTAAATACTAAGATTTGTATTATTGGAAGTCCATTTAGTAGCTTCTTGAAACGACGCATTATTCCCACAAAAACTGTACTTCATGGTGCTTTTAACAAAAAAAAACACAAGATCACGTGACTTCATTTCGTTGCATTATTCCTTCTTCAGAGTAAGTTGCTGCCAAATTAGCTTCACGGTAAATTACTGTGATGTTCTCAGAAATCTTATATGTAAAATAAAATGTGCGCTAGAGAAATTTTTGTAGCACTTAGAAATTTGTGTTACAAAAGCAATCTCTTGATCCCCGATTTATCCCTAACCGAGAAAGTGCAAGACGTTCCTTGTCAAATCATGAACATTGAAATTGCGACAGTGCGACATAGGTGCTTGCAATGAAGTGCAACAATTGCTACAAGTGCCAGGAGTGTCTGAGTGTATTGTTCGACAATACGGACTTTAGCTGACTCAACAGCGATCCACGTTGAACGAAACTGTTTCAGCAGACGACCAGGGAGAGCTCGTAGCCGAAACAGCCCCAAAAGTAATCGAAATACAGTTCAAAGGAACACAAACAGCCCCAAAAGTAATCGAAATGCAGTCAGGAGTAACCGAAACAAACCCTGAACAACCCAAGAGCGGATTGAGTTTAGGCAGCCAATGGAAAGAACAGAGAATGGATGTGCGGTGTAGATCCAGTGGCCGTAGTCTGCGTAGTGCGAGATCGGTTCCTAGGTGGAAACGGTTCCGACTCCGCCATTTTTGCTGTTAACGAACGACATACCGAAATCATTTAAAAGTATTCTGTTGTCTGAACAGCAAAATTTAATTCAAAACAGTATCACAGAAAGTGGAAAAATAGAAGCCCTAGCATTCGCCTCAGCAGTCTGTACTTATGCAGTCGCAATAAGGACGGAGCATTATTTTGACGAACGAAGTGGCAATAAACTGTTACCTGACGTCATCGGTCACGTGAACCAATCACAATACGTTTCGGAACTGCTTTCGTCCCGGAACCGATCTCGCACTGCACCGGCTATTCCACACCCCTAAATTGAAGTGATGGCCATGGCAGACGTGGCCTTCTAGCAACAGAAATGGACCCAAAAGAACCGCAATGGAGGGGGTAGGACTTAAAACAGACGTTTAAACGGGGTGCAGTATTTACAGCGAAAAGTGATTCGTGTTCGAAATGTGCAAAGGTCGCCGATAATTAATTAATTGCAATCTGTAGCGGAAAATACTGAAACGGTGGCGTTTTCTCGAAAAAGTGGTTGGAATTTATGTGTCGCGGTTGAGTGATTTCGTGCAAGAGGACTTTCTCAGGTGGCTACGGTCGGATGAGAAAGGTAGGAAAAGGTAAAGATGTGAGTAACAAGTTCTGTGCAGGTGCCTCTCATTAGCTGCACCTATGTAGGTCACTTACCGGTCAAGATTACGGGTGAGAGGAACTGCAGTCAGCTGACAAGACTGTCAAAATGACATCCATGACTATAGATATCCATCTGTGACTACTGTCATCCCCATGGCAACAATGACTCTTGTTTTATACTCGTGGTAACAATGACTACCGTCATTTGTCCATGTCAACAATGATTGCTATCGTCCTATGACATCAATGCCTAAGGCGTATCTCCCTTGAAGCGATGAATGTGGAATAACAGATTCCTTGTTGTCGTCAAAATGAAATTAGTCATTATTACCATTCCCATGGCAAAAAATCGATCCAAAGATCTACTAAACTCAATCAATCTCTAAGCAAGCCAAACGATATTAAATTGGCATGATAATTAGTCTCTTGTCTGGTTCCCTTGCGCGGTACGTAAATTTTATGCTTCTGTAAATATTTCGTAGAAGCTATTTCTAAAGTGCGAGTTTGAGCAAGGTGCGACCATTAAATCCACACGACGCAGTCTGGCTATAGTTAGCCGAGCTTCCTCCATCTCTAGGAAAGGTTAGCAACTGGAATAACAATAGTAACCATAGGGCAACAGTAGTCAATGTTGTCCTACGGCTACTGTTGTAATTCCAGTTCCTAACTGTTCCTAGACATGGAGGAAGCCAGACTGCGTCGTGTGGATTTAATGGTCGTATACCTTGTTCAACCTCGCACTTTAGAAATAGCTTATACGAAATATTTACAGAAGCATAAAATTTACGTACCGCGCAAGGGAACCAGACAAGAGACCAATTATCATGCCAATTTAATATTGATTGGATTGCTTAGAGATTGATTGAGTTCAATTGATCTTTGGATCGATTCAGAGCTTGCGGTTGTGTGTATGTTTAAGTACTAAGACACTTACTTAAGCGCTTTTTAGCTGCTCTCAAAGCGCTTTGATAGTCAGATCGATCAGCAGGCGTCTTGATAAATTGAAATTGGATTCAAAACATCTAAATTTACCTGTAAAATGTATACTACTATTACAACTGCTGCTGGTGCCACTACTACTACTACTACTACTACTACTACTACTACTACTACTACTACTACTACTACTACTACTACTACTACTACTACTACTACTACTACTACTACTACTACTACTACTACTACTACTACTACCACCACCACTACTACTACTACTAATACTACTACTACTACTATTACTACCATTATGGCTATTATCATCATCATCATAAATATAATCGCCATCATAATATTCATAATAATTGGTAACTGAAAATAACTAGTGGTAAATAATAACAGAAGATATCTTTAACCAACCCTACGACCCTGAATAATCGGGTATTTGTAAAATAAATAAACAAATAAGAAAGTAATGACAAATTAATAACATCCCAATGAATGTAACTGACCTGTAGTTCTTGTCTTGCTACTTCGGCAGCTGATCTTGAGCTGAATGTGATGAAACCAACGGGCTGTCGATCAATTAAAAAATCATATAGGCATAACTGACAATCAATTCTGCAAGGAAATCCCACTGACACTTTTAGTATGCCAATCAATTCTGCAAGGGAATCCGACTGACACTGTCAGTATGCCAATCAATTCTGCAAGAAAATCCGACTGACACTGTCAGTATGCCAATCAATTCTGCAAGAAAATCTGACTGACACTGTCGGTATGTCAATCAATTCTGCAAGAAAATCCGACTGACACTGTCAGTATGCTAATCAATTCTGCAAGAAAATCCGACTGACACTGTCAGTCAAAGCCATTTCCTTCTTTCTTCTCGTTTTCTTTCTTTCTTCTCGTTTTCCTTCTTTCCTTCTCACCACCTGCAGTTTCTTCTGAAGTGTTTTCGTCAGCGGAACAGTAGCGAACCGTAAAAAGAACCTATCGGTTAATGGATTTCTCGAAGAAATGGAAACGCACGAAGAACCGGAAGTAACCGCTGCAGTGTCACGTGGTAAAAACAAGAACGAACGAACGGATGAATAAACCCTACTCTGGGGGTTTGTGGCAATTTAATTGCAGCGCAGGGTGGAAGCTGCAAGGTCAAGATTATCTCCAAAACTTGACGCATGGGCTACAAAAATTTCACCATCGCGACGCTAAATCCCTTTCTTTCACGAAAGATCAGTGCGCTATATAAATTTTGTCACTATATGACATTAAGCACGGCGCTGTGACGCATGAATGGAAGCATTTTCGCAACTTAATTCTTCTTTGGCCAAAGAAAAATATATAGGAAAGCACTCAGTTGAGGTGACCGTCTTTTAACTGGTCCAAATTCAGAAAGGAATTAAGAATCTGGTTGTCCTTTTTGAACGAAAAATTCTATTTCCATATTAAAACGATTCAGCCCTCTTTTCATATGGGTTTTTTATTTTTATTAAACTGTGCGATATAAATTACAACAACTGACAAGATTGTGTGGTGTCTTCGTACATATAATCCGCCATTTTGGACAGTGAATTTTTAAAAGCGCAATGAACGACGCGTTATTTTACAGTATAACAACCGATTTACATTCTATAATTTTACAGAGACTTGCCACTAATTATGATTACGATTTATTTTAATGAATACAATTAATCGGTGTTTCTTTTACAACAGCGAAGACTAGAGTGTCGGAAGGGTGTTGTAAAAACGTGTCAGAGATTTGTGTGAATCCAAACAACAATCAGCATCATGTGTGATAAGCCTTCCAACGGTAAAGTGAACAAATATCAAGAATATGAGAACATGGGGTCCCTGAGTCGTTCTTTAAGGTGCTAATGGCCTAGTTGGCTACATTGGTTAACGCGTACATCAAGGCGCTTGTGTGGGTGAGGATGCCGGTTCGTACACCGATCGTGGCTGTATTTCAGAGATTTGAATTTCGGGCTAGCAAGGTCCGTACACGGGGACCTTAAATGGCGTGGCGCCCATTCAAACGGACAGCGGTGGTGAAGGGTCTCACCCGATCAATTCATTAAAAAATGTACAGGGTCGAGGCCATACGGTCGCTATATAAAACCGTGTACATTTACATTTTATACCTTACGTAAACGATCCGTTACATGAAAATTAATAATTTGTTAGTTGGCTCAACTTTTGAAGTAGCATGCATTTTCTGGAGAAGTTTTCCAGTAAGTTACTGCGATACAACTTCCAGGTTATTAATTTACGTACATTAAATTATTACAACATTCGCCGTAATTTACAGCAAGCCAGGGTTATTAGTTCAGTTATCCACTATCTTATCTGTGATCAGTAATCTGTGATCTCGTCTCGCTGTGGATTATTTTTAGATTGGACTGGATTTGGTTGAATATATTGGGCAATGTGTTATGCTATATTATTTCACACTGCTGTGTGTTTGTGCAGTGCGTTGCGTTGCCTTCTATTGTATTAAAGTATATCTTATTGTTTCAAAAATGTATTGAATTGCATTGTCTAAATATGTATTGTATTGTATTAAGGTGTATTTTATTGCATTAAAATGTATCATATTATGCTGCGTTGT
>OZ029923.1:1755737-1920737 GCA_964023275.1 Norana najaformis
GCCAGCCAGTCAGCTTCTGTCTGGCTGTCTGTCTCTGTTTTCTCTGTCTGTCTGTTGTCCGTCTGTCTGTCTGTCTCTGTCTGTCTCTGTCTATCGCTGTCTGTGTCTGTCTGTGTCTGTTTTCTCTGTCTGTCTGTTGTCCGTCTGTCTGTCTGTCTGTCTGTCTGTCTGTCTTACTCTGTTTCTCTCTCTCTCTTCTCCGCAACATCATCACCATCATCTGTGTCTCTGTTCTGCCGGCCCGCCTGCATGCCTGTCTTTCTTTCTGTCTCTGTCTGTCTCTTTCTGTATCTGTCTGTCACTGTCTGTCTCTGTCACTGTCTGTCTCTGTCTGTCACTGCCTGTCTCTGCTCTGGCTGGCTGCCTGTCTGCCTGTTTCTCTGTGTTTGTCTGTCTGTCTCTTTTTCTCTTTCTCTCTCCTCCACAACATCATCACCATCATCCTCTGTCTCTGTATCTGTGTTCTGCCTGTCTGTTTCTCTATGTCTCTCTCTGTCTCTCTCTGTCTCTCTCTCCCTCCTCCGCAACATCATCACCACCATCATCACCATCGCCGCCAGCCTCAGCAGCCGAGAGACAGTCGACTACTGTGAGAAGCGTTTGCCAACCGACCAAAGTGGCGTCACGAGATGATCAATTATTTAGCGCCAGAAGATCTATAGCGCTCCAACAACTAATATATTCGCGGCCGGGCGAACGTTGCCGCCGTTACGTGCCAGCGAGTTATTCGCATCGGGCACGGTAAGATTCTGTGCTGCAACCGTTGAATATCAGTATCACGTAGCAGTACAACTCAGTACAATACGTTACAAAACCGCAGCGGCCGTCAATTAGGAACTTCTTACCCTTTCCCGTGCAGTTGTCCCATTCATCAACGCATACGATACACTCTTGCCCGCAAACGATTTCTGTGCTTGTGATGATGATTGGGGGAGGAGGGTTTGGGGAGAACTTGGGGAGGGTTTGGGGCGGAATGGCGTGGGTGGGTGGGTGAAGGGCGGGCTAATAGCGACGATCAATCGTTGCAATGATTATCGATTGATGAAATTAAACTCAACCTCGGTAGACATTGACGCTTCGAGCGACTTCGAGTTTCGGTCGTCAGCGAAATAATTGTATAGTGTCTAATGAGATTAGCCATCATCGAATTAGACAGCGAACGTGCGCCTCGGACAGGCCGTCTGGCCTGACGCTGTCTGTCTGTGTATGTCTGTGTCTGTCTGTCTGTGTCTGTTTGTCTGTGTCTGTCTGTCCGTATGCCCATCTGTCTGTGTCTGTGTGTGTGCGTCTGTGTGTATCTTGTGTATGTGTGTGTGTCTGTCTCTGTGTGTCTGTGTCTCTGTCTGTATGCCTGTCTGTCTATGTGTGTCTGTGTATGTGTTCGTCTGTCTGTCTCTTTATGTGTCTGTGTCTATCTGTGTATATGTCTGTCTGTATGCCCATCTGTCTGTGTGTATGTCTATCTGTCTGTCTTTGTGTGTATGTACGTGTGCGTCTGTGTGTGTGTCTGTCTGTCTCTGTCTGTCTCTGTCTATGTCTCTGTCTGTCTCTGTCTCTCTCTCGCCGAGGAATGTCCATGCAGTCACCTCTGCTTGCTTGGATGGACGAGTTTCTTCTATCGTCAGAAGAGATCTCCTTTGATTGGACGAGATCTCCAATGGTCAATCGAGATCTCGTTTGGTCAAACGAGATTTCCTTCGTCCAGACGAGATCTCCATTATTCAAATGAGGTCTCCTAAGGTATATATCCAATAACTTACCTCTTCGCAGTGTTAGGTACATACCTGGTAAATATCTGTGTATCTGCCTATTCGCATCTCGCTTGTTAAGTACTTCTCAAATGACTTACCTCTTTTGATGGTAGGTATATACCCAGTGATGGTCTCTTTATGCTGGTTGTTATAAGTAGATATATGCCTCTTGACTTACCTCCTCCTGATAGTAGGTATATACCTAACAGTTTAGCTCACTGTCCCGTTGGTCTTCATGACTAACATATACCTAGTTATTTAAATCTTCGTATTGATAACTATTTACCTAGTGGCCTACCTCGTCTGGATGGTAGGAATATACCTAATCATAATCATCATTATCGTGAATATCATCATCGTCATAATCATAGTCATAATCTTTTCGTCCTGATGGTAGATGTATACCTATTGACTTACCTCTTCATTCTAATGATAGGTATATACCTGTTGACTTACCTCTTCGTTCTAATGATAGGTATATACCTGTTGACTTACCTTTTCGGTCTAATGATAGGTATATACCTGGCGCATTCTTACCTCTTCGTTCGAATGATAGGTATATACCTGTTGACTTACCTTTTCGGTCTAATGATAGGCATATACCTGTTGCATTCTTACCTCTTCGTTCTAATGATAGGCATATACCTGTTGCATTCTTACCTCCGTTCTAATGAGAGGTATATACCTGTTGACTTACCTCTTCATTCTAATGATAGGTATATTACCTGTTGAATTCTTACCTCTTCGTTCTAATGATAGGCATATACCTGTTGTATTCTTACCTCTTCGTTCTAATGAGAGGTATATACCTGTTACATTCTTACCTCTTCATTCTAATGATATTTATATACCTGACGACTTACCGCTTCATTCTGACGATAGGTATATACCTGTTGCTATCTTATCTCTTTGTTCTAATGATAGGTATATACCTGTTGAATTCTTACCTCTTCGTTCTAATGATAGGCATATACCTGTTGACTTACCTCTTCGTCTTGGGTGGCGTTGATCATTCCAGCGGAGTCAACTGCTTGGCTGACCACCATTGACGTCTCTGTGTTCATTATCATTGAGGCTTCCTTCTCTTTTGGCTGCATCGTAATCGTAATCATAATCATGATCATAATTACAATCACAATCATAAACACAATCATAATAATAATCATAATCATAATCGTAGTCATAATCATAATCACAATCATAAGATCAATCACGACCACGATCATAATCATAGTCATAATCGTAATCATACTTATGATCATAATCGCAATCGTAATCACAATCATAATCACAATCATACTTATAATCATAATCGTAAGCATAGTCACAATCATAATCTCATTCATAATCATAATCACGACCACAATCATAACCATAACTACGATCATCGCCACAATCATAAACACGATCATGATCATTATCATAATCACAATCATAATCGAACCCGCAATTGTTGGATTATACATCGAGGCCGCTACCGAATAGACTTTTGTAAGAAGTAAGTAATACAAATTATTTACGAATTTACAATAATTCGTGCATCGTTGGTCTTACGTAATGTAAAAGTTTTCTGTAGCGCCATTGTAGAACCGTTTTCTTTGTGAGACAATTTTCTAGAGTGTTAGATCAACGTGCTTGCCAACATTTCCTACTTGATCAATTAACATGTCCCGCGCGAACTGCGTGTGGTCGACGGAATGCTACACGCAGAGTGGCGACGATTTTACGGATGAATGAATTTGAGTGTTCATGGTCGAAAGAAGTGGAAACAGAATTCGTGGAAAGGTGGAGAGGATGGATAGATAGATGGAAGGACGGATGGAGGGAAAGGAATGGATTGATTGATGGATACTGGGTGGGGATGGGTGGTGGATGGATGGATACGTGCAATTAATGGATAGACGAAGAAATAGATGGATGGATGGATGGAGAGATGGATGGATGGATGGATAGATGAATGAATGAAGGAATGAATGAGGAAGGATAAAAGGAAGGAATTGAGGAAGGAAGGAAGGAAGGAAGAAAAGAAAGAAAGATGGAAGAAAGAAATGTAGTATTGAAGGAAAGCAGGAAGGAAGGAAGGAAGGAAGGAAGGAAGGAAGGAAGGAAGGAAGGAAGGAAGGAAGGAAGAAAGGAAGGAAGGAAGGAAGAAAGGAAGGAAGGCAGGAAGTAAGGAAGGCAGGAAGGAAGGAAGGAAGGAATGAAGGAAGGAAGGCAGGAAGGAAGGAAGGAAGGAAGGAAAGAAGGAAGGAAGGAAGGAAGGAAGGCAGGAAGGAAGGAAGGAAGGCAGGAAGGCAGGAAGGCAGGAAGGAAGGAAGGAAGGAAGGAAGGAAGGAAGGAAGGAAGGAAGGAAGGCAGGAAGGAAGGAAAAAAGGAAGGAAGGAAGAAAGGAAGGAAGGAAGGAAGGAAGGAAGGAAGGAAGGCAGGAAGTAAGGAAGGAAGGAAGGAAGGAAGGAAGGAAGGAAGGAATGAAGGAAGGAAGGAAGGAATGAAGGAAGGAAGGAAGGAAGGAAGGAAGGAAGGAAAGAATGGACGGTAGAATGGATGATGGACTGAAAAGGTGAAAAGGCTGCCATGAACCAAATCGTATGTATCGGCAACCGGAAGACGAAAGGATTCCCCCTTTAAAATTCTACGCTGATATATAGCTGAGTTCCCTCTACGACTCTCGTAAATGCGCGAATAATCGAGTTATACCGTCGATCTGAGAGTCGCAAGTCGTAACAAATACTGCACACTGCACTCCTCTTCCACAGATCCTATCCTCTTTCTTCCTCTTCCACTTATCTCACTTTCCAGTTCAATTCCAAACACCGTCCACCGCAGCCGTCTAACTGTCTGCTGCTTCATTTCTTCATTCCTTCCTTCATTTCTTCCTTCCTTTCTTTTCTTCCTTCCTTTCTTCCATCTTTTCTTCCATCCTTCCATCCATCCATCCTTCCTTCCTTCATTCTTTCCTTCCTTCGTTCCTTCCTTCCTCCCTCCCTCTCTCCCTCCTAACTTCTTTCTTTCTTTCCTTCCTTCCTTCCTTCCTTCACACCCTCCCTCCTTTCTTCCTACCTTCCTTCCTTTCTTCCTTCCTCCCTCATTTTGACTCTTGGATCTTGACCTGGAACTAAACCTTTCCTGCCTATCGATTTTGCATTGACTGAGCGCCTATGAATAAGCTGGTTTCGGCGACTTAACTTTCATCGGGCGCTGTAGAAATCTCGAGCTTACGATTACGATTACGTTTGGACCTTATAAGCCTTTTTAATCACTAGCTCTCTGTCTTCCAGTCTCTGATGTCTCTTGGACCCCAACTTGTTCCGTCGAGGGTTTTAGTATTTCTGAAACCAGTTTTCAGTAGGAGTAACCATCGATTGATGACTTGTGCAGTTCGATAGCCTGCTGGTCAGAGCGCTCGGCTTGTAACGCGGAGAGTACGGGTTCGAGTCTCGTCCCTGAGACGGTTACAGTACAGAGACCTTGAGTAAGTACTTCACGCATAAGTTATTATTTCAGCATTTATTAAACGCCACTACCTAGTGAACTAATCGATGGCGCTGAGCAGTTGTGAGTGAATGACTTGCTCAAGGTCCCTACACAGTAACCGTTTACGGTGACGCTCGAACCTGTACTCTCCGCGTTACGAGCCGAGCCGAGCCGAGCCGAGCCGGGCCGAGCCGAGCCGAGCCGAGCCGAGATCTCTAACCAGTAGGCTATCGTGCCCCACAAGTGCTTACAGAACGAACTACTCAGAAGCGCTTCCAGCTTGAGGACCCCGGGGAAATAAGAACGTCTTTAAACAACTGGTTGATTCAGCTCTATTTCTAGCAGAGACCCTTGCACGAATCGAAGGGGAAGTCCATTCCATAGAGATGGGCCAACAACAGCAAAAGTCCTCTGCTGCACAAGCGAGGACTTAACACGAATAGACGCAGACAAATGACTAACTAATAAATAAATGAATGAATGAAGGAAGGAAGAAAGGAAGGAAGTAAGGAAGCAAGGAAAGAATGAATGAATGATTGAATGAATGAAGGAAGTAACGAAGGAAGCAAGGAAGAAAGGAAGGAAGCAAGCAAGGAAAGAATGAATGAATGAATGATTGAATGAATGAAGGAAGTAACGAAGGAAGCAAGGAAGAAAGGAAGGAAGCAAGCAAGGAAAGAATGAATGAATGAATGATTGAATGAATGAAGCAAGAAGCAAGGAAGCAAGGAAAGAAAGAAAGAATGAATGAATGAATGAAGGAAGTAACGAAGGAAGCAAGGAAGAAAGGAAGGAAGCAAGGAAGTAAGGCAAGAATGAATGAATGATTGAATGAATGAAGGAAGGAAGCAAGGAAGCAAGGAATGAATGAATGATTGAATGAATGAAGAAAGTAACGAAGGAAGCAAGGAAGAAAGGAAGGAAGCAAGCAAGGAAAGAATGAATGAATGAATGATTGAATGAATGAAGCAAGAAGCAAAGAAGCAAGGAAAGAAAGAAAGAATGAATGAATGAATGAAGGAAGGAAGCAAGGAAGCAAGGAAACAAGAAAGGAAGGAAGGAAGCAACGAAGGAAGGAAGGAAGAAAGGAAGGAAGGAAGACCTAACCGGAACTCACTCTGTTCGAAGTATTCCAAGGATATATTTGGATGGCGTGTTTCCGTGGGCGCGTACTAAACTCCTGCGTCCATTTCAGTCCAGACTTTTAAGTTTAAAACAGAAGTACGTCGTGAAGCTGTGTCACCACAAGGAGTACGTTACGGTGGCTGAAGGTCCCCTCTCCGGAGTACGATCGGTAATCGCAGTCTCAAATTTTCGTCGACGTTCACGAATGCCAAGTCGCTGGAACCAGTTCACTTACAGACGCTCAGTCAAAACACGTTCGATAGGCAGAATCGGTTGCGTAAGGCGATGTAAGGTAGTTCCAAGTTCAGTTGAGGCTTCTCGTCTCCTCTCCGCTCTCCTAAGAAGGCTGAAGTGCCTAAGGTAAACCGAGGATGCTTCAAACTGCCTTCAGTGTGTCATCACTAATATTAGCTGTCGACGCAGAAGCTACGGAGGCTGAAGCCGCAGTGAGGCTTTTGTCTGCTGCGACGCATTGAGTCGGCGCCGGTGACTGTGGCAGGTAGCCCTTGGTTTCTGCTGCTGAAACGGTGCCAGCAACGATGATGATGATGATGGTGATGTTGTTGTTGATGATGGTTGTTATTGGCTGACTGGGTTCAGCGCCGATAAATGGAGGCTGGACCAGTGCAGCAGCAGCAGCAGCCGCAATGCTTTGTCCCGTTTGTGGACCGGGATTTGTATTCAGATCTCTTACCTGTGGTGCCAATCCAGGTGAGAGGCGAAGAATTGGGGTTTTCGGCAGCATGGGTACACATGTCTGCGTGAAGCCACATGGACCATATGTGAGTGAATGAACGAACGAACGAACGGACTATCGAATGAATGAATGATCGAATTAACGAACCAACGAACGATTGATTGATTGATTGCATGAATGAATGAATGAATGAATGAACGAAAAGAACGAATGAATGAATTTACTAACGAACGAACAAACAAAGGAAGGAACGGTTGAATGAATGCATGATTTGCTAAATTTTTGAATAAATTAATCACCTAATGAGTTAATCATTTAGTGAATTAATAATTATAACTGCTTGTTTGCTGAACTATTCAATCAATCAACCAACCGAAAAATGAATGAAAATCAATCGATCGATTCAATCAATAAGTCAAAATCAGCCAGCCAATAATCATTCGATTTATTCACAATTCTTTAAATCCACCAGTAATCAGTTAATCAGTCATCAGATTAGCTCAAACCTTCTTTCGACCTATCAAAAATATACGACACGCTCTGCCAAAATGAGTCTTAACTGCACCACTTTGTTTTCCAGAAAATTTTGGAAGGTGCTTTAGGCTGCAATCATCAAATTGACTTTTTAACCTACTTGGTCAAACATATTCTAATCTACACGTTTTTACTTAACTCTAACTTTTTTGAAGGCTATCAAAGCGTCAAGTTAATGGCTTTAACGCATTAAACATGATGAATGATGTGTCGAATTTTGGCAAAGACCTGTCGAATATCATGAACCTGTAATACAGCGTTTAAAAGATATTTGTCTGCCCGTTTTAAATATTCAAATGACACAATTATTCTGCCAGCATTAGCGAATGAGAAGGCTTTATTTCAGGGTCACTGATTGCTCACGAGACCACATGCTCCACCGAGATTCACAGTTTTTTAGATTATAACTTTGGTTCAACTGACAATTTCGTCGTGAACTATATGGAATATTTACATAAAATAAAGGCAGGTGTACATGTTTTTCTATTACGACCCTGATCATTTTTCAAATAAGTTATTCATAATCTCCTGTTGAACGAAAATGACAGTATTTATATATTGGGTAAAATGCGATTTAAAGGTGTCTAAGTGCAACCTAATTATTTGTAAAATGTAAATGTACACGTCTTTCTATAGCGACCGTATGACCTCGACCCTGATCATGTTTTTCAATGAATTAATCGGGTGAGATCCTTCACCACCGCTGCTCATTTGAAATTTTGTTTTTAGTATTCATTGTTTAACGACATATTGTGGCTGCCAGGGCCGTTGACGCCGATTATCCCTCGCCTGGGAAGAGTAGCGTAACATACCGATTGTGTTTCTCAGTTTAACGACAGCTTATGGCATCAAAGGCCGTTGCCGTCGCCCTCCTCCTTTGTCCAGGCTTGGGACTGGCACTACCCCCAAACAAGGCAGTGGCGGAGTTACATACCGATTGAACGAAATTGACGACAGTATTGCGTCGGAAGAAAGCGATTTAAAGGTGTCTAAGCGCAACCTGATATTTGTGAGATGTAAATGCATAGGTTTTATATACCGACCGTATTCCCTCGACCCTTCTCATTTTTCAGTGAATTTATCGGGTGAGGTCCTTCACCACCGCTGCCCGTTTGAATGGGGGCCACGTCTTTTGCAATAGGATTCAGTGTTTAACGACATCTTGCGGCTGCCAGGACCGTTCACGTCGACCTTTCCTTATTGGAGCCTGCTGTCTGGGTGCTAACCTAACAGTGACTGCCAACTAGTAGTAGTAGTTCCTCAATTTAATGACAGCTTATAGCATCAAAGGCCGTTGCCGTCGCTTTCCTCCTTTGGACTGGCACTACCCCCAAACAAGGCAGTGGCGAAGTTCTGTCTGCCAACTTTTTTAAATCCTCAGTTTAACGACATCTCGTGGCATCAAAGGCCGTTGACGTCATATCATATATCAGCAGTTTCACAAACAAATAATCTACACATTAAAGTATTCAGTTAGTTAACACATTTGTTCTTTAAACTACACAAATAGCTAACATCAGTGGACTGCAATTTCAAATACTAACTAGGTGTATGTGAAGGAATTTTATGCAGTATACAAACATAACATAACATAACACAACATAAATCGTAGCTTCCATACTGTACTACTCCGTAGCTCCATACTGATATTCAGTGAACAGATATATTGTATTAGTAGAACGTGAACAGAACATATCATATTCAATTATGTATGGCTTATGTAATAACGTATTTTTTAACATCGACTGCCAACTGAACGAAATCGAAATTTATATAGCGTCCGAGAAAGCAATTTAAAGTGTCTGAGCGCAAGCTAATATTTGTAAAATGTAAATGTATGCGGTTTTCTATAGCGACCGTATGACCTCGACCCTGCTCATTTTTCAATGAATTAATCGGATAAGATTCTTCACCATCGCTGCCCGTTTTAATGTATTAGTATCACGTGTTTAGCGACATCTTTTGGCTGCCAGAGCCGTTCACGTCGACCTCTCCCGGATAGAGCAAGTATGGCAATGCGATTGAACGAATTGATCTATATATAGCGTCCGGAGAAAACGATTTAAAGGTGTCTAAGCGCAAGCTAATATTTGTAAAATGTAAATGTATACGGTTTTCTATAGCGACCGTATGGCCTCGACCCTGCTTATTTTCCAGTGAATTAATCGGGTGAATGGGCGCTGTACCTAAACTGTAGATCGCTTTTAAAAGAGCTGTTATTTAAATTAAATAAGAGACCGAAAATGTGAAATATTCGACTTAAGAGTCATTTTATCAAAGCCGATCACATATATTTAATCATGTATGCATCGATTAATACAAGCACATGCGTATATACATATACATGTACATGCATACACACATGCATACATACGTACGTAATACACACATGCACACATACATACAAATATACATACATGAATACACATATACATAAATAGTAATACACATTCATAAATACATACATGCACAGATACATGCAACCATACATACAAACATACAAACATGCTTAGATACATACATACATGCAGACATACATACATGCATACATACATACATACATACATACATACATACATACATACATACATACATACATACATACATACATACATACATAAGCTGTATTTCTACGTAAAAGTACGCGTCGATGCATGAATTTAGCCACTGGAGCCGGAAAGGAAGATTAGATAGATATTCGAGCGAAATTCTCTCTTACCATAACTGACCTCAGTCGAGACGGAAAGCGCTGTTGTGCCCACAAAGGTCGCACTTAATTATTCATGAGGCGTCGATTGAGCCTGATACGCACGCGCGCACGCATGCGTCGCCATCGCCGGCCGCCGTATTGAACGCTGCAGAGAGGAATTCCCATTAAACTTTCAGAAAGCGTGATGAAATTTTGTCGTGACGGCGCGCCATACCTCAAAGCTCGGCTACTCTAATTAAGGCCGTAATTAGCATTAATTATGCAGGAAATTAATTAAAATAGAGATATCAATCGAATTTTCTTATAAGGAGCGAGCGAAACGGGTTTTGATTGCTGTCGCCATGGTAATCTACTGTGAAGTTTTGGGACTGCAGTTGCGGCGATAAACTTAACAGAAATAATTCTTATTGGGGTAAGGTCGTGACCCAGTCAGTTACGGGCAAACGAAAATTTCAGGCGCTCCGTCAAAACAAAATCGATAGGCAGAAAAGGTTCGGTTCCAGGTCAAGATGCAAGTCAGTCAGTCAGTCAGTCAGTCAATCAGTCAGTCAGTCAGTCAGTCAGTCAGTCAGTCAGTCAGTCAGTCAGTCAGTCAGTCAGGCAGGCAGGCAGGCAGGCAGGCAGGCAGGCAGGCAGGCAGGCAGGCAGGCAGGCAGGCAGGCAGGCAGGCAGGCAGGCAGGCAGGCAGGCAGGCAGGCAGGCAGGCAGGCAGGCAGGCAGGCAGGCAGGCAGGCAGGCAGGCAGGCAGGCAGGCAGGCAGGCAGGCAGGCAGGCAGGCAGGCAGGCAGGCAGCTGTGGAGGATGGTGTTGGGAACTGAATCGAAAAGTGAGATAAGGGGAAGAGGAAGAATCAGGATAGGACTTGTGGAAGAGGTGTTTGGTGGTGGTGTTGTTGGTGGTGTTGGTGGTGGTGGTGATGGTGATGATGATGATGATGATGAGAATGGTGATGATGGTGGTGGTGATGGTGGTGATGATGATGATGATGATGAGAATGGTGATGATGGTGGTGGTGGTGGTGGTGGTGGTGGTGATGGTGGTGGTGATGATGATGATGATGATGATGATGATGATGATGATGATGTTGCATTATGCACCCGAGGCTAAGCCTTTGTATCAAAAATCACCGGCGTCTGGGTCATCTGTTCACGAACAAGCGCCCTTTGTGAACTGCCCAGCGCCACCTAGCGAATGCATTGGGATCGACCGCAGCCATCTAGCGATTGACTGTGAACTAATCTCTATGAGAAGACTGGACAGGCCGCTTAAAGTGGCATTCAATTTTTAAAAAAAACTTTAAATATACTCAAGGACTCCACGACGTCAACGGTATCTCCTGAAACAGCAGACTGGGAGATGAAAACTACTTTGAAATGCAGTTTAAATGTGATTTTAAAATGTTTTTTGTTGCAATCTGTTACAGTCAAGCCTACAGTCCAGTCTATCGTAGTCGTAATCGTAAGCTTGAGATTTCTACAGCGCCCAACGAAGCTACGTCGCGGAAACCATCTTATTCACAGGCGATAAGTCAAAACAAAATCAATATGAAAGAAGTGTTCGGTTCCAGGTCATGATCCAAGAGTCAGGCAGGCAGGCAGACAGTCAGACGGCTGCGGTGGATGGTGTTTGGAATTGGAGCGGTAAGAGAGACGAGGGGAAGAGGAAGAATGAGGATAGAATTTGAGGAAGAGTAGTGTTTATAGTCAAGTCTAGTCCAAGCTAGTCCAACCTCACTTAATCCCACGAATCTAATCTCTCCTAAACCCATCGAATCTACTCCAGTCCAATCAGTGGTCTACGCGATAATCTAGTAGTCGTGTATATTTACATTTTACAAATATTAGGTAGCGCGTAGACACCGTTAAATCGCGTTCTTCCTATGGTATATATATAAGCATCTGTCTTCAGTTGCTGCTCTTTTTAACAGTTCTTCAGAATTAAACAGTTAAGAAGAATTAAACAGTTTAGAATTAAACAGTTGTTTAGAATTCATTTATAAATACCGGTGCTTACTGATGGATTATACATTCAATTTATAGTACAAGTACAAACCTGTTATCGGCCCTAAAACATCACTTTATTAGTGTATAATTATTAAGATAATGTTATGTCTTTTATACGACATAGGCCTGTGTGCCAAACTCACATTTCTGTATGTTTATCAATTTTACCTTTTGTAACATTAAGTTATTTTACTTGATAAAATACACATGGCTATACCACTTTGTGCCATCGGTAGATGCCTTGTGCATTAGACACTGGCGCATTAGAAGTTGCTAATTATTTTGTCCTAACAAAAATGGCCACAAAAGAGCCTGACGGCTACAAAAGAGCCGAAATGGCCAGTGAAAAGAAAAAAAATACAGAAAATTTATAAATCAGATATTGAAAAAAGGCTTTATAGTAACTGAGAAGAGCCTTAATGGACACACAAAAGCCGTAATGGACAGTGGATAGTCTTCCAACAAGAAGAAAACCAACAAGAAGTCGACAAAGGTGCCATCAACCAGTCAACAGAACCTCCTTCGCCTGCATTTGGTCTCTCATCCATGTCGTGCTGCAATCAGTTAAAAAAATACATACATTACCTACGGAAACAAAAATCTTAAAGGAAACGATAAGAAGATAGAAATGAACTTATGGACAACGTCAACAACATTTTCATATCGAAGACGTCAACGGCTTTAGTTGGCATAAGATGTCGTTAAACCCATGGACGAGAAGAAGAAGAAGCTTAACCGCTGGCATATTATTGATGGAGGAATCCGAACTAAACAAAGGAGGACGTCAACGGCCCTGGCAGCCACAAGATGTCGTTAAACACTGAATACTAATAAAAATAATAGGTTGTTCTTAGACACCTTTAAATCGCGTTTTACCGACGCTACATAATCGTCATTTTCGCTTAACTGCTAGGATTTTCCTCCGGAACCCTCCAGTGAATAAAGGTCGATGTCAACGGCCCTGGCAGCCACAAGATGTCGTTAAACACTGAATACTGATACAAAAGACGTGGCGCCCATTCAAACGGGCAGCGGTGGTGAAGGATCTCACCCTATTAATTCATTGAAATGTGAGCAGTGTCGAGGCCACAAGGTCCCTGTAGAAAAACTTGTACGTTTACGTTAATTTTGGCTAACTAGATTTTGGTGCCGGCGCAATGTACTGACCGGATGCCCAGGACCTTGGGATTCGCCCACTGCCGGCTCAAGGGCCGATTAGCAGGAAGTGAGCACCTCCCCTACTTTCCACTAGTGACATGGAAGCATTACTTTGCAATCTAATATAATCTAATTGTATTGTATTTGATAACTTATATAGCGCTTCCTACAGAAAAACTACTCAGAGGCGCTTCCAGCATGAGAACCCCAGGGAAATAAGAACGTCTTTAAACAAAGAGCTGACTGAACTCCATCACCAACAGTGACCCTTGCACGAAACGATAGCGGAAGTTCATTCCCTAGAGATGGGCCAACAACAGCAAAAGCCCTCTGCTGCGCAAGCGAGGACTTAACACGAGGAACAAATAGATCCAGACGACCTAGAGAACGTTTAAACTAACTTTCTAATGCAATCTAATCGTAATCGTAATCGTAATTCCGAGATTTCTACAGTGCCAAAGGAAAACCACGTCGCGGGGGCCAGCTTATTCAAAGGCGCTCAGTCAAAACAAAATCGATAGGCGAAAGTGTTCGGTTCGAGGGGCCAATAGAATGATTACCACTGGTATCATTTTACAAAAGACATCAGGAGTGGCGCTTCATAAATTTTTTATTACGATTACAATCAGGCGATGTTTGCTTCGAGTGAAAGCATATTAGAACATAGGCTGCCGTTGCCTTGATAACCTTTAGTTTTCGAAATGTTTAACTTCAATCGCTAGATGTCGACTCTTGTAGGCGCAGTTAGCTTTGAGCCCGAAGGTTACCTGGATGGGTCACCGTCTGAGGAATTGTAATCGTAATCATAATTCCGAGAATTCTACAGCGCCCAACGAAAGCCAAGTCACCGGGACCAGCTTTTTCACAGGCGCTCAGTCAAAGCAAAATCGATAGGCAAAAGTGTTCGGTTCCAGGTCAAGATCCAAAAGTCAAGCAGAGAGTCAGCGTGTCAGGTGGGTGATGTTTGGGATTGGAGCAGAAAGAGGGATAAGAGGGAGAAGGGGAGAAAACCACACCACGTGGTACCAACTCATTCCTCCATCCTTTAATGAATACCAATGCAAGTAGGGAGATTTAGAAAGATGTCCAGTTGTTGTTCGATTGCAACTGTCAAGTATGCGACTCAGCCAAGAGACTGTTCCACCTCAGAACAACATCAAAGGACTTTTATTAACTTACAGTCGACATGTTTCGCGCTATATTCCAAACATACATATGGATACATGCAAGCACACAGGAAGGCAGACAAACAGACAGACACACAGAAGCATCAGAATTTTAGTTATGACAAGTAGGCCTAATCAGTCACGAAATTTAGGCCTACATAACGTGTCCTAAACAGACCTACATTGTATTCGATCGGAGGCCCTAGGAGATCTAATATACAGATGTACACACGTCAACACCCCACATACACATACACATACATACACACGCACATACACACACATTAATACACGTAAAACACAAATTCACGCACAAACACACACACACGCACGCAAACACACACACGTACACACACATACACACACACACCCACACACACACACACATTCACGCACAAACACACACACGTACACGTACAAACACACACACACACTCAAAACACACACTAACAAACACGCACATGCACAAAAACACACAAGCACACACACACATACCCACATAAATACAAGCACACACACGCACACACACATACCCACATAAACACAAGCACACACACGTTTAAACTAGCTTTCTGGATGGACCTATATGCATCGTGTCCAATATGTAAGAACAAATATCTGTAGGGTTTTTTCGTAGGCCTATAAGGGCCTCGTTTTATGATTGTGATAAACCACTGGTGAGCTGTTAGGTTGTTCGGCATAAAATGAATATTAATTGTTAGGCCTAAAGGCCTGTGATAATTACACGTGATGATGCTGTCCGCCTCTTATGTACGTTTATAAATAGGCGAACGGGGGTTGAAATCCTATTCACATGCAAATCGCCTTCATTTTTCTTTCCGTTGTTTTATTATACATGTAGTTATATGGAATTCGTCAGACAAAAGATTTATTGCGCTGTATAAAAATATGAATGCCTACATGCTAGGTTGGATCCAGAATTTGAAGTTAGGGATGAAATATTAGTGGAGTAGTATACTTATTCTTATACTTATACTTATAATAATAATAATAATAATAATAATAATAATAATAATAATTATTATTATTATTATTATTGTTGTTATTGTTATTAATATTGTTAATCGTAATCGTAATAGTAAGTTCGAGATTTCTGCAGCGCCCAACGAAAGCCTCGTCACGAGGACCAGCTTATTCACAGGCGCTCAGTCAAAACCAAATCGATAGGCAAAAGGGTTCGGTTCCAGGTCGAGATCCAGGAGTCACGCAGTCAGACAGTCGGACGGCTACGGTGGATGGTGTTTAAAATTGAAGCGAGAAGAGAGATAAGGGGAAGATGAAGAATCAGGATAAGAGTTTTGGAAACGTTTTTTAAATGTTTGAAAAAGAAATGTTATTGTTGTTGTTATTGTTGTTGTTATTGTTGTTATTGTTATTATTATTATTATTAAAAATTGGTAACAGTGTAATGTAGCTCCTCAACGTAAATAACTACCCTGGAATTAACAAACGAACCCTACAGAAGAACAGTCAGCGGTTCGACTCCCCGTGACTTCCACGTCGCATCTGTTACCAATAAACCACTAACTCTGTTCCATTCTACACTTGATTGAGTCTTTTTCAACCACACCGAACTCAAGACTTCTTGGCACGGCCTCCCAGTCGAAAACTACCCGATGGTTTTCAAACTAACGTCTGTGTCAGTGGAAGTGGTCAAACAGAACCATCCTTCACGCTGCGTCTTCCGCCAGCCCCCAGCGAACCTCCCCTTGGTTGGCCGTCTGCCCGCCCCTCCCTGGTCGGATCTTGACCGTTGATGGCCAATTACACGCTGCCCTTTATGCGATTATGTCGACCTCGGTTCGATGGGGGCTGAGCTAATAGCCCGTCGTGGATGAAGAGTTCTTGTCCGCCATGAATCTTGATGTTTCCGTGATTGACGCCCGCTCTCGCTCGCGCTTTGCGTAATTGCTGTCGCCAATTAAAGCGACAGAAATATTACCCTAATCTAATCTAATCTAATCCTGGGACTTATGCAGCGCTGTTAAACAACTCATCATCAGCCGAAGTGAAGAGGGTTTCTGTCGTCACGACCTGAATCACCGAAGTAGCGCGTTGCACAAACGATATTAAATGAATCAGCTGTTGTACCGTCCAGCAAATTGCAATATATGTCATCTTAATTCACGTTATGTTACGTATGTTTCGTTATGTTATGTTATGTTAAGTCATATTACGTTACGTTAGGTTAAGTCATTATGTTACGTTACGTTATGCTACTTTATGTTACGTCATGTTAAGTCATTATGTTACGTTGTGTTACGTTATGTTACATTATGTTACGTAACGTTATGATACATTATGTTACGTTAAGTTACGTTACGTCACGGTATGTTATGTTGCGTTAGAGATGTGTAGTCTGTCTGTCTGTCTGTCTGTCTGTCGGCGTGAGTAAGCGTGTGATGTGTGAGTATGTTCAAAGCGTAGCTGTAATCATATGTTATTCTTGGCGCCATGTGTTCGTTTCGCGAAGTCACATCAGATAGCAGCAGCAGCAGCAGCAGCAGCAGCAGCAGCAGCAGCAGCAGCAGCAGCAGCAGCAGCAGCAGCAGCAGCAGCTGAGGTCTAGGGCCTGAACTACTCGCCTCGCTTCAGCAAGAGTTCATCCAGTGCAACTACACGTATATTCGGTCAACGCATGTCGACATGCGTACAGATAGGTAGATAGACAGACAGACAGGCAGGCAGACAGACAGATAGACAGACAGACAGTGGAACACACAAATAGAGAACCATAGAGATACAGCGAGAGAGCGAGAGCGAGAGAGAGAGAGAGAGAGAGAGAGAGAGAGAGAGAGAGAGAGAGAGAGAGAGAGAGAGAGAGAGAGAGAGAAAGAAACTGAGATCCAAAGTTTGTGAATATGTTTGTGTGCATATATATATATATATATATATATATATATATATATATATATATATATATATATATATATATATAAGAGACAGACAGACAGACAGACAGATAGACAGACAGACAGACAGAGAAGTTGGGCAGGTAGGACACATTCCGACGTGCAGACGCCATCACCTCAACGGCTGCAGGGCTGAGGTTTTCACAGTGCAATTCGAAAAACGCACAGAGTATAACTACAACATCCGCTGCAGGCTCCAATCATTGTCCACACTCCCCACCTCTCCACCAACCCCCTCGAACCTACCCCCTCTACCGTAACCTGCCAAGCCTGACCTCAGAAACATGACTTCACTCTACCCCCATACCGCGTATATCGTCATCGCTGTAAACATGCGCTGTGCAGTAGGTATCTTCGTGGGCCCCCCTATTATCGCCCAGTCCGCCGAGCAGACGATACTCTTGTTTCTCGCTCTCTCTCTCGTTCCTGCCGTTTGTAAAAAAGACTTCGAAGTCAGATGACAGAGCGAAGGCTCCGAAATCCGTTTCAGACAATCGTTCCAAGAACTTCGTCGGAAAGTCCACACGAATCTCTTTAGAGTGAAAAAGTAGTTTCAGTCAAGCGCTGGCTTCCGCTAAGCGCTGTTTCTATCCAACGCAGATTTCCCTTAAGCGCTGACTTCCAACAACTCTGGAGACCACTGGAGAAGTTGTTATTTGTCAACGTGTAGCGCTGGATTTCGACCTGGTAAGCGCTTTCAGAAAGTTTCGATTACAGTAAGCGTTGAAGCTCGATCTTTCCCTCTCACCTTAATAGGACATTTAAATGCGTCGTGTTAAAGTCCGTTAGATTACAAAATTTGCCTTTTGCCGAGACAGTTAGGAGAAGAGCTGAACAAATTCCTGTCTCACGCTGAACAAGTTTCTATCAATCACGGGAACAACTTTTCGTCAATCGCTGAGCAACTTTTCTTCAACCGCTGAACTTTGCGTCAACCGCTGAACAACTTTTCTTCAACCGCTGAACTTTTCGTCAACCGCTGAACAGCTTTCAGTCAACCGCTGAATTTTTCTTCAACCGCTGAACAACTTTTCGTCAACCGCTGAACAACTTTTCTTGAACCACTGAACAACTTTCTGTCAATCGCTAAACAACTTACGTCACCTACTGAGCAATTTTCCATCAAGCACGAAACTTTCCGCTGACCCCTGAAGGGCTTTTCGTTCTGATACTGTTAAACTTCCAGTTAAGCTCCAAAAAGGTTCGCAGTCTTTCTCTACCAGCGACGACTGTCTCCCATCTTCAGCCTCGCAACGACGAAGATGCGCTGTCGAAGACCACTTCCGTAATAAGTCGTAAATAATGAAGGCTTCTCGATAGCCACGCACGCGCCCCGCTCGTATAAAATATCGGCTCTTAGAACGCTAAAGCGCAATTAGCAGGGTTAATTTCTTCGATCCGCAGAGGCGCTCGGCCCAGCCCAGGAACTCTCGCGACCCGCGATGACAGCGCCGCTAAGGGCTCCGCGGACTGGCTAACAACGGTTAGCCGAAGGGACTTAATTATCAGCCCAAGTCCGCTCCGCTGAGTCAAGTTAAGAAGCCGCCCCGTCTGTCCGTCTGCCCGCCTACTGAGGGAGGCTTCGCAGTGCTGTGGAGCAACAAGTGGCATTCAGGCCCGTGTAACTGCGACTCGTTGAAAGGGCTCGCTCAGGACGACGTCGGATGTTGATGCGGTCCGTCACGGAAGGTGATTTTTGCCGAGCGAAGCGTGACGCATACGTCCCACAGCGAGAAACGAAGAATCCTTCGCGACGATTCGAGTCGGTTTCGGAAGGTGGTGAAACGCGTTTACGGGCGTCTGTTTGAAAAAGCTTCAACGCGCATAAGAAGTCGACAGTTTATGAATAGACCCGTCTTAGTTAAGCTTTAGAAAAGTTTGCGTCGGCGAAAGTTTAAGAGAGGTATCACGCGTGGAAAGGTTCCCACGGCTTTCGTGACGTTGAAGATGCTATTGACTTTTGAATTGAACTTTTTTGCTAGCGATTTTTTTTGACTGAGCGCCTGTGAATAAGCTGGTCCCCGTGATGTGGTTTTATTCGGTGCTGTAGAAATCTTGGAATTACGATTACGATTAGGAAAGTTACTTTGTAAGTGATTTAAAAGCATTAAGTATTGCATTCGATAAAGCAATATCATAGAAAATCCACCGCAAGAATTAACTGTAGCGTTTTAAGACTTTGTTTCAATCCTGAAAAAGTAGGGGCTATCAAGACGATATTCGTGGCTTCGTGTAAACGTTGTCTTTTGAAAGAAGACGATTTTCAACGCTACAGAAGAACACGTGAACTACTTACAGGGTTTAGACGAATGACTATCGCACCCGTAAAACGATATTCCTTTTCCGATTTCATATTTCAATATATTCTTTCTTTTCTAACTACGTTTCCTTTATCGCTTCTAACTGACTAACAGTTTTTGGAAGGAAATAAAAGCGAAGAATCGCTGACAGAGCTCATAGGAATGAGAAAGAGAAGCTGATATGTTTTCCAATTTGTTCAGGGACTTGGCGGAAATCTACCAGAGATTTTTGGAAATCTAGGAAACTCAGGAAAATTTGCTCCATCAATCCAACCCCAGGAACACGTAAGCCATTAAACGCGAATGTTTACCATAATTTCACGACAATACAATTGGGTGTACAGTTCTACGGGAATCAGTAAGAGCCCATTTATACTGCGCCATGTTCTACACGTTTCCGAGTAACTTAAACAGGGTGTGATCCGATCACCGGAAGTCTAAACGACACCCGGTTTTTCAATTCCTTTTGTGCAACCGGACGGAAAGTCACGGAGTCCTTCGTACTGCGACGGAAGCGCAGAGCGACTGGGACTTGCCACTCCTCGGGGCACCAGAACTTCGAAGAAGATTTTCGAGGGGATGTTTCGATCCTCTTGCGAGATGGACTGGAATCCCATTCCACCGCTAACAATGGGAACAATGGTAGTAAGTCGTTTGTCTTCCTAAGCAACTCTACACACACCTACACACAGGCATGTAAACGCACACGCACAGAAACACAGACACACAGAGACACACAGACACACACAGACACACACAGACACACACAGACACACACACAGACATACACATCAACACACACAGCCCAGTCATATGTTATACCGTTCTGTGTCGTATGCACCGGCAACTTAGGCATGCATTCACGTATAAGGCCATTCCAGGAATATAGTAAACTTCTTTTACCTTAATTAAATACTTACATACTAACTAATTAACTTACTTATTTACTTTTTTACTTACTTAAACACTGGCCGAATAAACGGAGTAGGTTTTGAACTACGGTCGCATATCTACAAGGCCCCTAGAGCGTTCTACGGTCCATGCTGAACCCTCATACTGATAGATTATGCACTCGATCAGTGGACAGAGTGACTCCTGCTGTGTCCCACACCCGAACAGTGTTGAGCTCTCGGGCCTTCTCGGTTGTCGGTCCAAAGCTTTGGAATTCACTGCCCGTTTCAGTTCGTTCAGTCAATTCTTTGATGTCATTCAGGTCTAAACTAAAGACGCCTCTCTTTCAACTTGCTTACCCACCATGGCCTGGCTTCTGGTGTCTCTGATCTATCGGAATTCGACCCGGCTTCTCCAACGGATTGTGATTTTTTATTGCAATTTTGACTTGACGCGACCATCGACTGATGCCCTGGGCATTATCATAACGGCGCTTTAGAAGTCTGTAGATTAGATTAGATCAGATTAAATCCGAAGCTTAGAACCGAAGATTTAGATCCGAGTCTACAGCCTAACAATAATCTTCTCCAACAGTGGTAAAAATCTTCTCCAACAGTGATACCACTGCTGGAGAAGATTTTTACCACTGTTGGAGAAGATTTTTCTATAGTTTTATTGTCCTCCAGACACTACTGATGCCTTGTACATTATGATAAGGCGCTATAGAAGTCCTTACATTAGATTACACAAGGTTCGATTCATGGAAGAGTAATGTGTTCTGGAATAACAAATCAGATGCCAGGAGCATCTACCGAAGCGAGTAAAGCCTACAGAAACAGTGTAATATTCTACAATAACTTAATAACTTTCATACTTGCTTACTTACTGTGATTAGTAAGAAGCGACCATCGACTGATGCCTTGGGCAATATAACGGCGCTATATAAGTCCATAGATTAGATTGCACAGGGTTCGATTCCTGGAAGAGTAGTTCGTGCACATCTGTCTCTATCGTCAAGCGATAGAATCTGGTGCGTTATATCGGCGTATAAGCTGGGAGGCAAACTGGCAAGTCCTACGATTCGCTGGTTCCGTGTCCAGGACCTTGGGATTAGACACCTTTAAATCGCTTTCTCCCGATGCTATATATTCTTCGATTTCGTTTCGTCGCTTGTAGCTGGGAAGAAACATTAGTCTGTAGAAGAAGGAAATGAGCGCCCTCCTGTGTGCAATTCGCTAGAGCATCACTTTAACCCTTCAAGGGAAACCCTCCTCTGGAGGGGGGGGGGGGAGGGCTGCCGACCTGACAAGACAAATTCACTTTGGAACAGTAAATGTAAATGTATACTGTTTTCTATAGCGACAGTATGACCTCGACTCTGCTCATTTTTCAATGAATTAATCGGGTGAGATCCTTCACCACCGCTGCCCGTTTGAATGGGCGCCACGTCTTTTGCATTGATATTCATTGTTTAACAACATCTTGTGGCTGCCAGGGCCATCCACGTCGACTAATGTGTTGTTCCAGCTACAATCGATTAAACGAAATCGAAGAATATATAGCGTCGGGAGAAAGCGATTTAAAGGTGTCTAAGCGCAACGTAATATTTGTAAAATGTAAATGTAAATGTAGAGGTTTTTCTACAGCGACCGTATGGCCTCGACCCTGCTCATTTTTCAATGACTTTATCGGGTGAGATCCTTTACCACCGCTGCCCGTTTGAATGGGCGCCACGCCATTTAAGGTCCCTGTGTACGGACCGTGCTAGCCAGAGATTCAAATCTTTTAAATGTAGCCGCGATCGGTATGCGAACCGGCATCCTCACGCACAGAGGCGCCTTGACGTAGGCCTATGTAAGGTCTTCAATCGCTGACGAAAGAGAAACACAGAATATCAAGAGCTAAACGTCCGTCTAACTAACTGGTTTGCCAAAAAATAAATATTTACAATCTTTCAGTAAACTTTGGGCAGTCACAACAGGTGTTTAAACAGCAATAAAATTTTAGCAAGATAGTCCACAGTTTCGAGCCGACTGTAGACTAGCATCACGAAATCTCGAGCAGGTGAATTTTAATAATAATCCCTTTCGAAACAGCACGTGTTGACCTCGTTATGAATTATCAATCATTCTCCTCAGTAATAATTAATTAGCAATCATTATGTTGCGCATTTTCAACGAGCCGTTCGCCCGCCCGTCTGTCCGTTTACAACTGGGTCACGCTATTTTCACCGCGCTTTCCTTCATGCACCCTCTGGCCCTCTTGCTCTTTCACCTTCTTTCCCTCTATGACCTTTCACCCCTTGTATAGGCCTATACCCGCACCCGGGTGGCGTTACTAATGAAAATATTTAATTAGAAAGTCACCCTGGGCTGAAAGAGTCGGCTTCCTGATTGGTCCCTTAAAAAAGGCGAAGCATTTGATCCCTGTCAATGTCTGTGGGCGGCAGACGACGAAAAAATCAAAAATACAAAGAAAAAATTAATAATTAGCTAATAATACAAAATATTTAGCCTACCGAATAAAGGAAATGAACAATGAAAAAACAAATAGGCCCGAAAAATAAATAAATAAGTAAATAGATAAATAGAAGTTTATTGTATGTATATAGAAAAACAGCATGGAAAACAGACACTGAGTTTAGAATTTTTCAGAACAAGGCACGATCGACCGCTGACGGCTTTTAAAACCAATATAAAAGTAATCGTAATCGTAATCCCGAGATTTCTACAGCGCCTAACATGTCCAAGGACCAGCTTATGCACAGGCGCTCAGTCAAAACAAAATCGATAGACAAAAGTGTTCGGTTCCAGGTCAAGATCCAAGAGTCAGGCAGAGAGACAGTGTGGAAGCTACAGGGTGATGTTTGGGATTGGAGCGGAAAGAGGGATAAGAGAAAGGAGTCAGGATAAAATAGCCTAAAACTGAAATTCCCAGTCTCAATCAAATTTCAAGCCGAAGTCACACTGCTAAATGTAAATGTCGGCCCACACGGTTTTCTATAGCGACCGTATGGTCACGGCCCTGCTCATTTTTCAATGAATTAATCGGGTGAGATCCTTCACTACCGCTGCCTGTTTGAGCGGGTGTCACGCCATTTAGTCTGCAGGGATTATGAATTTAGGCTAAATAATTGGCTTTGATCTACAGTCGCTTTAGACTAGTTTAGTCCGAATTATTTGCTATAACGCATAGCAGCTTGCGCTATATAATTCGTTTTATTTGCTATTTAGGCATCAGCGTGGCACAGTTAGTTCTACCTCTCTGGTTTTCCACTTTGCTCTGAAACAGGGCTGACGTCAGAAATTAGATCATAAGGATTTGAATTCACTGAGGTGGCCTCAATGACGCAGGTTTTTCATGAAGATGAGAACTCCCTCGTTGTACATGAAATTACATTACGTAATAGAAGGCCTGCGTTACCCTGCGCTGGAAAAGCGAAACGCGCATTTAGAGCAGACGACGCTACGGCCGCGCTTAGCTCCTCCCCTTCAAAAACTTTCCTCATCAGCGATTGGACAGCGGCATGATTGACAGCGACCTGGTTTAGCTGAATCGAGGCTGACCGACCTAATTTAATTTCGTAAACAGAGCGAGCGCATTAAAAACTTTGGGACTGAGATTTCGGAGTTTTAATCATAATTATTAGTCGAACTGGCGTGAAACTAATCGGTGATCGTTGACGCTTGTCATCTCGTGCGTCTAAAACATGACCCGGAGCCGATCAATACGATGACAATGGTTCTGGTAAGACAGACGAACCGTATGACGTAGTTGTAAAACTGTTCGCGGTGAGGCCAGATCGATTGCTGACGATGGGGATGGGGAACTTGTGTGGGGAACTTTGGAGAAATGGGGAGAGGGCGGATTACGAGTGGGGCTTTTAGAAGATCAAAATCTGGCGGGCGTACGTGGGCTTAATCGATGTTTAACTCCAGGAAGAAAGTTTAAGAGCGGAGGGAGCCCAGGCGAAGATAATTGGCTTGATCTTTAGGGTCAATGGAGTTAGCGAGGCAATGACTCATCTGTGTACAATCACAGTTGTGAGAATGTTCCATACGCACGTGAATCTGTGTGTGGGTGGTTTGTGTTTATGTGAATACTTGTGTAATTGTATATAATACAAGAAAATTTAAAATATATTTATGTTTATCTTAATTCTACCAATAGTCAGCACCTTTTCCATTTGTAGATTCTGGTCTCTTCCACAAAACTTGTTCTTCTCTTGTGCTTTCACTGGTAATTGTGTTGTTGTTGTTGTTGTTGTTGATGATGATGATGATGATGATGATGATGATGATGATGATGATGATGATGATGATGATGATGTATCAAAACAGTTATATAGCTCCTTTTTAGAACCTTTGACATGCACTGCCAACTTGATCTAAAGAAGTGCACCGTAAGATGATGATGATGATGATGATGATGATGGTGATGATGATTAACAGTTGATTAATGGTGATGATAGTGATGCTTGTGATGATGCTCTTGATCATTGTAATGGTAAAAATAAGCTGAGGTATGGTAGGGTAATGTTTCATAAGGTGATAAGGTGTTTGTTTGTTTATTACGTGACTCTTTTAACAACGATCGTTGGCAGGATACAACAGCAAGAGCAAGACAACAGTTGCTTAACTGTTCAATAGTTACATTGGTTACACAAGTCAAATGTTACGTTGGATACATGGTTTACATTGATTACATGGTTTACTTTGGTTACATGGTTTACATCGGTTACATGTTTACTTTGGTTACATGGATTACATGTCACTTTTGTTACATGGTTTACATTGGTTACATGGGTTACTTGGGTTAAATGGGTTATATCATGGTTTTTCATTGGCTACATGGTTTATGTTGGTTACATCAGCTGCATTTATTACGTGGTTTACATTGATTACATGGTTTGAATTGATTACATGGTTTAAATTGATTACATGGTTTAAATTGATTACATGGTTTAAGTTGATTACATGGTTTAAATTGATTACTTGGTTTAAATTGATTACATGGTTTAAGTTGATTACATGTTTTAAGTTGATTACATGGTTTACACTGGCTACATAAGTTGACAATGATTTGTTAGTTTCTCGTGATGCATGGGTTGAGATTCGAACTGCAGACTCAGAAGTTTTAGGTGAATGCATTCACAATGATGTAAATGTTTTGATAAATACAAATATAAATGTTTTGCTACATATATCACCATCATCATCATCATTATCTGCCACCCAAACAAGGGACGTAAAATAAAGTAATGGACAACATATTTACTGCTTTTTTAAATGAATACTTCCAGTGTTTCTTTTTCTGTGCACCGCACTCAGTGCAGTTTGACCTCAAATTCCTGAGCTAATTGCACCGGGTCGTATAAGCAGATGCTAATTGCAAGAGTTTTACTCTGTACCGACCTTATCGCTGTTATCTCATACTGTCTAATTATTTTAATTCATGCACAATCCGGCGAGAGATTGGAGTTAATAGCCCATTCGCACTCACTATTAATCTGACTTGTCAACTATGAGATGCTATCTCTAGTGGGGTAGATTATCGGTGGTGGAGTCGGGTTGCTCGTATGATAAATATTACATATAGCATTTGTTTTTATTGGAAGGAATTGAGCGGAAATGAATGGTCATTTTGTGAAGCCCTTTTAAATGTTTGAATATTCTCGGAATTTTTTCTCATTTTGTTTTATTTGCCATTTTGTTTTATTTGCGTGTGTACGTAGTGGTTAGCCTGCTAGACTTTTCATTGTAACTGTAATAATTGTAATTGTAATTTAAGATTTATGAAGTGCCTTTTAGAGAACACACTCATTGTGGGGTTGGGGTTAAAATCCCCGCAATGGCAGAAATTGGTCCCTAGATTTTTGCTTGACTTGTGCCTCCTATCAGACGCAATTATCGAATGAGTACATTGACCGTACACTGTCAGTGGGAAGATCAGGTGGCAAGGGAGAGGATTGACTGCCCATCCTCATATGCCGAGGCTAAGAAAAATGATGCTGCTATGGATTCTTAGCCATGGCTGCCTCTGTTAATCTTTGTTGTCTTTTTCTTGTGTATATGCACATTTATTTAGAGCCTAATTTATTTCTTAAAAGTCATATCTGCTGAGATCAGACACTAGTGTAGTAGAACTATCATAGATATTTACTGTCTGGTTTCAACAGGTTGTTTGAAGGCACTAAATAAATGCCAAGGTGCATGAATGCAAAGGAAACTGATACGTTTCATCTGTATTTAAGTAAGTTGGTAGTATCAGACAGATATTTACATTAAAAATAACAATAACTAACCATAACAATGACAATAACAATAACAATAATAAAAGCCATTCCAGAACAACATTGCCCCTAATTTTTGTAATCCTGAGGGATCATTTGTACCTCGTGTAAACATAATAATAATAGGAATGACAACAATAACAGTAACAACAATAACAATAACGACAATAACAATAACAGTTATAACAATAACAACAATAACATTAATAACAACAGTAGTAACAACAACTATTGGTATTAATACTACTACTACTACTACTACTACTACTACTACTACTACTACTACTACCACTGCTACTACTACTACTACTACTACTACTACTACTACTACTACTACTAATAATAATAATAATAATAATAATAATAATGATAATGATAATAATAAAAATAAATTAATACAATTATTATAAGTGAAAATGAGGAAATAAACGTAAATTTGGCAAATGGTGACATTCAGGTCACAGAACGGATGAAGATATGATATCTGCTACATCACTTAAGTGACCCTTGAAGATTGATATCCACTTGCTAAGTTCATTGACTTGTAAATCAGTGCAAAGATATTATATCCTCCAATTATTTGTCTTGAATTATAATCCCTCAGGATTATATCTGGTAGATCAGTCCATTGAGTTGTGAACAGCTGCAAAGATGTGATATCTGGTAGATCAGTCCACTGACCTGTAAATAGCAGAATGTGTGCACACACGTGTGTTTCTGCATACCCCTGGGGTGTATTTTTTATACTGTGTAGGCCAGTTATGATGTCAATTATACCTGTATTGACCTCACCTGTCAAACTTGCCTGTGTTGTTGTTTTCGTAGATTATTATTTGCTTATGGGTCAGTTTGTGATGTGTCTTGCAATGCCCTGGGGGTTTTTTCTTGTCGAAAGTGTGCCGTGATGATTGAGTGCATGAATGAGCAAGATGACTCGTGCTGTCTGCTTCAAAACAGCTCAGAAGATCCAAGCAAAAAATTTACTGAGCAGGGCGATGTATTTTTTCAAAGTTTTTTTCTCACTGTGGAATGTTGAAAGCCCCGAAGAGCTTAGATGAAACAGGAAGCAAAGCAAACAAAACAGGTGGCCAGAAAGCTTGATTTAAATTACAATTCTGAGAATTTCAATTATCACTTGATTTAAATTACAATCCGGATGTTATTTGTAATTTATAATTGTGAATTATTCATAGATCCAAAATGCAAAAGCCATTGGTAGAGTTTAACTGTAATGACTGCATGGCTTTATTCCTCCATTCAGCTGACTGAATACTGAATATCTTCTATTCAGCTGACCCTCGATATCTTCTATTCAGCTGACCCTCGATATCTTCTATTCAGCTGACCCTCGATATCTTCTATTCAGCTGACCCTCGATATCTTCTATTCAGCTGACCCTCGATATCTTCTATTCACCTGACCCTCGATATCTTCTATTCACCTGACCCTCGATATCTTCTATTCACCTGACCCTCGATATCTTATTCTGATTATCTTACCTTGATTTACCTGCCATACTTTTTCTCTGATTAACTTCCCGATTATATTTTATCATGGCTATCTAATCATGATTATCTTACCCAGAATATCTTACCCAGAATAACTTACCCTAATTTATGAAATGAATAAAAGTCTATTGTTTTCGTACTCATTTGCATATTTCTTTAAGTAACTCTTTGAACGGGTTTCAGATAATTTCTACCGTACGTTTCACGAAACTTTTTTTGACATCATTTTAAATATAATTAAATACTTAAATTTAATTTCCACGGTATATATTGATACGCGTACCATATGCCAATGAAATCCCTCAGTACCTGGCCATTTATGTAGAGCCTTTATGGAGCCTCACAATGGCGCAGTGAACACGGCCCCAATGTTGTAGGTCTCTAAGTAAGTGCAACTTAAGATAACGTTTTATTGAGCTGCATTAGGCGAAGCAGCGGGAAAGTGGGTTGGAAGATTGTTCCAGAAGGGCGGTTCTAGCCACGAGTAGGCACGATGTGCTCGAACAATACCGCCTTGCAGAGACATCGATCCCCCCCGCGGGGCTGGGGGACATGCCAACCCAACGTTTAAACTGAGGGGGACGCAAGTGGTTATGACGATGATGACTGATGACGATGACGACGACGATGATGATGAAGATGAAGATGAAAATGATGATCAATGATTTTTGACGTTCTTAAAAATGTGCTGTGTAATTGTTCAGGTAAATACATACTTACTTACATACATGCACATACTTACTGGGTACATGAATACATACATACATACATGCATACTTACATGCATGCATGCATGATAATGATGTTAATGATTCTGGTGATGGTGATGATGACGACGATGACGACGACAACAGCAACAACAACAACAATAATAATGCTAATAAAAATATGATTTATAGAGCACCGTTGTGCGGCCGAGGCCGAAAAAGGGCGCTGTACATGTACATGGAGAAGCCAGGTCGAATTCCGATGGGTGAGAGAAACCAGAAGCCAGACTACGGTGGCTAAGCGACTTGGAAGAGAGTTGGATGATAAAATTTAATACAGTGATCAATGTCGATGATGACGAATGTAATTAAAACGGCTGTAATTGTAATTTGTTACAGGTACGGTAATTGGGATGGTCATGATTGAATTGGTCCTGACCGTAATTGTAATTTGTTACAAGTACGGTAATTGGGATGGTCATGATTGAATTGGTCCTGGCTGTAATTTTAATTTGGCGCAGGTATCGTAAGTGGAATGTTCAGTAGGCCTACATTTTTCTAAAGAACATACTTTACATAACATTGAGAATGTACTTCTGGTATCAACGCTTGTAGAAGATGACGAATGTAATTAAATGTAATTAAATGTAATGAAAACGGACGGTGAATCTGTTGGCAATGCTTGCAGGATGAGTTCCACCCGTTCATTGAGGCGTTGCTGCCCTACGTGAAGGCGTTCTCGTACACGTGGTTCAATCTGCAGGCGGCCAAGCGGAAGTACTACAAGAAGCACGAAAAGAGGATGTCGATGGAAGAAGAACGACACGTCAAAGACGAATTACAGGTAAGATTACATCCAAAATACAGGTAAGTTTACATCCAAAATACAGGTAAGATTACATCCAAAATACAGGTAAAATTACACCCAAAATACAGGTAAAATTACATTCAAAATACAGGCAAAATTACATCCAAAATACAGGTAAAATTACATCCAAAATACAGGTAAGTTTACATCCAAAATACAGGTAAGTTTACATCCAAAATACAGGTAAGATTACATCCAAAATACAGGTAAAATTATACCCAAAATACAGGTAAAATTACATTCAAAATACAGGCAAAATTACATCCAAAATACAGGTAAAATTACATCCAAAATACAGGTAAAATTACATGCTATACCACTTGGCCTAGTTAGCTGCATCGGTAAACGCGTAGGCCTACTTCAAGGAGCCTCCATTGGTGAAGATAACCCGGTTCGCAACCCGATCGTGGCTTATTTCAGAGATTTAAATCTCGGGCTAGCACGGTTCGTGCACGGGGACCTTAAATGGCGTGGCGCCCATTCAAACGGGCAGCGGTGGTGAAGGATCTCACCCGAGCAGGGTCAAGGTCATACAGTCGCTGTAGAAAACCGTGTACATTTACATTTACATCATGGTTGTAATTGTAATTTGTTATGGGTGTGGTAGTTTGGGTGGTCATGGTTGAATTCATCAGTGCTGTAATTGTAATTTGTTACAGGAACGGTAATTGGGATGGTCATGATTGAATTGGTCATGGCTGTAATTGTAATTTGTTACAGGAACGGTAATTGGAATGGCCATGGTTGAATTGGTTATGGCTGTATAATTTGTTACAGGTATGGTAACTGGAATGTTCAGTACATTTTTCTTAAGGACATACTTTACATAACAATGAGAACGAACAATGCAAACAGTTTTTTAAGAGCATACGTTGTAATACATTACTTTGCCCTTTACTTTGCCTCTAACCCTCTACACGTACATTACATTGCATTGTACTACTTTGCGTTACCTGTCTCTCTATAGAGTGAGAAGCCCGAGATCAAGCAGAAGTGGGCGTCGCGTTTGCTGGCCAAACTGCGCAAGGACATCGTCCAGGAGTGTCGCGAGGATTTCGTTCTCTGCATCACCGGGAAACGAACTCCCGTCTGCATCCTCAGCAACCCGGACCAGAAGGGCAAGATGCGGCGCATCGATTGTCTTCGCCAGGCCGACAAGGTCTGGCGCCTTGACCTTGTCATGGTCATCCTCTTCAAGGCGATTCCTCTCGAGAGCACGGACGGCGAACGGCTGGAAAAGTCACCCGACTGCATGCACCCAAACCTCTGCGTCAATCCCCATCATATCAGCGTTTCGGTTCGGGAGCTCGACCTGTACTTGGCGAACTTCATTCACAGCTACGGTAGGAAGTTTATTTATTAATTCGTGTTTGATTAGTTGGGTAGTTATTTACTTAGGTAATTAGCCGAGTTGGGTTGTTGTTTACTTAGTTAGTAGTAGTTCCGCAGTTTAACGACATCTTATGGCGTCAAAGGCCGTTGACGTCGCCCTCCTCCTTGAGCCAGGCTTGGGACTGGCACTACCCGCCTAAGGGCAGTGGCGGAGTTTACTAGCAAGTACTAGTACTAGTTCCGATGTTTAACGACATCTTATGGCATCAAAGGACGTTGCCGTCGCCCTCCTCCTTTAGCCAGGCTTGGGACTGGCACTACCCGACGTGGGGGAGTTAAATTTACATAGTTAATTAGCCGAGTTCTATTTATTCATGATCTGTGACGTGGTCCTGTCTGGATCGTCGCCGTTTCCACTAAGCTCAACCAGCCATCTCTATTCTGTGCTCGTCTCAAGGTCGCAGGTAACCGAACTTTCAATGGGCGCAGGTCAGCTTCCACTGTTCTTATCAATTTAATCGTAATCGTAATTACGACATTTCTACAGCGCCCAACGGAAGCCATGTCACGGGGGCCAGTTTATTCACAGGCGCTCAGTCAAAACAAAATCGACAGGTAGAAAGGTTCGGTTCCAGGTCAAGATCCAAAAGTCAGGCAGAGAGACAGCGTGGCAAGGGCGAAGGCGTCCAACAGGTATCTTCCAACCTCCTGAAGGGTGGGAAATCATCGCTGGCAAGGCCCTGGCATGGTCCTGATCACCCTTTCAGCATCCGGTGTGTCCAAATAGCAGCAGACTCCTTGTTTGAATCATCTCCGACACTCGGATGTACATCGTTGGCGATATACATGTATCTTTGCGTTGGTGACATGCGCTGTGTAGGGAATGCGCAGTATCTTTCATATCTTTTATTTATTAAAGCCAGTAAGTAAATCTGAGTTTGAACTGTACTTGGCGAACTTCACACATAGCTATGGTAGGAAGTTTATTTCTTTATATGTTTTCTGTCTTTAAAGTTACACTTAATTTATTATCTCATTGCTCAATCTATTAAACAGTCAATCAATGAATCAGTGAGTCAGCAGTCAGTCAGTCAGTCCGTCAGTCATTCAGTCAGGCAGTCAGTCAGTCAGTCAGTCAGTCAGTCAGTCAATTGTTCACCCAATCAGTTAACTATAGAGTCTGGTGTCATCATCATTGCATTCATTCAGTACATTACTAAAGTGAATTTTGAGGGGTTCTTTAAAGGCGCTATATAATGTGTCTAGATACACATATACCACCTCAAAACATCTACACAGACCCAACTATCAACTATGATTATTTGCTTGAAATTCAATAACAGAATTTGTTGAGTTTAAGGAGGCATTCGACAGCTCAGCCCTCAGCGGCAAATAATTATTTTCTTCAATCACAGTTTGACGCTTTCAAGTTTTGAGTAAGAGAAGTGCTTTTATGAGGAGTTTCTCGTGAATGGCGCAATATAAATATAGCAATTAATTTTTGCAGTACTTTTGGGTCGTTGATGTTTTGGAGGCTGGTATTGGCTGAATTTCTGAGTGATGTGTCACAAAATTATATCAGTACGCAGTTCATTAATATGTGTATATATAAACAATTATGCAAAGAATTTTATGTATGTGCAGAAATATATACACAATAATATTATGAGATATATGCATATACATAGCATCTAAAAACGTTTATTCACAGCAAAGGTATAAATTATAGACAAAAATTACAGATATAAATCTGTATATGCAATTATACACAGTATATATGCATGTATATATAAACATATATATATATATATATACATATGCTTGCGTAGAGGTATACATATACAGTAAGCGGTATGTGAGACTGGTGAGCAGTGGATGCCTTGGGGATGGACTGAGTTGTCGTATCTTGGTTGGTCGTCATGACTCATGATGTGTCGATGAACAAGTCATTCTGCCTTCTGGGACATTCATGTGCTGCGTGTCATGAAGCCTCATCTCATGTCAGCGGGCGAGTTTTTCTCTTTCTCGGGCGATTCTCTACGGCCCCTTTGTGTGAACGGCTTGGGATTCGGTCCCTGGTTCTGGTGACACGGTTGATCAGATTTTCGGCAGTTATAACGCAGTGCACAGCTAACGCCATGCCTGCCTGATTCTTGGATCTTGACCCGGAACTGAACCCTTCCTGTCTATGAATTTTGTTTTGACTGAGCGCCTCTGAATAAGCTGGTTCCCTCGACTTAGCTGTCTGTTGTTGGGCGCTGTAGAAATCTCGAGCTTACGATTACGATTCTAGATTCCTTGTCGCTGTAATCAGAGACATACTGGGCCCTCCTCACCGTTGTGTGCTGATTTATACATGCTTTTTGTACTCTCATTCCGAGATACTTGTCCACTTTTGTGTGCAGATTTCAACATACTTGCGCACAGTGACTGCCTGTAGCCATTGAATAAGTGCGCAGATGTGAAGGCCGATGCCTGCAGATGTCGGCACATTCTAAATTAATGACTGCTTATGTGTCATCGAGTCTTAGTATTAGGCTTTGTAGTAGTGTTAGGCTCTGTAGTAGTGTTAGGCTCTGTAGTAGTGTTAGGCTCTGTAGTAGTGTTAGGCTCTGTAGTAGTGTTAGGCTCTGTAGTAGTGTTAGGCTCTGTAGTAGTGTTAGGCTCTGTAGTAGTGTTAGGCTCTGTAGTAGTGTTAGGCTCTGTAGTAGTGTTAGGCTCTGTAGTAGTGTTAGGCTCTGTAGTAGTGTTAGGCTCTGTAGTAGTGTTAGGCTCTGTAGTAGTGTTAGGCTCTGTAGTAGTGTTAGGATCTGTAGTAGTGTTAGGCTCTGTAGTAGTGTTAGGCTCTGTAGTAGTGTTAGGCTCTGTAGTAGTGTTAGGCTCTGTAGTAGTGTTAGGCTCTGTAGTAGTGTTAGGCTCTGTAGTAGTGTTAGGCTCTGTAGTAGTGTTAGGCTCTGTAGTAGTGTTAGGCTCTGTAGTAGTGTTAGGCTCTGTAGTAGTGTTAGGCTCTGTAGTAGTGTTAGGCTCTGTAGTAGTGTTAGGCTCTGTAGTAGTGTTAGGCTCTGTAGTAGTGTTAGGCTCTGTAGTAGTGTTAGGCTCTGTAGTAGTGTTAGGCTCTGTAGTAGTGTTAGGCTCTGTAGTAGTGTTAGGCTCTGTAGTAGTGTTAGGCTCTGTAGTAGTGTTAGGCTCTGTAGTAGTGCTAGGCTCTGTAGTAGTGCTAGGCTCTGTAGTAGTGCTAGGCTCTGTAGTAGTGCTAGGCTCTGTAGTAGTGCTAGGCTCTGTAGTAGTGTTAGGCTCTGTAGTAGTGTTAGGCTCTGTAGTAGTGTTAGGCTCTGTAGTAGTGTTAGGCTCTGTAGTAGTGTTAGGATCTGTAGTAGTGTTAGGCTCTGTAGTAGTGTTAGGCTCTGTAGTAGTGTTAGGCTCTGTAGTAGTGTTAGGCTCTGTAGTAGTGTTAGGCTCTGTAGTAGTGTTAGGCTCTGTAGTAGTGTTAGGCTTTGTAGTAGTGTTAGGCTTTGTAGTAGTGTTAGGCTCTGTAGTAGTGTTAGGCCTTGTGAGGTAATGCACAGCGTGGTATTTAGATGGCACCGTTTTGAGAAAGGTGTGACTTAGAGGTGCCCGAGGGCATTGAGGAATTCTGTTAGAATTAATAGAAATGTATGGAATGTGTTATCATTTCATACATTTCTGTCTCCTGGTCAACTTTGATTTGAATTAGTGGTCATCTTTATACTCTGATGGTTGTCTTTGTTTTGAATTGATGGTCGTCGTTGATTTGGTGGTCGTCGTTGGTTGTATACAGTGTATTATCTTTGCTTTAAATCGTTATCTTTTGCTTTACTTGGTAGTCATTGTCTCCGGTTTTATTTATCGTCTTTTCTTTGCTCAGATCTTTAGATTTTAGAGGAAATGTTTATGATTCTAAAGCCTCATAGGATTGTTTTGTTGATAGTTGGTTTAAACTGAAGCAGGTTTGAAGTTTTGGGCCCAGGACACCTCGGTGGAAAGCCTGGTGTGTTGGTAGTCATAATCAGTGATCGTGTTCTGCTGAACTATCTTGCGTGTTGTCAATTTTTGTGTTGTTACAATTTCGTATTTTGTCCTCTTATAGTTCCAGGACAAATTTGTTTTTTAATGATTTTGTAATTTTATGTGAAGTTTGTTATTTGGCGAGAATTCTGTTTCTTTTTCATAGTTCTGTCAGTTGTAACAGTTTACAAGTCATGAAAAATTTGGTCACATTATTTTATATTTCTGTTCAATAATTTCGTGGTCCTTGCAATGTTCACACCTGTTTTTGGATCATCGAAACAAAGTCGGTGTGTGTGCCCTTGATCGCTTTTTGTCCAACTTCTGGACGAAGGGCAGTGTTTTTTGCCAATACTGGCACAGGACTCAAATGTTTAGTTGATTGCTTCGTTGGCACAGTCTGGTTGTCGTTACTCTAATATACGGTAAATGGCAGGGCAGGGTCATTCCGGCCCTGACACGCTGACCGGACATGATTCATGGCAAGCATGGTCCCAGTGGTTGGAGGATCTGTCCGTTACGGCGCAAACAATAAAATCCAACAACAGAACTGTTTTGTTTTGAAAGTCAAACACCGCATTATTAAAGAAAGCGAGCTCCTGTTTACGTCGGTAGGTTCACAGTTTGTTAAAATTTCGTGTAAGGTACGTGTAAGCTGGTCCCCGTGACGTGGCTTTCGTTGGGCGCTGTAGAAATTTCGAAATTACGATTAATGTGACTTCAACGGCCGTGGCAGCCATTGATGTCGTTACCATTTTAGGTCCTATCGGGTGAATTGGGAGACGAGAAAGTCGCGGGTCCTTTCTTCCTGCGTTTGGTGCGTATCAGAGAACAGGTGTACGCTGCCTCTGCGGTTTTCAATTAGCTGGGACTGACTGTCTACCTGGCCAATTAAATATTTACCTGGCCGGTGCTTTCATAAGGCTATTGCCTTTCGGGCCATTAATGAAACTTGCCATGTGCTATGATAATTAGCGATTTCTTATTAATTGCAGTTCCGCACACCGTGGACTGTTCGAGCTACATTGAGACAGACCAGGATTTGGACATTAAAGGTATGATACGCTGGGTGCTTCTCAGTTCAAATCTAGATTCAGTACTGATTTTTATACTTCATAATTCACGCCAGCGAGTGTATTGGTCTAGTGGTTAAGTGCTCTGGCCTGCCAGTCCAGCCAATGCTGGTTCGAGACCTGATCAGCATGGGAAAAGATTAATGTGCTGATTGCACGCAATGGCAGATGCGACTGCCCACGAGCACATGGTCGGTGCGTTTTGAGATGGGCGGACGGAAAAGGATGGGCTGTCCAACGACCTTGTGTTTTCGCAGACCGAGACCGAGAAAATGAAGTTGCATTTTACCAGTGGTCGGATGAATCGACCGTCGACATTGGGCAAATTAGTCCTGTGTTCTTACATATAGGATAGTGTTTATTTTTCAGATAATATAGCTCCGCTACGCCTCAGATGGAACTTCAGACAATGCAACTAAGCATTTGTGTATCGAGGAATTCCGGAAACTGACCGTTCCTACGGGGGTCGTCCGTAAAGGACGTCCGCAACAATGACCCAATTTGGTCATTTGGTTCCCTCCCTCCCCTTGTCCGCATTTGGCATTACCCCCCCCCCCCCACACACGCACTATTTGTTACAAATAAGTTTGAGTCTCAGTAGGTGCAAATCTAGCTTACATACCAGCGGAAGATTTGATTGACTACATTTGTAGCAAGGAATGTGATATGGTTCAGTAGGTAAGTAGCGGTTCGACAGCTCGCCTTACACAACTGTCTTGGGTTCGAAACCCTGAAAATTGGGCGGATCTGTGTATTTAAAGCTTTGTATTTAGATGTGGGATTGCTGTCCGCTGCGTGTAAGCTTCAGCCAAGAGTCCTCTGCTCCCTAAGGTTTGATGCTTCATGAAAGACTTCAACTGAAGGAATCACATCTGTCCGAGGAAAATAATTTCTTACGATACCCCGCTCAGAGTTGGGTGTGGGTTCTGATGTTAAAAAGAGCGTGAAGCGATTGTGAAAAATGCAAGATAATGATAGAACTGGGCAAACTGTTACTCTGCCAAGTTTGCGAGGGGCGTACGTCCATTGCGAGCCCCTTCTGACTCCGCCACTGTTAGAAAACTTGCGCAAAAGTTATCGGTTTTTATGATGCCCTCCATCAAAATTAGCGAGAGCTGCCTTTGCCGGTGGCTTGTGGGAACACGGACTGTCCCATCACTACTGCCCATATTTCTCACTGACCAGCTAACAAGGACTTCAAAGGCCATTCCGGTCATCATTAGAGTGGTCATTGCCAGCGGAAGATTTGATTAACTTAATCGCACGGTACTGATTGTAGTGCTGACCGGGGCAAGATGGCGTCGGGGCCCTTGGGGCAATGCAACCGTCACTTACCCTCGGCGCCTCTCGTTGACATTCGTACCAATAACCTATTAATTACCGAAGAACTAGAAATCCCGAAGGATTCGATCCGAGTTCGGGGGTTTTATAAATCAACATGCAAGCTTCGATTGATTGGTGAAACGCGGAGGGGAAATTTCGCATTGTTTTCGGCGATAATTATCCCACGATTAGACTTGCGGCTTTTGGCAGAGACTATGAATAATTTCTGAGACTGCCGTTCTATAGCGGACGATTGTGGCGCCCCCTGTAATCGCGTGACGTGCGGTAATTAATCTTCCCCGGTTATATCATTTTCGCGCTGATAGGATTGACCCGTCCGATTGGGAGTTTTTCTGCCCCCGACGATAAACTTTATCACGGATTAATTCGAGGCGGAGCGATAGGGGTTATCTTCGGAAAGTTTCGGAGATTGTCGGACGCGTCCACGACGGTGGTCGAAAGCGATCTGACTGGAAAGTTTTTGCCTGGGCTGGGTTCATGATTTTCATTTAGAATATAGGCCTATTAGATTACTTAATGTTATGATGGAACAGGATAAAGTGATGGGTCATTTAGGGGCAGAATGCAAATAAGTTTACCATTGAGTTACCATCGCTTCACCTCTTGGATTCTCCGCGCAGGTCTTTCATTCAAAACTGAAAACGCTTCTCTTCCGGAGATCCTATCCTGATTCCTCTTCTTTCCGGTATCTATCCTGCAGATGCAATCCACCGTGACTGCCTGCATGCCTGACTCTTGGATCTTGACCTGAAATCGAACTCTTCTTGCCTATCGATTTTGTTTTGACTGAGTGTCTGTGAATGAGCTGGTTCCTGCGACTTGGCTTACGTTGGGCGCTGTAGAAGTCTCGAGTTTACGATTACGATTAAGTTAAGCGAGTATTGTTATCGATTTTGTTTTGACTGAGCGCCTGTGAAGAAGGTGGTTCCTGCAGTTTAGCTTACTTTGGGTGCTTAGAAATCTCGAGCTTACGTTTGCAATTTACGATGATATGTTGTTAGTAGGTGTTTGTACAGCCAATTAAGGTAATAGAAAGAAAACAGTTGCCTTGCCTTGCCATTCCTTGACCTTGGCTACCTGACCTTGCCAGAAACAATGGTACTGACCACTATAAGCTGAAGTTTATGATGAGAATTGCGAGGTCAGGCGTTGTCGACGTGAGCGGCGCTAGCTGCCGCAAGATGTAGTTAAATACCGGCTAGCCTACTAGTATTGGCCACTGCTGCGATGTCATTCCAAGTGTTCTCGCAAAGATAAGTTCCAATGAATTTAGACACCTTTTAAAAACAGATTATGGTTAATATAAGGGAGCAGAGCAGAGCAGAGCGTCCGTTACATGTTGTCTTTGATTACACGATATGTCGGTGCACACCTTTTAACACCGCGACTGCCTGCTGTCGGGTAGTGATAGTCCCAAGGCTGAATTAAGGAGGCGGGCGACATCAACGGCCTTTGATGCAATAAGATGTCGTTAAACATTGGACATACTAATTACTATTTTTATTGTTGTTGTGATGTAACGTCTTATGTCTTTACACACCTTTTAAAAAGTGATTATGATGGTTATAATAGAACGCAGCGCCTAATGTTGTGAATTTTAATGCAGGTATAACGAGTACAGGCCTCGTATGTCCAGGGCGAAAGAAAAGAAGTTTGTCTCACTTCATACCCATATCGGATTTAGATTGGGGGCGTGTTTTTCTCCTCTGGGGTAGCTTGAAAATGTTTCTTGGGCTGTCTATATGGAACAACAGTAAGCATTCTGTCAGGAAGACATATGCCGTGGTCGTCATACAGACCGAGAGACGAGCAAGCGCCGCCACTCAACGCACCTAATGAACTAAATGAAACTGTAAATGTGAATGTTTTTCTATAGCGACCGTAAGACTTCGACTCTGCTAATTTTTTAGCGAATTAATCAGATGAAATCTGCGGCCAGTTTGAATGGCCGTTTGTATTAACATTCAGTGTTCAACGACATCTTGTGGCTACCAGAGCCGTTGACGTCGACCTTTCGTCGATCGAAGACGCTCAAACTGCAAACTGAGCGAAATTGACAAATATATAGCGTCCGGAGAAAACGATTTAAAGGTGTATAAGCGCAAACTAATAGTTATGAAACGTAACTGTAAATATAAATGTTTTTCTATAGCGACCGTATGACTTCGACCCTGCTCATTTTTTAGCGAATTAATCGGGTGAAATCCTTCACCACCGCTGCCCGTTTGAATGGGCGTCACGTCTTTTGTATTAGTATCGAGTGTCTAACGACACCTTGTGGCTGCCAGGGCCGTTGACGTCAACCTTTATTTACTGCGATTTTGTTCGAGTAGTGTCCCACCAGTTTAAGCGAAACTGACGGCAATATAGCGTCGGATAAATGCGATTTAAGGGTGTCTAAACACACAAAATTTGTATAAGTTTTCTGTCTATAACGACATCTTGTGGCTGCCAGGGCCGTTGACGTCGACCTTTCCTTATTCTGGTACAGATGACCGGTGAATGAAGTTTCCAATGTCTAACGACATATTATGGCATCAAAGGCCGTTGACGACGATTGGAAAAAATGTTGTACAGCTTCTAATGTTTCCTTTTTATTTATCTTGCTTTAAACCCGGTAATTCTTTTTAATCCTCAGTTTCACTACATCTCGTTACATTTTGAGTAGTGGACGTCAATTAAACGAAATTTACGAATATATAGCATAGGAAATAAGCGATTTAAAGGTGTCTAAGTGCAAGCTAATATTTGTAAAATGCAAATGTAAATACACACGTTTTTCTATAGCGACGGTATGGCCTCGACCCTGCTCATTTTTCAGGGCATTGATCGGGTGAGATCCTTCTCCACCGTTGCCCGTTTGAATGGGCGCCATGGCATTTAAAGTCCCCGCGTACGAACCGTGCTAGCCGGAGATTCAAATCTCTGAAATAAGCCACGAACGGGAGGCGAACCGGCATCCTCACTCATAGGGACGCCTTGACGTACGCGTTAACCAATGTAGGTAACCAAGCCCAATTTTTGCGCAATTAATTAGCTAGCAATTAATTAGTAATTAGCTGACTGACTGACTGACTGGCTGACTAGTTTTGCTAGAAGCCTAGAACTCGTACAGAGCGAAATGTCTTGTACCAGTGCGCGTTCAATGTGTTTTTTGTGAGGCACATTATGTCTAAGAGCGTTGTGGCTACACTTACATCTGCTGTGTCCAGACACCTATTACGGCGTCGACCTTATTGAGAATTGGTGTTCATTTTTCAGGGAGTATTTCAACTCGATGGTAAAACTGACTTATCCCGCATTGTTATCCTAAACAATCTTAGAAAAGCTTTGCAACGGTGTTTTCTGGCTGGGCTGCGCCAACCTCTGACCTCGCTGTTATCACCCCCTCTCTCCCTGCCTTCCTTCCTTCCTTCCTTCCTTCCTTCAGTTATCATTTAATGCTGTGTCAGTCCGGTTGGGTTTCATCCAGACTGGAATTTAATGCCATTAAGTGTGCTGTCATTAATTGGGTCATTTGTCATTTTCTTCGGCGGAAAGAGCTTTGTTATTTTAAGAAGATCTACATCTGCATACCTACATACATATACACATACATATACATACATACATAAGTATATTCTTCGTTCGTTCGTTCGTTCGTTCCTTCTTTCGTTCGTTCCCTCCCTACCCTTCCATCCTTCCTTCCATCTATCCATCCATTCCGAACATACATACGTACCTACATACGTTCATCGACATATATGTCTTTTGCACCTCTCACAAACGGTACATATACAGCTGTCTAATTTATATAAACGGGGCATGTAAATATGCAGTACGAGATCGGGAGGGGGTGTTAAATGCTTTATATTAAATGCATTATGGGAAATGCGCAATGTAATTTGCGCTGTGCAATTTGCGGTATGTTGAATGCGTTATGTTAAATGCGTTATGTTAAATGCGTTGTGTTAAATGTTATGTGTTGATGTGTAGTGCCTGGGAATATCCATTCGGGTGTTTCGGGAAACGACAGCATCATGGCCACCGGTGTTTACTCCGCGCAAGAACTTCTTCGCGTTACACGACGTTCGTATCTCAGTAATCTAATCTAATCTGATCTAATCTAATCTAATCTAATCTGATCTGATCTGATCTGATCTAATCTAATCTAATCTAATCTAATAGAAAACAATCTAATTCTAATCTAATCCGATTCAACCTAACTCTTATCTGATCTAATCCAAATCTGTATGACTGTAATCTAATCTAATCTAATCTAATCTAATAGAAAACAATCTAATTCTAATCTTATCTAATTCAACCTAACTCTTATCTGATCTAATCCAAATCAGTATGACTGTAATCTAATCTAATCCGACCCAATATAACTCTGATCTAATCCAATCCAATATAACTGATCTAATCATATCCAATCCATTGTAACTCTAATCTGATCCAATCCCATATAACTCTGATCCGATCTTATCCAATCCTATATAACTCTGATCTAATCTAATCCGATCCAAATTACATTTGCATTGCCATGTTTACATTGTCACATTTGAATTGCTACATTTACAGTGCCACTGTGTAACTTGCCACGTTTACCCTGCTACGCTTACATTGCCATGCGTAAGCTGCGAAGTTACATTACTTGGCATTGCCATGCGTAGATTGCCATGTTTACACTGCTACGTTTACACTGCCACGTGTAGATTGCCGTGTTTACACTGCTATGTTTACATTGCCATGCGTAAATTGCCACGGTTACACTGCTACGTTTACATTGCCATGCGTAAATTGCCACGTTTACACTGCTACGTTTACATTGCCATGCGCAAATTGCCACGTTTACACTGCTACGTTTACATTGCCATGCACAAATTGACACGTTTACTTTGCCATGTTTTACATTGGCAAGCATTTGTTCGTTCTCAGAGTCAATAACGCAGTATCCGCTCGACACGATGTCAATGTATCCGAAGGCAAGCGACGTCGAACACTTCTACTACACTTCCTGTAACTTCGGACCCGACATCATCGCGCACATGGGGGGCACGATCCCCCAGGCTCCCCACGGGCTTCCGAACGGCTGTGGCGGGGTCGACCCACACAACCTCAGTCCCCACACCCCGACGAAGCGCCTAAAACACGTCGGTGGAATGAGTTCGCTGTCGCCACCTGGCAACGACCACGAGAATGACGAGAGGGACGAAGCGATGGTGTTGAACCACCATTCCGGATCCAGTTCCGGTTTCTATGGGAAATCCCCGAGTCAGATGAACTGTCCGCCGGCGCCTTCTGCCGGCTGGCCCCCGAGTCACGACGGCAACCTCGATCAAGGCAAGTTGACTCTTGTGCTTCATTGTAATCGTAATTGTAATCGTAATCGTAATTCTAATCGTTATTGTAATCGTAGTCGTAATTATAATTGTAATTGTAATCTTTATCATAATTGTAATCGTAATTGTATTTGTAACTGTAATCGTGAACTCAAAATTTTCCAGTGCTAATTAAATGCTGAGCGCACGGCTCCAGCTTATTTACGAGAACTGCGTCAAATCTGTGGGGTTGTCCAAAGATGCCATGTCAAGGATAAAGCCCAATTGCCAGAAGACCAGAGAGAGAAGGGGAGGAACTGTTGGGGTGGGTTATGGTTAAGCAGTGCAGAGGTTACATCTGAAACACATAGGGCTCTGCACTGGGAATATTTTTGCAAGTGGGTAGAGTTTTGCTGCAGGTAGGGAGAATTTTGTTCAGTTGCTGGAAATGGTGAGAATTTTTCTATTATTGTGAAGAACTTTGCTGTGACTCGGGAGAATTTTTGCTAGAAATGAGGAGAAGTTTACTGCAAATGGTGAGGGAGAATTTTGTGCAGCTGAAGAGATATTTTTATGTGACTGGGGAGAATTTCTGCTGAGAATTTCCACTAATGAGAATTCATCCATCCACTCATCTACACGTATATCCATCCATCCACCCATCTACACATATATCAATCCATCCACCCATCCATCCATCCATCTACACATATATCAATCCATCCACCCATCCATCCATCCATCTACACATATATCAATCCATCCACCCATCCATCCATCCATCTACACATATATCAATCCATCCACCCATCTATCCACCCATCTACACATATATCAATCCATCCCCCCATCCATCCATCCATCTACACATATCAATCCATCCACCCATCTATCCACCCATCTACACATATCAATCCATCCCCCCATCCATCCATCTACACATATCAATCCATCCACCCATCCATCCATCCATCTACACATATATCAATCCATCCACCCATCCATCCACCCATCTACACATATATCAATCCATCCCCCCATCCATCCATCCATCTCCATGATAATCTCGCATCTGCTATAGTTCGTCTTCCAAGATGATGGATATAATTTTTCCTGGGCTGTTTGATTTCTTTCATCTAACCTCTGCTAACAGCCTCCCCCATTTTCCACCCCTCCTCTAATTCCGGCCAAAAATACCCCACCCTTTTCGTCGAACATTTGTGTAATTTTCAGGGCACCAGGCAGGGTTAGGCATTCACCCTCGCTCATGTTATTTAGTTGATAGATGGCTTCTACTGATTAATTGCCCCCTTATCTGTTCCTGTCTTGTCCTCCACACCCTCCCCTTGCCTCCCCTTGCCTCTCCTCCCCTCCCCTTGCCTCCTGCTGGGGTTTCAGTTATTAATCACTTGTCGAGTTTGTTGTTCTTTGCTGATTTCTCGTTGATTTTGTTTATATCGACTTAAATTTGACGATCAAAACCAGATTAGTCCATGCATTGTTTCTTTAAGCAGATATCTAATCAAAGAATGTTCAATCCGTAGGTTGAGCCGTCCGTTCGTCCGTCCGTCCGCCCGCCCGTCCGTCCGTCTGTCCGTCCATTATTCCTTCCTTCCTTCCTTCCTTCCGTCCGTCCGTCCGCCCGTCCGTCCGTCCGTCCGTCCATTATTCCTTCCTTCCTTCCTTCCGTCCGTCCTTCCTTCCTTCCTTCCTTCCTTCCTTCCTTCCGTCCTTCCTTCCTTCCTTCCTTCCTTCCTTCCGTCCTTCGGTCCTTCCGTCCGTCCTTCCTTCCTTCCTTCCTTCCTTCCGTCCTTCCTTCCTTCCGTCCTTCCTTCCTTCCTTCCTTCCTTCCTTCCTTCCTTCCTTCCTTCCTTCCTTCCTTCCTTCCTTCCTTCCTTCCGTCCTTCCTTCCTTCCGTCCTTCCTTCGGTCCTTCCGTCCGTCCGTCCGTCCTTCCTTCCTTCCTTCCTTCCTTCCTTCCGTCCTTCCTTCCTTCCTTCCTTCCTTCCTTCCTTCCTTCCTTCCGTCCTTTCTTCCTTCCGTCCTTCCGTCCTTCCTTCCTTCCATCCTTCCTTCGGTCCTTCCGTCCGTCCTTCCGTCCGTCCTTCCTTCCTTCCTTCCTTCCTTCCGTCCTTCCTTCCTTCCGTCCTTCCTTCCTTCCGTCCTTCCTTCCTTCCTACCTTCCTTCCTTCCTTCCGTCCTTCCTTCCTTCCGTCCTTCCTTCCTTCCTTCCGTCCTTCCTTCCTTCCATCCTTCCTTCGGTCCTTCCGTCCGTCCTTCCGTCCGTCCTTCCTTCCTTCCTTCCTTCCTTCCGTCCTTCCTTCCTTCGGTCCTTCCGTCCGTCCTTCCGTCCGTCCTTCCGTCCTTCCTTCCGTCCGTCCTTCCGTCCTTCCTTCCGTCCGTCCTTCCGTCCGTCCGTCCATCCATCCATTCTTCCTTGCATCCATCCATCCATACATCCATCCATCGATTCTTCCTTCCATCTATCCATCAATTCTTTCTTCATTCTTCCTTTCATTTATTAATCCACCAATAGACTCCGTCCGTACATCCATCCATCCATTCTTCCTTCCATCCATCCATCCATCCATCCACTCTTCCTTCCTTCCATCCATCCATCCATTCAACACTTAACACATAGACGAGATTAGGTTATAAAGCCGCTCACGAAATTACTTCATGTAGTGTTATTACGCTACGTTGCTTTTCTTCCAGTTGTCTTAACCCACAGTCCGGTCATGAACTCTCCGCACCTTCTCCGTAGCAACAGTCGCTATGGACTGCTTGGTTCGCTTCCAATTCGCCAAGATGGCGGTCCGATAAATGCGCTCGAGTCGACGACGCCTTGTACCATGAGTCATGCAAACCTAATCTTCGCACCTGGTAAGCGGACACATACTTCTTACGTAAGTAAAGTAAAGTAACAAATATCACACAAGTGAGACGTAGGGGAGGCGCACATCTTTTCTAGGCTCTTGAGCCGGCAGTTGACGAATCCCAAGGTCCTGAACACGGGGCCAGTGCATCGCAGGACTTGCCGTTTACTTCCCAGCTTACGCCGGTACCAAATTCTACTGCTTGGTGACAGGAGCACGGTGTGCGCAATCAACTTACCCAGGGTCGTTACACGGAGTCGAACCCGCAACCGCATGATCATTGACTAAACTCCTTACCGATAGACCACCGTGTCGCATCTTCTTTTGCTTAAGTCCTGAAAACTTAATTGTTATGTCTGCCCTTCAGTCGATGGATCCTTCAAATTCAGCACCAGGCCTCCGAGAAAATTCTAATATTTACAGCAATCAGTTATTACTTTGCCCTACTACCTTCGGTAACTTTGACCTTTGACTTTGACCTTAAATCTGACTGTGACCTGACCTTACCTCTCTACCTCACCTTGCTTAAATTATCCTACCTTACCTGAATCCTCCTCATAGCTACCTATGAAAACTTTCATACCGTACCTAACCTTTCCTGACCTTTCCTGACTTGGCCTGATCTTTTCTGACTTGACCTGACCTTTCCTGACCTGACCTTTCCTGATCTTACCTGACCTGACTTGACCTGACCTCAGTGCTCATCCAAGTAGCCGTCACCAATAAACATACTAATAATCATACCGCTTACAATATATATATATATATATATATATATATATATATATATATATATATATATATATAATGCACATATTATTTGTATATATATGTGTAAATGTATGTATGTATGTATGTGGATATGTATATATATATATATATGTGTGTATAAATATATATATTGTAGGAGTTGTGGGGCAGCAGCAGGGCAGCCTGTTGGCCCTAGAAGAGGAGTCATCGCCAGAGGGCAGTCCGGTCAAGTACGGAATGTCAACGGCCGGGTCAGACACCCTGGCCGACTTCGTCGCTTTGATCTGTAAAGACCAAAGCCAACGATCACATCTGGTCAGTTCCCGCTTCAGACTACAAAGACCGACCGACCGACCGACCGACCGACCGACCGACCGACCGACCGACCGACCGACCGACCGACCGACCGACCGACCGACCGACCGACCGACCGACCGACCGACCGACCGACCGACCGACCGACCGACCGACCGACCGACCGACCGACCGACCGACCGACGAGAGCTGTCTTTCTGTATCTGGCCGCCTGCATGTCTGTCTCTGTCTGTCTGTCTGCCTGCCTGTCTGTCTGTCTGTCTGTCTGTATGCCTGTTTGTCTTTTTCTGTTTGTCTGCTTGTTTTTCTCCGTCGTTTTTTCGTATTCGTCGGCCGTTTTCATGAAGACCAGTTAGCCTTTTCCTCTCGCTCCCTTCTCGCTCCTTTCTTTGTGCCTCTCTGGTTCCCTGGCTACTGACCCCATTTGCTCTTTATGACACAAACTGGTACCTAAAGGGTTGGGTGGCAGTTATCCAGATTGTTTCGGATAAGCGAAACCCGGGCTAACAGGGAGGAGGAGGAGGAGGTGGAGGTGCAGGAGGAAGAGGAGGAAGAGAAGGAGGAGGTGGAGGAGGAGGAGAAGGTGCAGGTGGAGGTGCAGGAGGGAGAGAAGGATGAGGTGGAGGAGGAGAAGAAGGTGCAGGTGGAGGTGCAGGAGGGAGAGAAGGATGAGGTGGAGGAGGAGGTGGAGGTGCAGGAGGAAGAGGAGGAAGAGAAGGTGGAGGAGGAGGAGGTGGAGGTGCAGGGGAAGAGGAGGAAGAGAAGGTGGAGGAGGAGGAGGTGGAGGTGCAGGAGGAAGAGGAGGAAGAGAAGGAGGAGGTGGAGGAGGACGAGAAGGTGCAGGTGGAGGTGCAGGAGGGAGAGAAGGATGAGGTGGAGGAGGAGAAGAAGGTGCAGGTGGAGGTGCAGGAGGGAGAGAAGGATGAGGTGGAGGAGGAGGTGGAGGTGCAGGGGGAAGAGGAGGAAGAGAAGGTGGAGGAGGAGGAGGTGGAGGTGCAGGAGGAAGAGGAGGAAGAGAAGGAGGAGGTGGAGAAGGAGGAGAAGGTGCAGGTGGAGGTGCAGGAGGGAGAGAAGGATGACGTGGAGGAGGAGAAGAAGGTGCAGGTGGAGGTGCAGGAGGGAGAGAAGGATGAGGTGGAGGAGGAGGTGGAGGTGCAGGGGGAAGAGGAGGAAGAGAAGGTGGAGGAGGAGGAGGTGGAGGTGCAGGAGGAAGAGGAGGAGGTGGAGAAGGAGGAGAAGGTGCAGGTGGAGGTGCAGGAGGGAGAGAAGGATGAGGTGGAGGAGGAGGAGAAGGTGCAGGTGGAGGTGCAGGAGGGAGAGAAGGATGAGGTGGAGGAGGAGAAGAAGGTGCAGGTGGAGGTGCAGGAGGGAGAGAAGGATGAGGTGGAGGAGGAGGTGGAGGTGCAGGAGGAAGAGGAGGAAGAGAAGGTGGAGGAGGAGGAGGTGGAGGTGCAGGAGGAAGAGGAGGAAGAGAAGGAGGAGGTGGAGGAGGAGGAGGAGAAGGAGAAGGAGGGGAGGAATAAAAACAGCCATGGATGTGATATGTTAGCGACTTCATTTTTCTCAGCCTCGATATATGAGGGCGGCTGGCCAGTCCTCTCCCTCGTCGTCTGATCTCCCCACCGATAGTGTATGGTCGATGTGCTGATTTTTAAATCGAGTCCTGCTGTTAAACTCTTCTCCCTAATCACTACCTCTCTCTACCTATTTATCCAGTCACTTTCCCGTTCCGCCTTTTCCCGCCATTCCTCATCGTCTCACCCTCCGTCCTTACCCACACACCTACCCACTTCCTCCCAGCTCTTCACCCTCGTTGGGGGCCGATCTCGAAGTCCCCGAGTAGGAGGAGCCTCATTCGAGTCTCTCAGTTGGAGCTTACGGAATTTAACTCAGATGTTCGCCTGCTTCTTTGGAAGCCCCAGTGTGTCTGTCTGTCTGTCTGTCGTTTTGTCTGACTAGCTGTCTGTCTGACCGTCTGCGTGTGTGTCGGTCTGCCTACCTGCTTGCCTGACTGTCCGTCTGTCTGCTTCTAGTTTTGCCTGCATGTCTGCCTGCCTGCCATCCTTGAGTAGGATCACGTTTTGTTTTTGTCTGTCTGTCTGTCTGTCTGTCTGTCTGTCTACCCTTAGTTTGGCCTGCACGTCTGCCTCACTGTCCGTCCGTCCCCGAGTAGGACCACGTTTTGTCTGCTTGTCTGTCTGCCTGCCTGTCTGTCTGTCTGCCTGTCTGCCTACCTGCCTGTCTGCTTGGCTGTCTGTACGTCTGTCTGCCCCTCAATTTGCCTGCCTGTCTGCCTGCCTGTCAGTCCGTCCCTGAGTATGGCCACGTTTTATCTGTCTGTCTGTCTGTCTGTCTGTCTGTTCGTCCATCCGTCCATCCCTGAATAGGACCACGTTCTACCTATCACCAGCGGCGTTCGGTAGTTGTCTGACTGGAACGGCAGCAGACGTGCCTTACCATCTGCTTCTACCACCTGTGATGGCGCAGCGAGGTGGCGTGAACCGGTATCATGCGAGGCGGTTATCACGCGCAGGTTGCTTTAATTGGTCTGCCTCTGTGTAGCCGGCCTCTGGACGTCGAATTAATAGTAACTGGGCTAGAAAATTCCTGCGCTACGCCAATTATTGGTGGCAAACTCTTCATAATGGGCGGAGGTTAGTGTAATGTAATGTAATGACGACAATTTATATAGCATCGTAAGTAGCAGGGTACTTCTAGGGTGCTTTACAATGTCACAAGTGAACCAAGGAGTTATGGTAATTGGGTTAGAGTTAGTGATTGAGTTGATGCAGGTGATTTTGAGTTGAGGTTTTGCTTACGTTTGGTGTTGGTGTTCGCGTTAATGTTAGTGCTGAGGTTAGTGTTCGAATTAGTTAAGAGAGGAACTGGTTGCAGTCCACCATCTATCTCTCTTTGTTTCTGTCTGTCTCTGTCTGTCTCTGTCTCTATCTCTCTCTTGCTGTCTCTTTCTCTTTCTCTGTCTGTCTGTCTGTCTGCTTGTTTGTCTGTCTGTCATTTCACTACAATAGGCTAATAGGGCTATTGGCCCGTCATGAGCTTCTGGTCCAATTTGTATTGTCTAGCTGTCCATCAATACATCTTCCGGGAGAGGCGGGGTATTAATTTGAATCTCGTTTGGTTTCAGTCAAAAGCCCCTCCTCCTGCCTTGACCTCATACCACCCTCCCCCGCTCGTTGAAGAACTGTTCCGCCCCTCTGCCTTCCTGCCTGTATCGCCCCCTGTCTGGCTGCCTGTCCGTTTATATCATTACCTCCTTACCTCTCTTCCTGCCTGCCACCCTCCTTATCTCGTTTCCTACCCCTCTCCATGTCTGCCTGCCTATTTCCCTGCTTGCTCCACTTTCTCTCGCTCTCTCTCCCTCTTGCCTGCCCGTCTCTTTCTCTCTGCCTGCATGTCTGTCTGTCATCGTGCCTGTCTATCCCCCTCCATTTCTCGCTCTGCCTCTGTCTACCTGCGTCTCTGTGTCTGCTTGCCTTCCCTGTCTCTCCGCTTCTTTCTTCCTGCCTCAGTCACTCTCTCTCTCTGTCTCTCTCTCTGTTTCTCTCTGTCTCTCTCTGTCTCTCTCTCTGCCTACCTGCTTCTACTCTCTCTCGCTCTCTCTCTCTCTCTCTGACTCTGTCTGCCTGCCTGCTTCTGCCCTCAGTCTCTGGCTGTCTCACTCTGTCTCTGTGTCTGCCTCTCTTCCTTCCTTTCTCTATGCCTGCCTCTCTCCTTCTCTGCCCTTTTCTTCCTCCTGCTATTCCTCCCTCTCTTTCCTCAATTCCTTCCTCGCCTTTCTCCCTGCCTCCGTCCTTCCTTAGTTCCCTCCTTCCTCCGCTGCCCCTGGCGAGTCTTTCAATTATGCAAGATATTCTTCAATTGTTCCTTGTTCCCCGTGATGTCGACCACCATCGCCTCGACCCCGTCTCGGCCGGTTTCTGTTTGTTTTCGTGGCCGCTTGTCTTGCTGGTTGTACGTGCCAGTGCACGTGTGTGTGTATGTGTGTGCGTGTGTGTATGTGTGGGTGCGTGCATGTGTGTGTATGTGTATGTGTGTGTGTACGTGTGTGTGTACGTGTGTGTGTGTGTACGTGTGTGTGTGTGTACTTCTGTGTCTGGTTGGGTTGCTCCCTGAAACTGCTGAAGTCTAGAAGTTGGTCAGGTCCTTGGCGAAGGTGTAATGCGCTGTTGCTTACTACAGATGTACCCGGCGCACAATAAATTCGGTGTTGTATTGCAGTTTCTGTTGAACGTAGATCTACGCTATCACTTCAAGCCACCATCGACACCTTATGCATTAATATAGAGGCGCTATAGAAGTCATTAATCAGATCGAATCAGATAGGACAAGTAGGTTAGGTTAGGTTGTACTAGACTAGACTAGAATAGAATAGAATAGAACAGAACAGAACAGACTAGAATAGAATAGAATAGAATACTATTGACTAGACTAGAATAGAATAGAACAGAACAGACGAATAGAATAGACTAGAATACTATTGACTAGACTAGACTAGAATAGAACAGAACAGAATAGAATAGACTAGAATACTATTGACTAGACTAGAATAGAATAGAACAGAACAGACTAGAATAGAATAGACTAGAATACTATTGACTAGACTAGAATAGAATAGAACAGAACAGAACAGAATTGGTTGAGATTAGGATTAGATGAAACTAGAATAGATTAGAACAGATTAGAACGTAGATCTACGCTAAAAAGGTGTCACCAATTTGCGTAATTTTCTGGAGTATGGGGTAGCAGTAGCCCCAACTTTTGAACTGGGGTACTTTACCTCCACTTTTAAAACCTGAGAATAGACAATGCCGATTAGGTTTAGTATAACCTGGCACTCTCTCCAATAACTTCATACTATTTTCAAGCAATGATTGCTAAGCAAAACGGGAAAAGAGGGGAACAAATTGTTACCCCTCAATTTCATAGACCAAAGTTACGTCTCTGGTGCCAGTTATTCGCTCTCCAAACGCACAGATCTTGAATCTACTCGTTCTTGCTCATATCTCTTGCTTTCTCGGCCTCCTTGCCCTTCGTCTGTCAGGTTCCGCAGCTGCTTCTTGATCTATGCTGCGTCGGTGCTTTGGAAGAAACTCCTCAAAGACTTCCGTCATTTCGCTTATCGTAATCGTAGTCGTAAACTCGAAATTTCTAAAGCGCTACTTAAAAGCTAAGCGCAAGGTACCAGTCTATTCACGAGCGCTGCGTCAGGTCAGTGGGGTTGTCAAAGAAGCCATGACAAGAAGACCAGAGAAAGAGAGAGAGAGAGACAGACAGACAGACAGACAGAGAAGAGGGAGGAGCTGTTAGGGTGGGTTGTGTTTAAGCTGAGAGAAATAGGAATTGATTTGACTAAGCGCCGGTGAATAATCTATTCTCCGTGTGTTGCTATTAGAAATTTTGGAGAGCTACATCACTCATGCATTACATTGCTGTATGTGTTGCGTGTTCATTGAGAAAGCTGTTAACCCTGGACGTTCTGTTGACTCTAGGTCACTTATGAATGTACGTTGTGTGGTCAGTTGGGAAGCTGTTAACCCTCGACTTGTTGTTGACTATAGGGCAATGTTAAAGGTTCGAACCGACATCTCTACTACGGAGGAGTAGGAGGAGGAGGAGGAGGAGGAGGAGGGGGAGGCAATCGTAACCTGTTGTCTCCGGCGGCGCTTCAGTCGTTTCCTCGATCGGTTCCCGTCAACCAACTGCCTGAAGAACAACAGGCAACGAATGCTTCAAGCCCGAATGCTCTTTGCAGTAAGCACTCATCTGAAATCTAATTTAATCTAATCTCAGTCTCAACCTATTCTGTTCTATTCTAATCTCAGTCTCAATCTCAATCCAAACCTATTTTATTCTGTTATGTTCTAATCTAATCTGAATCTCAACCCTAGTCCAATCTCTATCTCAACCCATTCTGTTCTATTCTATTCTAATCTCAACCTCAGCCTATTGTTTTCTATTCTAATCTCAGTCTTAATCTATTCTGTTCTGTTCTGTTGTGTTCTAGTCTGTTTTGTTCTGTTTTGTTCTGTTCTGTTGTGTTGTATTCTGTTCTATTCTAATCTAATTTCAATCTCAACCCATTCTATTCTGTTCTGTTCTAATCTCAACCTCAACCTGTTGTTTTCTATTCTAATCTCAATCTTAATCTATTCTGTTCTGTTGTGTTCTGATCTGTTCTGTTGTGTTATATTATGTTGTGTTGTGTTCTGTTGTGTTCTGTTTTGTTCTGTTCTGTTGTGTTCTGGTCTATTTTGTTATGTTTTGTTCTGTTGTTTGTATTCTGTTCTGGTCTGGTCTGGTCTGGTATAGCCTAACCTAATTCAGTTCTCAGTTTGCATAATGTTACGTTACATCGAGTTCTTACATCGTTACATCAAGGACTTGCTTGTAGATATTCAACTGAAGTCCGAATCAGACGACTGTCTGCAGTGGTGTGGGCAACCGACTTATAACCTTCAGTCGCTCAGCTACCCAACCGGTCGACCCGACCCCTATGCGGGCGCGATCCACTCCAACGCCACTCTGGACCAGCAGCAGCAGCAGCCGAACCCCTGCGAGTCTGGGGAGCAACATGGGGCTATACATCACCCAGGTGACGGTCAGCACGGCGTCTGGCAACAGCTCTGACTTGCCCCCACGTCCCTGTTAGTACTTGGGATACAGGTACGGCATTTTGTGAGTATTTTGGATACTTGTTTTGCCTTTTGTGAGTATTTTTGATACTTGTCTTGCTTTTTGTATTTTGGATACTGGTATGGCCTTTTGTCAGTATTTTTGATACTTTTTTGCCTTTTGTCAGTATTTTGGCTATTGGTACAGCCTTTTGTCAGTATTTTGGATGTTGGTACAGCCTTTTGTCAATATTTTGGATACTTGTTTTGCTTTTTGTCAGTATTTTGGATCCTTATATTGCCTTTTTAAAATATTTTATATACACATTTACCCAATGAGTTTGAGTTCCCCTATCTGATGCTGTCAAATTGTTGTGTTACAATTTTTTTCTTTACAGGCCTTTCGATAAGAACCGAATCAGAGAGAAACTGTGCAACATTTCATGCATCACCATGCCTATGGATCGGAAGATCAATGATTTCGATCGGATCGAGGTCCTTTGGCTTGGAGTAGACTGGTACACTACAATTACTGTGGTTCCCTGCTTGTAAATTTTGTCATCTTGATTCAGCAAGTGATCGGTGGTGTCGCTGTAAGGTCATCAAAGTTCATGTAGGCTAAACTCGGATCTGAAATATTCTTGCATCATTCTGAAATGAAATTTTCTTGCATGGAAAATACTCCAGAAATGGAAAAAATCTGTTTTTTGCAGGTTGTAAACCTGCCCGATTTTTTGTTTACTATTTGAATTTGTAAACAGCCATTTGCAAAGATGAGGGAAGTATATGCGCTTTTAATTTTTTGTATTTACGTATTAGCCTGGTTTTTGAGTGATACTCACTACTATGTGCATTATTTATGCAAAACTGATGCATAATTTATGCATATAGTGTGTCATGCATATTCATTAATTTCGTTTTAGCATATCACAGTATCTTCAAGCATATAATTATCGACTCTTATGCTTCCTGGAGATTGTCTACTTTTAATGTATGCATATATTTGCATATGTATTATTATTAATGCAAATGTAGACACTTTTTTCATTGGTACTGGTATCTTTAACTTGGTTTCTTTACGAGGTGCAGTAATTGTTATGCAAACAGTCGTGTAGGTTATTATGCGCATATGCAAATGAGTGCTGTAAATTTGCATATTGTCTTTTGATAATTCTTCGGATTCTGTGCATTCTTACGTAGAGTTCTTGCTTTTCCGGCAAACTTTGTCTATGCATGGAGCAACTATGAAGATTTGAATGTCTGTTATGTTTATTTCAATATGCTTCATCGTGTAATTTGCTCTTTTCGATGAACTTTTCCAATGATCAGTTCTTTTTGTTTATCTGTGCGCTGGCGCTATATAAATCGCAAATGCGCAATGCCGTACTTTAATCCGCTAGGTGGCGTGCGTGTGAAAGTGGTATGATTCGTATAATAATAACGACGCCCTACTGTTGGTGTTGAAAGTTGACGTAATATTGTTGGTTCACTACCTGTAGACGTCATAGAACTCTAGGGTCATTTCACTCCAGCGCCACCTGTTCAGGTCGGCCTTTCCTCCTCCTGAGTTCGCTTGCTGAGTGACTAAAGTTGATCTGCTGCAGTTTTTTTTTAAATGAGACAGTTTTTAAATTGTGACATTTTATTCTGTGACATTTTATTTTTTCATTTTATATGGTGTATTGGCCGTTTGTCCAGATTGTTTCGTGGTTCTTCTTGTTTTGGTCTCTTGCTTCCGTTGGTCTGTTGCCTAACTTACTTTGGTCTGTTGCACGTATTCCTCTGGTCTGTTATGCAGAATTCTATGGTCTTTGCCTTGCATTTTCTTGTCTGTAGTTCTGTATTTTCTTATGTCTTGTTTAGCATTCTGTGGTCTTGCCCTGCATTCAGTGATATGTTGTCTTGCTCCTCTTTTTAATTTTCTGTTTTTTTTTCAGATTTCTCCACAAAATTACCTTTATTAAAATAAAATAAAATCCATAAAGTAATTCTTACCACAAGATGCAAACGTATTATGTAAATCGTCGAAATTTCTTGGCGTCACGCAAAACCTGAGTCAGGAAGTTTTATCCGGTTCTCTTAATCGGATCAAATCCAAGACGGTGTGGCAAAAAGCCAGTGTGATGCGAAGGTGGAAAATATTTAGTTGTACAGCTTTCCGACATGCCCTTTGAAGGTTTGTTTAGGTTTTGTGCAAGGCGTTTGGTTTTTCGATGTGCGTGGTTGTGACTACCTCAGTGAAATTTGTCCATATTGTGCTGCTCTATGACGTCATTTTAATGCAAGGTCAAAATTATATTGTTCCGAATTTTCGTTTATGCGTATCGTTTTTTGTCTTCGTGTGTTTTCGTTTTGCGGGAATCTAAAAGTTTGATAATCATAATTATGTTTGTATGTTTCCTTTTTGCAGTTTAGAAATGTTTTGGTGGGAATTTTCCGTTGCTTATAAGTGTGGAGTTTCAGTGCTTTATGCGTCTTTTTATGCTTTTGTTGATTTTTAAGACATCATTGTTCTAGAAAGGTTTTCGTCGAGTTGATATTGTTTTTTGTTGAGGGTTGCCGGAAGAATTTTCGGGTGGAAAAATAGAGAGGTGAGGGTAATTTTTTTGCAAAACCAGAGAATCGGCGCGAAGAACAAAAATGAAGAATTTGTGTAGTGCATTTTACAGAAGGGCTGCAGAAACAGGCTAAATGCTTAGGCATAATATTTGTTGTAATGTATTTATGGTTATAAAGATGGCGTAAAATCGACACTTAATTGTGTAGTAGGCGACAATGTCGAATTGCTAATGCAAATGTAGGCCCTACACATTTTTCTTTAGCGACCGTATGACCTCGACCCTGCTCATTTTAAAAGGAATTTGTTGGGTGAGATCCTTTACCACCGCTGCCCGTTTGAATGGGCGCCACGCCATTTAAGGTTCCCGTGTACGGACCGTGCTAGCCCGAGATTCAGTTCTCTGAAATAAGCCACGATCGGTATACGAACCGGCATCCTCGCGCACGAAGTTTAGTTAGCTACCCAGTGTAGCTAACCAGAGGAAAAGTGTTTGCCTTTCAACTACATATCCAAGATTCGAATACAGGCGTTTCGTGTAAAATTTTTGGCGGTCCATCTGTTGGTTTGCTGTTATCTGATATGCGCCACAACCAAATGATCCCTCGACCCCGTGACCAACCTCAGTGAACTACGGTTGACAGAGGCCTTCAGTAAATGGTCAATAACCTTATAATACCTTACATTACCTTACTTTAACTCATTGTATGCTGGTGTTTACTTTTATGCAATCAATGCGTGTGCTGTGGATAATTTGACAAGTTGAAATTAGCAGTTGATTGATTAGAGGACCAGGCTCACTTTCTCTCACCGAGAAGAAGGAAGTGAAAGGAATGCGGCAAGTGTGACAGATGTCTTGGACCTATTGTGCCCGGTTGACGATTGCCTGAAAGGTAACGCCTTCGCAAAACAATGTACTCTGTAAACATATGTACTTAAATATGTGTATAAATATGCATATATATAATATATATATGCATATATATACACAGGTGCATTTGTATAGGCCTATATTATGTATTGTGCAGTTGCGAAGAATGTGATGACTTGTCCACCAGTTGGCATTCTGTTGAGGCGAGAGGTATGCATTGTGCTCAAGGTGATTGTAATGCATTGTTGCAGCTAGGTCCACCCTCCCCTTCTCCTGCGTTTAGTACCCCTACGCCCTGTTGCCCCTACTTCCCCTCTGGCCAGATGTGCCTGTAATAAATGATCTGCTTGTGCCTGCACTTCTCTTCAGTCGAGAGCCCCTTCAAACGCGTGGACCACGCTTTTGAGCAGTGTCTACAGAGACATGTAAACAAACATATTACCTTCATTTTAACCTTTTTTGACGTTAACTTTATTCTGTTTCTCCTGCACGCTAGATGTCGTTTGCTTGGTAATTTTATAAACGTAGTTTTTCGTTCTTGAGGGATCATTTCGTCCTTGGGTAAATTTTTTAAAAATATCTTGATTGTTAGAGCGGGTCGCTTCACGCTAACCACGATCCAAAAGCACTTGTAGCGGTCTGCTTTGTTGGTTGCTGAGATTGATCAGAGCTGTAATGTAATACTTATTCTATTTATGTAGCGCCACCAGTTTCTCCTATAAGGAATTTATTTAGCACCGATACTTGTTATTTTGATTTGAGAAAATTAACTACTTAGGAACTATTCACGGTTATAGTTTCTGAACTGTTAAAAGTAATGCCTAAAACCAGCAGACTCTGATGTAGTCTCTCGTAAACATAAATTATCTGACAATAAAGCCCAGTCACAGTGGCCTATAGCCAGACATTACTATGGCCTATGAAGTAATTAGGCAAAATCGTCTGGCGACAGGCGACGACGAATGTGCTTTGACACCAGACAGTTTATGTCTGCAAGCGTTATAGCCACACTAGTGCTTGATCTTAGCAGACACCAATTAATGGCCACATTAATTTCTGGCACTACTTTCAGCAATGGCCACACTAGTTTCCGATCCTAGCAGACACTACTTCTAACAGCGTAATTAACGACTTTGTATGTACAGTAGTGTAAAAAATACCGTAAATATTACCATTACATTACGTTGCTCTGGTCACCCCGACACAAGTGAGGAAGTCCCGTAATGTAACTAATTTAGGAGAATTTGCAGATTGAATCATTCGATCTTTCTGATCCGTGTTGGTTCAAAACGAGGGAAAAGTTTTGTTTCAGTTGAGGCTGGATGTGAAGAGAGAACTGTTGCGTTGTGACGAAGTTTTTTTGGAGTGCGACAATCTTTTTTCTTCTTTGATGGATTTTTGTGAGCTTTTGTGATCGCTATTTTCCTTTTCGCGAACTGTAATACAATAATACTATCATCATCATCGTCGTCCTCCTCTTCATCATCGTCGTCGTCATCATCATACTCCACTTCCACCTTCAATTCCTCCTCCTCCTCTTCCTCCTCTTGCACCTCCTCTTCCTCGTCCTCCTTTTCTTCTTCATCATCATCATCGCCATAATCTTCGTTGTCGTAATCATCACCTAAAGAAATGTTTCAACATCATCATTGTCGTCGTCATCATCTTCACCACCACTCAATTCAGCAACAGCAGCATGGCAACATGAACTTGACCTAAGTCAATAAAATTTCTTTCAACACTGCTAGCATAGGCAAATATTTGTAAGGTACTTGAAAAGGCGCTATATGAAGTCCTAGATACATACATGCATATATAAATTCATGCAATCATACATACAGATACATACATAAACAGTAGATACATACAATCTTACACAAATACATGCATACATAAATACATACATACATACGTGTATATACAACACAGCAGTCGACTAGTTAATACTACTACATCAACTACTTCCAAACACTATCATCAACTGTCATCATCGTCGTAATCGCCGTTATCATCCTCATTCGTAATCATATTCAAGTGATCATCATCTCCTACATCATCATCATTAATAATTATGTTATTTCAAGCAGTTTTTCTGTCAACCATCTTACCTCAGTCTAGAAATCCTTTTTTAATTGTGCTAATTTGTAATCGACGCTTTAGTTTCAAGCTAAAAACGCGCCCGCCGCTACTTACGTTGTTCTGTAGAAACTGTTCGAATTGCTGTACAAAACTATGTACAGATTGATTTTGTGTACAGACGTAAACCTTAGTGGTACAATCATTTAGTCTGATTACTAAGGCAGACTACAGGGTATACTTCTTGTAACTTAGGTGGTGATTACGCTTGTAATTGTTATGTTACGTTAGTTTTCTTAAAATTGTCTGTTACGTTAAATGGAATTTCCACTGCGTGACACCTCTGTTTATTGCGTGCGTGGCTGGGGTTGATATTTCTTTGCGATGAAGTTTTAACTTGCGTTTAAATTTTCTTGTAAATTCAAATGTAAACTATTTGATTTTTATTAAATTTAAATTAACCTTTGCTTTTTATGTAAAATTTAGAATTTATTTACACCATATAGGAATTTATTTAAATCAAATAGGTTCAGTGAAGGTATATTACTTACGAACTAGTAACCGTTAAAGTTGGAAGTTATGCGTAATTCGTGACAGTGCTTGTAACATGTAAACCTGCTTGTAACTTGTAAAAGTGCGTGTAATTCGTAAACAACTGATGTAAACACCTGTAAATATTACATTTCCACGTCTTCCACCCGTAAGTGGAATTTTGCAATGAAATTGTCGAATTCTTTTGAGGCGGTGGAAAAACTGTGGACTGGCGACTGAAATTTCAAAGTGTACATAAAGCCGATGACATCCGTATTTGGATTATTATTTCGTTTATATTTAGTTATTATTAATGTGCATAAGGTATGTTTGTATACATACATGCATACGTACTTGTATTTGCATGTAACACAATTAGAAGTAGGCCTGTATCTCTACGCTGAGGCATGTACAATCAATTACGACGAAATGTTCAGGCAAAGTATAAATAGCTCGCATGTGCAAGGGCATTCTACGCCCTAGTTTGGCAAATTTGCCCGCACGGGCGCCCTCTCCCTCACCCTATCCCTGGCCCTTGCCGTAGCTCAGTGCGAAGAAATTACTTTCTCATATTATTCGCAGGATGGCGTAAGCGGTATACGTCGCCTTGTATAAATGTACTAAATGGACCACGCACGTACGCATGCGTCTAAGGCTTTTATTATAGAGATCGATAAATCGTTGTCATTGAAACAAATCCACTTATATCTACTACAATATATATTTTTTGAGTGGAATCTTATACCACGATGTCATTGTCTACCGCAACATCATACGATATCATTATATAATATGCCATTTCATTTTATGACATTAATATGATATTAAATATCATGATATTACATACTATAGCATTGTATAACATGATATCGGTGTATACGACGATATCACTATATACAGCTTGCTTGTATACGAATGTGTAGTATGTATAGTATAGCTTTGTATTGTATTGTGTTGTATGGACATTATGATCGTGGATTTTGTATGTTACCAGTTTTTGTGCTTTGCATAGATGTGTGTGATGGTGGATTTTGTGATTTGCTGAATCCTGTTCGGGTGAAGTTAGTGTTTTTGCATGCTTAATCATGTGTTGCAATAACACGTGTTGCATTAACACGTGTTGCATTAACACGTGTTGCATTAACACGTGTTGCATTAACACGTGTTGCATTAACACGTGTTGCATTAACGCGTGTTGCAATAACACATGTTGCAATAATTCGTGTTGCAATAACACGTGTTGCAAAAACAACACATGTTGCAATGACACATATTGCAGTAACACATGTTGCGTGAAGAATTTATGCGTACGTAATCACATGTTGCAATAATTCCTGTTTGATGGCGATTTACTGGACTTGATCACATGTTGTAATAATGTCTGCTGCCTGAGGAATCTGTTTATTTCAGTCACGTGTTGCATAACTTTTTATGTATGTTTACTTAATCAGTTTTAAATAAGCGAAAGTAAGTCAAGGTCGTTAACTTAAATCAAGGCCATTAACCAAAGCCAAGGGCGTTAATTAATGAGAGTGTTAAGACCGTCAGCCCCTGGAGCTTGGTAGCCGATTGGTTAGAGAGCTCGACTTGTATGTGGGTCACGGCAGCCAACTGGTTAGAGCGCTGGACTTGTATGTGGGTCACGGTAGCCGATTGGTTAGAGCGCTGGACTTGTATGTGGGTCACGGTAGCCGATTGGTTAGAGAGCTCGACTTGTATGTGGGTCACGGCAGCCGATTGGTTAGAGCGCTGGACTTGTATGTGGGTCACGGTAGCCGATTGGTTAGAGAGCTCGACTTGTTTGTGAGTCACGGTAGCCGATTGGTTAGACTGCTGGACTTGTATGTGGGTCACGGTAGCCGATTGGTTAAAGAGCTGGACCTGTAACGCGGCGAGTACGGGTTCGCGCCTCCTCCCTTGAAACGGTTACTGCGTAGGGACCTCGAGAAAGACCTTCACTCACAATTGCTCAGCGCCATCGATTAATGCTTAGTCATTATATAGTGGCGCCTAATAAACGCACAAATAATTAACCAAAGGTCAAGGTCGTTAACTTAAAAAGCAAGGCCATTAACCCATATCGAAGACCAATAATCCAACTAAGGTTGCTAATGGCAGCACTTGACGTATACACGAAACAAACTGGAATTGAAATGCACGGTGGCCTATCGGTAACGCGTTTGGTCAGTGATCATGCGGTTGCGGGTTCGACTCCGTGTAACAACCATGGACAAGTTGTTTGCGCAACCGTGCCTCTGTCACCAAACAGTTTAATTTGGTACCGGCGTATGCTGGGAATCAAACGGAAAGTCCTGCGATGCACTGGCCCCGTGTCCAGGACATTGGGATTCGTCCGTTGCCGGCTCAAGGGTTTAAAGAAAAGGAAATGAGCACCTCCCCTACATCTAACTTGTGAGATATCTGATACTTTGCTTAAAAGCCCTGCAATGCACTGGCCCCATGTCCAGGACCTTGGGATTCGTAAGCTGCCGGCTCAAGGGCCTAAATAAAGGGAAATGGGTGCCTCCCCTACGTCTCACTTGTGGGGTATGAGATACTTTACTTACTTACAAGTAACTGAACCGTTGAATGAAAATGGAGGCAGATCTTAAACGTGATTCTTTATTACAGACAAATGGTTCTCCATCAACAGAGAGAATGACTGACGACGGCAGACAATACTCGAGACGACTACCAATGCCCTTTCTCCACGAATTGTACTTCGGCACCACGCCATGCATACACGCCATTCGCAAGCGTCTGCGTCAAAACACTGGCACCACTGCACTTAATGACACAGCAGTTGCACCAGCGCATTTTGGCACCACAACAACGGCACCAATCCATTTTGGTACTAGTGAATCCTTGCACCTGTGAACTATGGCACCGGCACCAGTGCATTAGACACCAAAGCAACGGCACCAGTGCATTTTGGCACCATAGCAATGGTACCAGTACATTTTGGCATCATAGCAACGGTACCAGTACATTTTGGCATCATAGCAACGGCACCAGTGCATTCTGGCACCAGCACCAGTGCATTCTGGCACCATAGCACAGGAAACAGCGCAGTTTGGTAATAGTGAATTTTTACACCTTTGAACTTTTGCACCAGCGATTTTTGCACCAGAACAGTCACCAGAGCAGTTGTGCCAGAGAACTTTGGCTCCAGTTTGCTGTAGCAACAGGGCTCTTCAACAGGAAAGCTCTTGCACCATTGAACTTTGGCATCAGCGCTCACAGCACCAGATAACGTGCACTACACGTAAATTGCGACACCGTGACACCTGTTTTGTCACAAGTGCAACTTCGGCACCAAAATGCACCTTAGCAACACAGCCACTTTGGCACCAGCAAGCTCATTACCAAATGACGTTCCAAACTACAGTCGCAAACAACTCGGCGATATGACAAGACAACTCGATATTAAGAACTCGCAAACCACTGTATACAACAAACTCACAGCAACCAACTCGCACACGCTAAGACCTCTGCTTAAGCTAAATTTCCCACGAGCTACGAAACTACTGACGAACTACAACGCTTATTCGATATTCTCCACGTACATACAGTTCCAATACTAACACCATTCCAGTTAAGTCCACAATACAAAGTGTTATGCAGTGTGATTTGATAATACAGCACAGTTGTTGTGGCCTATAGCGAGACAAATAATTGGGGCCTTTTGAAGTTACCCTACAAGTGTCTGGGGTAAGGCGACGATGAATCTGCTCTGATACCAGATCGTTTATGTATGGTTCTTGGTTTTTGAAATGGTATCTTTGGACAACCCCACGGAGTTGACGCAGAGCTCGTGAATAAGCTAGTGTCCTGCGCTTAGCTTTTAAGTAGCGCTTTAGAAATTACCAAGTTTACGATCGTAATCGTAATCCCAAGATTTCTACAGCGCCCAACGAAAGCCGCGCCGCGGGGACCAGCTTATTCACAGGCGCTCAGTCAAAACAAAATCGATAGGCAAAAGGGTTCGGTTCCGGGTCAAGATCCAAGAGTCAGGCAGAGAGAGACAGCGTGGCAGCTACGGTGGGTGATGTTTGGGGATGGAGAGCAGAGGCAGATAAGAGGAAGAAGGGTTATGCGAGTGTACTAGCCACACTAATGTCTGGTATTAGGAGAGAGTACTTTTAATAGTGTGGGCAACCTAATACTTCACCGGCGTTAAACCAAATTAAATTCGTAAATGCAAAACGTTGCAAGTAAAACTACTTTTCCACTCCGACACAGCAAAAAACAAGCGAGGAAAACCTTCCAGATAAAATTATAATCTGTACATTTACACTTTCCACAGTACGATCGAAATTTCTTTCACACTCACACTCGCCACTGATACGAGAGGCGGATCCAAGACATGACGTGGGAGGAGAGGGCGCATTCAGGTCTAGAACATGAGGGAAAACAACTTGGAAAAATTGGCGAGAATCAGTCATTCCTGATGATTTTAATTTTCTCCGGGCTTATTTTAACCCTGAGGAATCATTTCTACCTCGGGTGAAAGCAATTAGGAAAAACATCTGCCCAAGTTTATCTTGGGGCGTACGTCCGTTTGGCCCCCCGCCCCAGGAATCCGCCACTGGATATAGTAGGCTCAGTATGCACATACTTTCTAATCATTAAGTATACCAACAATGTCGAATTTACACAAGACATCCAACCGCTATACTAATCATAACTACTTCGCTACGTGACTGCTACATTCCATTATTTCGACTACATAAGCATATAGAAAGATTACTGGCAGTGGTTATTTTAAACAATGTAAACAAACATTATGCAAACATCACAACAACAGCGGTGTTTATTTCAAACAGCGCAACACTGGCGGTGTTCATTTTAAACAACGCAACACTGGCAGTGTTTATTTTAATGCAACACCGGCAGTGTTTATTTTAAACAATGCAACACCGGCAGTGTTTATTTTAAACAACGTAACACCGGCAGTGTTTATTTAAACAATGCAACACCGGCAGTGTTTATTTAAACAATGCAACACCGGCAGTGTTTATTTAAACAACGTAACACCGGCAGTGTTCATTTTAATGCAACACCGGCAGTGTTTATTTTAAAAAATGCTACACCGGCAGTGTTTATTTTAAACAATGCAACACCGGCAGTGTTTATTGTAAACATCACAACACTAGCAGTGTTTATTTCCAACAAACGCACAATCGCAGTGCTTATTTTTAACAACACAACAAGGGCAGGTTTGGTTTTGACTGTCTTTAAACATCATAACACTGGCAGTGTTTATTTTAAACAATTCAACACCGGTAGTGTTAATTTTAAACAGCACAACACTGGCAATGTTTATTTTAAACAGTGAAACAATAACTTTCTTTAAATAACTTGAAAACATTGTAACTATTTACACGCGATCTGCAATTTTTGAAACCGACATCTTCCCTGAACAACAGCGCTATAAAATATCATCTTGAAAATGATACTTCGCCATTACTAATTAACTAAGCTGCTAATTACACTCGTGTGTCCAATTATTTCTCAAACTGCTGCTGAAGAATTCGTAAGAAAATTGGAGTTAATAAGCTACTTGAACCTGGCAATCATAAAATAAAATATAATCATTAAAAATAATAGTTCTCAGGAAAACATGGATTTATAAAATAAGCTTAATCGTAAAATAGAATATAATCGCGAAACACATAATTCGCCGAAAATCAGCAGTTCATAAATTATGCCTAATTATTTATCATATACAACATGATTATGTAAAACTGATCTGAGATCTGATATTTCACAGGCGTTTCCTTATTTTTCCTAATCATGAGAATCCGTTTTCAATCTGATAAGATGACATAAGATAAAAAGGGATAAATTGCGTCAACTTGTACCAGACAATTTATTTAGCTCCACTGCAAAAAGTTTCAAGCTGTGAAGCGATCAAAGTATTATCTGCGATGCCAGCTTTTGAAATGCAATTGAAAACGTCAATGCCTGTTGCAATAATGTAATGCCCAGATATATGAAGTAATTAATACTCAACTCATCCATCCATCCATCCATCCACCCATCCATTCATCTATCCATCTATTTATCCAGCCATACAGCCATCTATCTGTCGATCTATCCATCCATCCGTCCGTCCAATATTAATTAAATCGGTATTCTGAAATAATTAATTCATCCATCCATCAATCCATCCATTGATTAAACCACCGATCCACACGCCCATCCATCCATACGTTGATTAATCCATCCATCCACCCACACACAAACCCACCCACCCACCCACCCATCCATCGACCCACGAATTGTAAATATGTAATACTTTACAACAGAATGATTAGATTTATGAACCATTCAGTTTCTTGCTTCAGAAATCTCTAAAACAGGTTAAATAACCCAAATGACGTCAAATTAACTCAGCCCTCGGAACTGGCTCTTCCATCGCAGTTCAGAAAGCCAGCACAAGGGCGGATCGAGAGAAACACGCGGGCCACACAATCCCCTAGAACTCGGATCAAAGGTCATGGCAGGAGTCGCCTCCTCACCCACACTTGACTTCACCCCCCCTTGTACAGACCATCCGAACAATGGGTACATTTTCCCAGTCACCCCAACCACATCACAACAAAACATGTATGGTAATAGGCGATTCTATTAGTGAAACTAACGATACCTATTTGTAATAGCAGTAGCAGTAGTAGCGCTGCAATAACAGTAGGCCTACCTACTTGTAATAGTAGTATACGCCTAGCAGTAGTAGTAGTAATAATAATGATAGTAGTAGTAGTAATAATGATAACAATAGTAATAAAGACAAACAATAGTAATAATAAAGACGCATTTGTGATAGTAAGTAGTCGTAATTGTTAGCTGTCATGGAAATGTTATAATCCTTTTAGCACGCATCGCTGTAACGTCTTCTTCTTGCATTTGTTTAATAATAATAATAATAATAATAATAATAATATTAATAATAATAATAAATAATAATAACAATAATAATAATAGTAGTAATAAGGAATAACTTAGCCGTTCCAGATGGTCATTACTGTCTTCGGACAAATTTTTTCACCACCTGAGGGATCATCCTTACCTCGGGTAAAAAAACAAAAAAATAATAATAGTAATGATAATAATATTAATTAATTATTAGCGCTGTACAGGAACAGATATTCGCCGACTACAGCCAAAAGCGGAGCAAGTGTTGTCCCAGACTGTCTGCTTGGCTATAATCATGGCGTCAGAAGTGGGAGAAACTAGTCGTCAGCCTTTGCTACTGACCCCGCAACCGTAGCATCTTTATCGTTCACAGTGCACTTCTAATCAAGTGCAGTAATTGTTACTCTCCCAGCCTCTGCCGCGCATAACACCTGCGCGCTCGTTCAGCAAAGTGTTCCGTCTGGGTAAAACCTTCCATTGCTCCCGTTAGCTACAACTTTGTCCGGTCTCTGTCCCTCCTCTGCTGTGCCTCTCCCTGGTCAAGTGCAAAGAAACTCCTTCATATCATTCGCGAGAGCGCCCCAGCCTGTTTGAAATTGAGTCTTATAATCTGAGAACTTTTATAGCGCCACTGTAATAGTGCTAAGCACACTTGGCGTGGAAGCCAAATTCCAGGACGAGTCTGGTTGACATCCAAGAGGGAAATCCGAGAAGACATGGAAACAGAAACTGAAACCTTTTGTCTGTAAAAATCTCTTTCCCTGCTCTTTGATCACCATCCTTTGGGTTTAAAAATTAGCAACAATGCCTTCCCAGGATATTACCATCATCCTTAATCTCCCTTGAGATGGCACCACTGCTTTTTAACCCACCCTATGATTCTAACAAGTAAGGCATGAAAAAAAGAAAAAAATAATCGTACCGTTTTGTTCTTGAGACTGGATGTAGTGAAGCTATATAAATTTGCGATTACTACAATTACACACATGCCTGGTAAAAGCAGACACTGTTTAATTATGTTCTGAAGTCTTTGGTCATGGGAGGTTTTAACAGCGGCGCTATATCAATGCAATATATAAATAATAATATTTATTTATTATTAATATTATTTCTATTTCTGTAACTATTAATTAATTTAACAGTTTGTACTTTCTGCAAAATTTTTCAGTAGAAATCAGACAGAAAAATGTACAGTTTAATTCCCAGTACAGAGTGGATCAAAAAAAACATGATTACGAAAATGTAATGAAAGAACCATGATTCATCGGAAACTTACAGCGTAACTCTCTATGCAGTGTTTCGTAACCATCAGCAAAACACAATGCGACGAACTACAGATAATTGATTAAGAAATCATAATAATACATATAATATGTTTTAATAATAAATGTAAATACCTTGAAAGAAATGTGAGAACAAGATGGTCCAAATATTAACAGCTGAAGTAATTTCACTTGGGTACAGGTTAGAGAAATCATAGTACACGGCGATACAAAAAATCAGTCGCTGCCTAAGGTAATGCAAAGACAAATCTCAACACGCAACAAAATCTATTGAATACCAGTTTGGAACTCAATCACACATACGTACTCACTATGTTAGCACCAGGTGTAATTAAATATGCGCATAATAAGTTATTAGGCACACTAGGGGTCATCCACGATGAACATTTCACACATCGGTGCTTTTGCAAATCCTTCAAAGAATCTGTTATTGTTCAATCACCAAGCTTTTAAAATCTTGCAGTCAATTCTTTGTTATTCAAACGGTAGAACGCTGCTTATCAAAATGATCGTGGGTTGGTTCAACGCCGCAGGAAAATCCCCGAAAAATTTCCATTGCATAACTTGAACTGAAGTAAGAAATCTGCCCAGACTTGTAAAACAAGTTCAGTAAAGTAGTTGTGTGATGTACACTGACCTAACCATGTACAGCAATTGTTGAACGTAAATCTAATAGACTGAGTACAGTAATTGTAAACGTAAATCTACTTTACCCAGCGTAAATCTACTTTACCAGGTAGAGAATCTGTAAAATGTACAATGACTTCACCAAGTTAAGTAAAAAGGTGTTACGCACTATTGCTTACAAACTGTGAATATCACAAAAATCGAATTTGGGGGTTGAAGAATTTTTCTAAAGCTACGGTTGCAGATCTCGGGGTGAGGTAACAGTCGATTTCATTACATACCTTCACTCATTAAGGTAACAAAATTTCCTCATTTACAAAAGGCCTCTATCAACAAAAGTCCTCTAAGCCCCATGGGTCAATACAAGATCCTCGTTCTAAGGTACCTTAACCACTGGGTAACCTTTCCTAATGTGACGCACACCTAAAAACGAAATTTCTCGTGCAGACCAGGATTTGAAATACAGTAGCAAAAAACCTAAACACTTCTACTCAGCCTCTAGGCCATGACAAGAAACTTTTACGATTACACACAACTAGTTCAGCTGTAAGGTAAATTTACCCAATTTTATTTCATTCGATCGATTCATTTTATTCAATCGAGTTTTCACAAGTATTGCAACCACCGCCAACAGTTCATCCGCTAAGTCAGCTGTGTATCATTCTTGACGTAAACACAATCAAACCGAGTAGACATCTATTAGAAACGCATCATAAATTACATATCATGATATATTACAACGACGATTACATAGGTGATAGTCGAGCTAGATTTTCTGGCCTAAGCTAAGGGTTATATTCTCAAGAAATGAGACATAAAGTAGGGTAAAGTAACTACTCATTTGCTATGTGCCTCTATCGAAAGTAGTCCCATCTTGGGTTGATGGAGATTTTGGCTGAAGCACAGACATGATAACAGCAATCCAATAACCTTTCTTACAGGATGTGTGGCTTGACAACAAGCCATCGATTGCACCAGACTTCGATCCCAAGACACTGAGGTGAACGGCAAACACATTAGCTATCTACCACTGTGCATTACTGCCTTTACAGAGGTAATAACCATACCCCAAACAGGTATCTAGATTATCACGCAACGTTCCTGAGTAGCATAGTCCTGGGTTTGACTTTGCGTTCCAAAATGCGATTAGATTAGATTAGATAATTCAATTGTACTGGCTAAATTTTTCTGACTGGTTGCAAAGCTTCTCTTTAAAGCCCAAAGGCCGTGACCTCTGCTCTTTGAAGCCCAAAGGCCGTGACCTCTGCTCTTTAAACCCCAAAGGACACGACCTCTGAACTCCTCCCATTCTGAACGATACAAAGATCACAATACACAATCAAAAACTGGTTAAAAATAATAATAACGAACAGACAAACAGATAACGAACTTCCAAATTAGACATTTTTAAAACCGAACATATGCAGCAGATATCCTAATACCTAATAAATGCAATGGATCTTCAATTACCCATGTTACACAACAGATGTTAAATACCTACTAGACACAGCACGCAACCAAACAACTACTAAATGCAAGGGCTGTTGGCAAAGACTTAACCAGTGACATCAAATTGTTATCACTGGGGGTCATTCATAAAGGACGTCCGCAAAGAGGAAGGGGTCACGCAAATGCGGACAATTGCGGACAGGGGAGAGGGAGGGTTATGGCCTATGCGGACGTCCGCATATAAATTTGGTAGATGTACACAGCTTTAAATGCAACCCATGCTCTAAACACCAACTTCAGTCAAATGGCAGACACTCTGTACTGCACTGGTTTATCAATACAGTAGTAATGTTGCCTTGCATATACAGCTAAAGAAACATTTCAAGTTTTCAGCCTATCTTAAGTCGCATCTATTTAGATCTGCCATGTATGGTGCCATTGTGAGGTTCTTTTAAATCAGATAGAATGAGTAGTTTGTTAATGACTTTTTTCACGAGGGAGGGTAAGGCCAAATGCGGACAGATACGGACAAGGGGGAGGGAGGGGTCCAAAGTAGGTCATTTTTTGCGGACGTCCTTTATGGAAGACCCCTAGGAACAATTGGTTTTGTAGGCTACCTGCATCCAATAACCTAACAGCTTTCAACGCCTCTGACGCACTTACCTAAGCAGAACTGACGAAAAACACAACCAGAAGAATCACAAAGATGCTAGAAACTCATTTGTGACGGGCTCAACAGTTTCCCAGATGTTTCACCGATGAGAATTTCGTCCAACTAAATCCGCATGAAAACTGTGGTTCAACTTTTTAGCGGGGCTCAAAAACCCTAAACCCTTCACGTACTGACTCGTCTCTCTCTCTCTCTCTCTCTCTCTGCACCTTTAAAAAAAACCCCAGATTCACAGCACTGGGCTGCAATTATTCCATCCTAAGTCCACATATGACAACATCATTCCAACCACGATAGCTTGTCCGCACGGCTGACATCTAAGTACCAGTTCTAGTCAACCCAGGGGACCCGAAATCGTGTGTGGCAATCAAAACGGTTACCTAATTTCAAACTGCTGTTCTCCCATTTACTGTAGATGTGAGAAGAAATGTAATAGCAAACGTGTTGGCCAAACATTGTGTTTGGCGGAAAACACCCAGGAATTCCCAGTAATTTAAAAAACCAAAATGATCAAATTTACCAACTCAGTTTTCCGACTGACTTGACAGAATAGCTAGCTTTAACTTTAACTCCCTTGTGACTTAATTATCATCGTATCCTACAATTCCTATCATGCCCCTATCTAACGATGTAACATGAATTCATGGGGCAAAAACGGTTCCAAAAAATATCGTGCTTGGTTTATGTGACTGGCGCTCAACTTAGCTAGCCAGAGCTGTGGCACCCGTTAGACAATTCTTGACCCCGATCTATCATACCCATGGCTCTTTCCCCAATTTTCCTAATCCTCTCAGACATAAGGGAGTTTCAACCATTTTCACAGCTGCCTTCAATGATGCACAAACAATACTACCCCATTCTCACCCCAGTGCAAATACCCTGATATAAATAGAATTCACCAATCAGCAACTGTGAAAAAAGGTCAGTTCATGACCTGATGACAAGCTATAAATAGATCTGAATTCAGATACATACGCAGAATGAGCGACTGCAAACTGCGACAGTAAAACTGATACCAGCAGTAAAAATGTGACAATAAGTACTAGCATGTTAAACAACTGTCACACTTTTAGCGTCACGATGTTACAGCGACAAGAGCTAAGAAAACCAGTAACAACAGCAAAAATATGATACCATCCAACACAACACCCAAAAAGTGACACCAGCAACAGCTAAAAGGCGTGACGAGTTCGCGAACTCGTCACATCCAGACCAATACGGTTCATTGGAAACAAAGAGACTGACGTAGCACCAAAAACTCAGCATAAAAAACGACATAAATAAATTCCATAAAATGAGCATCGGAAAAAAACAAGAACATCTAAACGCATCTACGTTCTGCGAGGGTTCGAATGACTCAGTAAGCGAGCGTCACGGCCCTTCGACTGGCGAAAGAACGTCTGCTCTGACGTTGTGCAGTACCCGAATCTGTGCGGTGATGCCCTGCTCGTGTGGAAGTCGGTAGTCGCCAGCCTGTCTTTCGCAAAAGAGTTGTTTGAAATGCTTTGGAAGGATGGGGCACCGCCAAAAAGGTGCGATGGGTATGCGCCAAACCTCGAGTTCGTTGTAAAGCTGCAGAGCGGGTGATTCAGGTACGCCGAGGGAAAACCGGGGTTCAGTTCGAACTGAGAATTTGGCGCAGGGCTCGGAGTCTGTAAGCGGTTTCGGCGAGCGGCGTTACTGGTGGTGACAATTCGATGCATGCGGTTAGAATACTCGCGCTCGAGCAGTTTGGAGGCGTCGGCCGCGAACGACGGCCATTTCGAGTCGAACGCTTTTCCGTTAGGAAAATGATCAAAGTTTGACAAACGCAAGCCATTTTGTGTCACGTGATCTGTCGCTCGAAACGACCCACCCTGAGTTTTCTGTGAAGTAGTTGATGTGTGCTCTGTGGGAGAAAGGATAGGGGTCGGACTGTTTACCCAATGCGTTGGTAAAGCAGAATCAGTCGATTGGGTAGGCAGTGGAAAATTCCCTCTGTTCTCGCTGCCACAGAAAGTTGCCCTACTGAGATCATTATTGTCAGCTGGAACGTCAAACACACGACCTTGTGACCGGCCGAAACCAGTCGAAGGTCTACAACCGTTCAGCTGGTTGAAACCAGCTGACGGTTGGCTGAAACCGGTTGATTTTGCAGATCGGGGTCTTCTATCGTCTGCGTAAACTGACCGAGACAGCTGTGCATGATCCTGGAATCCACGGCCACCGACAAATCTGTTTGGAGAAAACCGTTTCTTTCCGAACGTCTCGCTTTCGTATGCGTCTGTTGAACTAACAAGCTGCGATGGAAAATCCGGCTGCCATGAAAACGACGACCCCGGGATGTTCAAAGTCAGCGGGGTCACGGGGTGAAGCTGCGAAGATCGTGGCGAACGGTGGGTGATGATCCTAGGACTGCTGATGTCGTTGTCCAGAGCTACACCGCGCAAGGCCACGTTGTTGCGGGTCACGAGGCCGCGGTCAAAGTCAGCCTCGCTTTCCTTGCCGAGGCCAGAGTCGCGCGAGTCGCTTCGCGAGTCAAGTTGTCGCATGGGATCATGAGCGAGTTGCCTTGGCGAGTTCTGAATCAAACGCTTGCAGACGGCTGCGGCAACTTCTTCAAAGTTCTTTGCAGTCTTGCCTGAGCTGTTGAGACGTGTCACGCTGTTGCTGTAGCCGTCTGGATATGTCACCTCGTCGTGCTGATGCGTCGCAACATCTTCCAACTCTCTGGTGACAAAATTCTCCCCTGGATGGCCTAAAGAAGAATTAAAACTAACATTTTAACATATGTACGGATAAGTCTAAATTTACAGATACTTACGTAGTATATCATCGGTATATGTTTTATCTAAGTAAAACAGAAAACTGTGAAGGCATATTTTAGGAACTTTTTATTTAAAATATTGGCACGATTATTATGGCTTGTGAGGTTGTTATTATTATTATTATTATTATTATTTCTCCATTTATTAAGCAACATTATCTGACTACGCATCAGTCCAAAACTTGGCAGCTCAGATTCAGATTTGCTGACTGTATTTGTAATACATAACTTAATTCATACAACAGAAAGAATAACGTTCAGATAACTTGTCAAACATTTAGATTTACAGATTGCACGTTTATTAAATAAAATAAATATTTATTAAATAAAATAAATATTTATTAAATAAAATAAATATTTACACACTGCACGTGTCTATTAAATAAAATAAATAAACAAATAATTTTAAACTAAAGTCAGGGAAAGTCTTCAAGGCTGTAGTTTAAGATAATAATAAAATAACAATAATACATAAATAAACAAATAAACAGAGTTAAAACGATAGACTAGTTTTCAGATAAGTTATTAGGCACAAAAGAAAAACGACACTAGGGGTCATCCATGAAGAAAATTTCACACATCGGTGCTTTTGCAAATGTTTCAATGAATCTGTTAAGCTTTTAAAACCCAAGCTTTTAAAATCTTGCGATCAGTTCATCGTTATTTAAACGGTAGGACACTGCATTGTTTACAGATCAATGAACTCGGTAATAAGCGCCATCCTTACCCATCCTGCCCTCTACAGGAACCGAAGTGCTTCGTTCCGTAAACGACGGAAGAAGCCTCACTTCACCGTCGCTCCCTCTCAGCCCCGTTCCCCGACACGAGTCACGAGGCGTCAGAGTCTCTGATGATTCATTCGCAAAATAGTTGACATAAGAACCAAGTGTCGCCGCGTCACGACCCGCTCCAGAAACGTCTTGGCTGCTCAAATCCTCGTCAACAGAAGTCCGTTTGGCCGCGTTGCCATAGCTACTGCCGTATCGCCGTGGCGACGACTTCTTTCTCTGCTTCTTTTGGCTGGAACCTGGCTCCTTCATCGCTACTGGCTCACCCTCATTCACTGGATTTGGCAAACCTAACGACTGACCACCTATCCCTAACAACTGGCTGGTTGTCCATGGATACATGGTATTTGGATGTTCGAATCCCCCAGGATATAACTCCCAACTCGTTGGGAACCCTACAGGAAGCGTCTGTAGCAAAGACGCCTCGGATACTGGCAGCATGAATCCGTTCGCGTCGCTTGGATTTCCAAGATGCTCGGACACGGTCGACCTGGCACTACCAGGCGACGAAATAGGACTGAAACACTGCATGATATTGTTGACTTTTTCATCTTTGCAGTCGTCGATGGGTGGAAAATTCTCAGTATTGCTTGCTTGGCTGATCGGGGAGTACATGTTCACCCTCTCGTCCGCGGGGGTTGCGACCCTTGGAGGTACGAGAGACGGGGTGACGGAGGATGTCGGTAAGTTCCCCGCGGTGTCGTTTCCTGATGGTGTAGCCACGTCGGAAGTCGGGATGATGACGGACAGCCCTGGCGGTTTCTTTTGACGCATCAGCTTCCGAAGCGGAAGCTTTACCGGGATACTCATCCCGATGCAAAATGGAATGGTTTTCTCGGCGACGGCTGGTTCCCCGTTGGGGGCCGGATCTAACTCCGGCATCAACAGTGGCATGTCCAACTCCGGGGAACCAGCCCGACTCGAGGGTTTAGCGTCTTCCGTCTGAGCAGGAGCATCTTGGTAGTAGTCGACGCTCTTGTTCAGCTTCGGCATGAGGTTGATCGTTTCGAGCGGATCATTGAGTTCTTCGCCTCGATCGTCCGTCGCTGGCTGTGATTGCTGCTGATCGGCATGGCTGAGACTTAGATCGCTCGTGATCAATGCCTGATCGAGAGACTGCGGGGAACTGCTCGAAGACAAGGCCCTGACTGAGGGTGATGAAGAATTCCTATCTGATGCGGAGGCTGGCGTTAGATGCTCTGTGGGCGTCGTGGAAACCGGAGGCTGAAACAGACAATACCAACGTGAGTAAACCAGACAGTAATGTAAACAGGTTGCTTGCTATCTGCTTCAAGAAATATAAACCAAAAACCGTAACGTAAAGTAAAGGTTCTTAAAGGGTACTCGGATACATATACGTATGTATCCTCGTACCCTTTTAAGGGTTCTCTAACAGTGCTATAAAAATAAATAGGGACATGTAAGTACATGAATATTATTCATACAGCACCTTCAAGGGACCTCATTATTTATATAGCACCTTCAAGAGACCTTACAAGGGTGCTACATACAAGAGAATATCGAGCCAAAACAATTAGAAGAAACCTGAGGACGGCCCGGATTTTACTTTTGTTCGTGTTGGATTTTTCAAGATTTATTCTAAAATTTAAGTAAATTCTTTGAGTTTCAATGGGCTGCGTACTGACAGTTCCGATTAAAGCCGACAACATCAGTTTTCTGAAAAACTGACGGTGTCGATTTTCTGACACCCTACGGACACACGCCACTGTATATGTTGTCAGTGCAGTAACTGCTAAAAGCTGACGATCAGACAGTGCGGACTTACCAGGCTCCTTTGCAACAAGGACACCATGGTTTGGTCAAAACAGAATTGTCGATATTTCTGAAACTAAGAACAACGTTCAGAACGTTAGCATGTCATCCGGCTGCCATGCACATGATCCAATAATGATCAATTAACATGATCGAGTGACACGACCTAATTCAACGAAGGCACAGTAGCCGATTGGTTAGAGCAATGGTTTGTATGTGGGTCATGGTAGCTAACTGGTTACAGCACTCGGGTTTGTATGTGGGTCGTGGTAGCCAATTGGTTAGAGCTGCCACGCACATGATCCAATAATGATCAATGGTAACAGGACAATAACCCCCCTGGACAATTACCCCCGGACAATTACCCCCGGACAATAACCCCCCTATACAGTAAAGAGTAGACATGAAAGAATTACCAAACATCAAAAACTAAATATTGGACAATTGTTAGACAATTGGGCCCAGTCTAGACATGAAAGAATTACCACACATCAAAAACTAATTATTAGACAATTATCAGACAATTGGGCCCAGACTAGACTCTTTCATGTTGTGTGGCCCAGTTGTCTAATAATTGTCTAATAATTAGTTTTTGATGTATGGTAAGCCTTTCATGTCTACTCTTTACTGTATAGGGGGGTAATTGTCCGGGGGGTAATTGTCCGGGGGGTTATTTGCATGGGGGTAATTGTCCGGGGGGTAATTGTCCAGGGGGTTATTTGCATGGGGGTAATTGTCCGGGGGTAATTGTCCGGGGGGTAATTGTCCAGGGGGTTATTGTCCTAGAACCTGATCAATTAACATGATTGAGTAACACGAGCTAATTCAGTGAAAGCAGGGTAGCTGATTGGTTAGAGCGCTCGGGTTTGTATGTGGGTCATGGTAGCCGATTGGTTAGAGCGCTCGGCTTGTAATACGAAGAGTACAGGTTCGAGTCTCCTTCCCTGAGACGGTTACTGTGTAGGGACCTTTAGCAAGTCCTTCATTTACAATTCCTCAGCACGATGGAATGATGCCAAGTCATTAGATAGTGATGCTTAATAAATTCAGAGATAAAAAGGATCCAGTTAAGTGATCAATTAATTTCCACAACTTGCGCACTCAGCAACACAGTTTTGGGACCATTAGTATTTATATTCCTGAGTCACATATGAAAGATGGAGATGCCCCGCCAGACAAATCTTCCTGCCCTGACCCGGATCTGAACCTAACCCAGTTTTCACTTTGTTAAGTTGACTTGTCCCAGCATCTAAAAGCGGTTGCCTCGATTTTGGTTTAAGTCGCAAAGACATGCAAAGTTTACGAAAAGAACTCTTCCCTATGACACGGCTCAATGGCAAGTTGCATACTACAAACGACGTTTCAGGATTCGAGCCCCAATAAATTGAGGCATCTATCAGGGGCTGCAATGCACATCTCTCTGTGTCTTGATGAGTTTCTATAGCGCACTGCATAGCGTGATCCTAACTTACATTAGTAATGTAAAAGAAGGCATGTAAATCAAGGCATCATAATCGTAATTGTAAGTTTATCTGGCACATCTTCACGAAAACTCCACGACCTGATGACACATGACCAAGAAGGTGTTCAACTGCTGGCAAAATAGAGGCATCGTTGATGGTCGTTTGAAAGTTGAAGGCAGACAGGGATTGCAACAACTTATGCTGTCCTCATCATTCACAGCTCATTCTGTTCAAAACTTAGTCTTCAACTTTGGCAGCGTCAAATATTTTGAAGATTCCGATGTAATTTATCGTAACTGTAAGCTTAAATCTTGAGATTTCTACAGCACCCAAGCTAAGTCGAGGAAACCAGCTTATTCACAGGCACTCAGTCAAAACAAAATCGACAGCCAGGACGGCTTCGGTTCCAGGTCAAGATACAAGAGGCAGGGAGGGAAGACAGTCAGACAGCTATGGTGGATGGTGTTTGGAACTAAATCAGAAGGTGAGATAAAGGGAAGAGGAAGAATTTATGTAATGTAATCCCCTGTATGAGCCTCTCAACCTAAGGAAACGAGCATTCCCTTAACCCTAACCCCGAGCGCAGCCATGGGTATGAAAGGTTATCGACTCCACTGGGATCGAGTCACGCATATGAGCGTGGGTGACCAGTCCTCTCCTTCACCCACCTATCTTCCAGTGAACAGTCAGTGTACTCATTAAAGCCGACTTTGCTAGAGAGCACAAGCTCAGCAGAAACACCTTTCTGCCCAGGCAGAGATTAGAACCCCAGCCTGTCAGTTAACAGTCCAGCAAGTTGAGAACTAGACTTTCAAAACTGATGCCCAAACTGAGCTGGAAAAGATGGAGAGGAATTTGAAGCGGAAAAACACATCATGGACTGACCAGTTTTTCCTGCTCAACGGCCACCTGGTGATGAAGATGGATCGCCTGAAACTGAAGACTCTTGTTCCGAAGGACGAGACGATTTGCCTCGTCAAAGAACTGCTCCCTGCTGCACGCTTCGATTCCAATCTGGAAAAAAGCCCCAAATGATAATAATAATAATAATTATTATTTCTATAGCACCGTAACACGGCCGATGCCGAAGAAAAGGGCGCTGTACATGAGTTCAAGCGACAATAGAAGAAATTAACTACAGTCATATTATGATTTTTGTACCCTAATCAAATCTAATCTTTAAGGCTCCTACAATACCACCTTGTCACAAAATGCAAGGCACATCAGCTGATGAAAACTGCGAAAGTAAAACTCGTAATCCGGAAGATGAGAAGGTGAAAACACAGCTAATAAACAGACCAATTAAAACAATAGCATTGCAACAGAAAATAACAATGACATTCATTTTGACTTACAACTGACGATGACGATGATGAGTTCTCTACCCAAAGGCAGGTCCATTGGCTTTATGCCACCCGGGGATGAGAAGACTGAAGTGGTTTCCCGTTGCCTTCCTCACAGACAGTTGTGAGTGAGCAACTTGTCCAAGGTCGCTACGCAGTGGCTTGAGGGAGATTCGAACCCGCGACCCTCCGGTTACGAGGCACAGACCATACCACTACACCATCGCATCCCAACAACTGACATCTATCGTTAAAATAAAAGGTAAGCCAACGATTCCTTACACAGTTGATGGATATATGGCATGTTAATATACGCATCACTTACTGAAAAGTAAGGACAATATTGATTGACAGATTGAGGGTCACGGGTTCGAATCAATCAATATTGATTGACAGCATCAATGAAGAGGTCAAGCAAAGCGCTCACCTCAGCCGACCTTGACTGCAGCAAGTTCACACTTTCCGATTCCAACCGAACGATTTCTTGGCTCAACTCTTCGATGTGAGCGAGACTGGTAGCCTTGCGATCCTAGATGTACAAACACAACAGATATAAGCTATACCTTGTAGTTAGAGTAGAAAAACTATTGTTCAAAAAATCAATGTACAACAAATAAACCCTACACTCGACTGTTTCAGCTTCTGCCTGAATACCAGCTTCCTTAACCTAAGGGATTCTGACTGGATGTTTCCAATGGATTACAATTTTTGACAACGGATTACAATTTTTGAGAACATTTTACAATTTCTGACAATGGATCACAATTTTTTAAAACAGATCACAATTGTTCACAACAATTTACAATTTTCACAACATTTTACAATTTTGCAATGGATTACAAGTTTTGACAACGGATTACAATTTTTGACAATAGATTACAATTTTTGACAACGGATTACAATTTTTGACAACGGATTACAATGTTTCACAATGGATTACAAGTTTTACAGCAGTAAGATGGTGACTTACCTGTTCATCCTGGATCTTAGAAAGGATCTCGAGGCGATGAGACGGTGACTTAAGGCGTTTCAGTAAACTCATGTACTGCGACTTGAAAGAATCTGAAAACATCCAAAACACAAATAAATGTCTGGCGATAATGGGACAGTTTGCAAATCATCATGTTCCCAACTGACTTAAAAGGCGGCTGACTGGTTGAACACACTGATTGAAGAAACTGGCCCTTGTGGATTTGATTTGACTAAGCACCAGGTATCTGTGTCTCAGTCGAATGACTCTGACCAGGACCACAGCCGAAACGTGTAAACAGACGTAATACCTTTACGCTTCTGAGGGATTCCTATAGAGGTGTGTAAACAAGTGTGTTACCCTTGACCTCTGTTTACCTTCAGGAGTTCCTACACAGACGTGTAAACAAGCAAGTTACCTTTACCTCTGTTACATTTACCGTCTATCACAAGCGAATTACCTTTACCTCTGTTAACCTTCTATCACAAGCGAGTTACCTTTACCTCTGTTTACCGTCCATCACAAGCAGACTCTTACCCAAAAGCTGCAGGAGTGCCACGGGAACTTCGGCCTCGTCAAAACCGTCCAGATGGTTTCCGCTGACCTGATCAGCATCACCAGAACGTGGCCAGCCTTCGCCTGAAACAGGCTGTCCTTCAACTGGAAAAGGATTTCCGTAGCTCAGCGTACTTCCACTGAACGAGGTGCAGCTCCGGTCGTCAGCAGGTGAACAGCAACGCCTCGTGCAAGGCGCGGCGCAGTTGGTGCCATCGCGACCAGAGGTGCCACTGTTCCACTCGCCATGGCGTGATGTCAGCATCGCCTTTGGCAGCGAGACTGGAATTGATGGCATGGGTGCCCCTGAGGCATCATCCCACCGCAGCGACTCAGTGGACGTTAAGGGCACGACGGCATCCCCTGAGCTCACATTGCACGACACAGGACTGAAATGGGACTTTGGACTTCGGTGGCACGACTTCGGACTTGGCTGGACCGAGTGTTGACCAAAACGCGACAAATTCGGATTGACTTGTGACGACTCTTGACTCGATAGCAACGACTCTAGACCGTGCTCCAAGTCCGAGTCGTGCTCCGACTTCGGACTGTGATCCAACTTTAGCGCAAATGGCGACTTAAAGTCGCACACAGTGCCTGGACTCGGCTGAGACATATGACTGAAATATGACTTCGTGCTGTCTGACAACATGGAACCCAGCAACGCAGCTTCTCGAGGGAGCGAGATTGGGATCGATGACACGGATGGGTGACAGATGGCGCCAATATCCCTGTGTACGGCTTCACGCGGAAGTGAGACGTAGATCGGCGGATGTGTGGAAAAAGTCTCTTCCTGCGCATGGGAGCCAGGAAACCAGCCATCAGTCTTATAATCGTAGTCAGGAATGTGTTTGCCCTGAGTCAAAAGCCAGGCTGTAACTCCATCTGTGAGATGAGGTGGAAAGAATGCCGGTGGATCGGTAATGTCTGACGAACCGGAGATGGGTTCGGTCTCTGGCAGAGGAACCGCCTGCCTCAGCATCTTCTCCGAATCCAGCCGCATCCAGTCAACATCAAACTTCTCGGTATCTGTGTAACCTAAGGAACAGTAACACTAACGTTACTAACACCAGCATTAACGTTACTAACACCAACACCAAGGTTACTAACACCAATACTCAAGTTACTAACACCAATACTAAAAGTTACTAACACCAACATTCACGTTACTAACACCAACATTAACGTTACTAACACCAACACCACGGTTACTAACACCACCACCAAGGTTATTAACACCAACATTAATGTTCCTAACACTAACATTAACCTTAATAACACCAATACTAAAGTTACTAACACCAACACTACAGTTACTAACATTAACGTTACAACATGTTTTCATTTTTTATCCTCCAATCTAATGTAACTGAGAAATGTAATGTAACTAATGTAACTGAGAAATTTCTATAGCACCAACATCAGAATGCACAGGGCATCAACTGCATCATGATAACATCACTACAGATAACAGAAATTTATGGTAAATGATAACAACGCTACACAAGACATTCGATGAGATAACAGAACGTTAAGGTAAATAATAATGGTGCTATATAAATGATTAGATAAGATGATAACATTTGCACCTGTTTCTGTAACTTTGTTTGTTTCTTCATAGAATTCATCGAGCGCTTCGTCCAGTTCTGCATCGTCAAATTCTGTGTCGGACCAGCATGGACTCTCTGAATTCACAAACATCCACATTCGTACTCATGCACAAGGCTCACCAACGATCTACTAAATCCTCAGACCGTCTCGTCCCTACTGTCGCAAACTTTCTAATTGTCAGCATGCTCTACTGTCAACCTAGAGGTCAGGAGTTCATATCTATGGACTGATGCTTAGTCAATAGACAGTGGTTTTTAATAAATGCACAGATAATAACAGACGGGCTGGTGTAGTGGTATGGTCTGCTTCGTAACCAGAGGGTCATGGGTTCGAATCTGCCTTAAGCCACTGCATAGCGACCTTGGACGAGTTGCTCACCCACAACTGTCTGTGAGGAAGGCAACGGAAAACAACCTCACACTCATCTCATCCCCGGGTGGCATAAAGCCAATGAACCTGCCTTCGGGGCAGAGAAGTCATCATCATCATCGTCACTAATAACTACACGAGGACTAGCCCACTTCTGCCTGGCTGCGAGGCGGACTAGCGTTTCGGTGTTTGAGTTCAGGTGTAATGTAACGTAATGTAATGTAACAAACACTTATATAGCGCTCTTCAAGTACCTCTCAAAAGCGCTGATGACACGGCTATCCTACCGATCTAAACAAGTGCGTTTTCAAGTTAACAGAGAATGAACGTTGAGTTAAACCAAGTGGATAAGTATGAATGTTTAAAGGGAGACTGTTCCAGAACGATGGACCAAAGCAGGAGAAGGCACGATGAGCACGCAACGACGTGCGGTAACGTGGAATCAGCATATCTCCACGAGCAGCAGAACGCAGCAACCGGTCACCAGGTCGACTGGAAACAGGAACACACAGCTCCCGAATGTAAGCCGGCGCAGTGCCAACCGTGGCAGAACAGACAAGTAGAAGAAGCTTGAACCGAATCCGTTCCGGAATAGGAAGCCAGTGTAGCGTCTCCCTGATGTAGTCCGAAATGTCAGAACATTTTGGGAGATTTCCAACCACCCGAGCAGCACAGTCCAATGTGCAAAGACATTTTCGTGCATATCACTTTATTCAACAGTCAGGCATAAGTCAGAGTTCGTGAGGAACTAACAGTCACACTATCGTCACGCATACTGGCCCTGATGTTGTTTTCTGGTGCCTAGAAACTTGGTCTGATACTTACGCAAAGACTGGTCTGCTTCGCCGTTGGCCAATTGACGATTATCACCCAAGTCATCCTGACCCATCTGAAACACAGAACGTTCGCTCAAACATCAGGTTTTAAAATAAGGGTTGAATGTAAGAAAATGTCTGAAGCACAAAAAAAGGTCATGCATATTTGAAAATACAGGGAGGAGACAAGACAGACGCATAGTTAGAGAGAGAGACAGACAGACAGACAGAGAGAAAGAGATAGAGACAGAAAACGAGAGAGAGAGAGACAGGAAGAGAGACAGAGAAACAGAAAGACAGAGAGAAGGGGAGAAATAGACAGACAGACAGACAGAAACATATAAAAAAAACAGACAGGTAGGCAGACAGACAGACAGACAGAGAAAGGCAGGCAGACAGATAGAGAAAGACAGATAGACGGAAAGGAGAAACAGAGATAGAGAAACAGAGAGCCAGAGAGAGACAGACAGACAGACAGACAGAAAGAGATAGAGAGAGACAGACAGAAAACGAGAGAGAGAGAGACAGGGAGAGAGACAGAGAAACAGAAAGACAGAGAGAAGGGGAGAAATAGACAGAGAGACAGACAGAAACAGATTAAAAAACAGACAGGCAGGCAGGCAGACAGACAGAACAGAGCAACAGACAAAAATCACCGAACCTCTTTCTCCACTTTCAGTTCCCGACAGAAATTTCGACTGTTGCCCAGGTCCTCCTCCATTTCATCGGGACGTTTGTTTTCCCCAACACCCGAACACTGGCTCCCTGCATCGTCATCTGGGGGCTCCTCGCTAAATGACTCCTCTGATTCAATCCTCCTAATACACCTCCTCCTTGGTGTCGCGAATCCTCGGCCGGCGTGACTCGGGTGACTTTTAAACTGAATCCTCTTCCCAACCGGACGAGTCACAAGCTGAATCCGATCGCTGTTTGCTCGATTCTCGTTTCGATCATTAAAAACCGACTCCACACTCGATCCGCTGTCTGACAACGAAGAGTTTTCGTTGCAAGTCACGTCTTCTGATTTCACGGTCAATCGAGAAACGGGTTTCGTGGTCGCAGGGGCACTGTCTGCTGTTGAACTATGACCTTCGACTTGGGTGATTGGTGAGGATGACAGCCGAATGTCGAAAAGCCATCTGTTGGTGGACTTTGGAGTCAGATGATCTTCGCCTTGCGCCGTTCGCCTGATTTTACCGTTCGGAATATCTCCGTTGAGACTAGAAGCTGTCGCCTGCCGGACGCACAAGTTCTCTTCCTCGCCAACCTGATTCAAAATTTCCGACAACGTTCTCTGTCGTTCAGCAATTGGCAGTCCCGAATTTCCTCTCTGTTTTCTGTCGTCTGACAGCGCTTGCTGCAGTTTATCACCTGACATCTCTGATGCGATCTTCTGCCGATTGGTATTGGATATCTTGAGAATTTCCCGGTATTTTTCATTATCCGTTTTCCTCTTTCGTCCGACGCCGGCGACATCCAATCTCGACTTTTTTGCATCCTTCTCCTCTGCGTTTCTTTGCAATGTGTCCGTTTCTTTTCTTTCTCTCAAAACGCCCTCTGATGCTAATCGTGAACATTGCACGTCTGATTTCCCTGAGGCATTTCGCTGCTTATTAAAGTTCGTCACGTCTTTAGGCTTGCGTGCGCTGTTCAGCGTTTCAGGAGCCACATCGGATGCTGCTCTTCGCTTCCTAACCTGCTTAACACTCGTGCCAGTTTGGAGTTCTTCCTCGTCGAACAAAATAATCCTCGCTCGTTTCGATTCTGGCAGACCCGAGGCCGTCCGTTTTCTTTTTCCCTCATGCACTTTTTCCGCCGTTTCATCACCCACCAATTCGCGCCTCGTTGATCCATGAAAATGATTCGGGTCAAGCACTTCTCCGCAACGGTTAGAGTCGCTTGCGAGTCCCATTGACAACTTAAGCTTCTGAATATGGCGCTCCAGCCGTTCCTGGAGAACTCCGTTCGACTTTTCAGATGGCAGATGGAGACGATTTCTGTTCTCCGGGTCGAACTGAAGGGCACGAGAGACCTGAATACTACTATTTGAATTTCTTTCTTTGTCTGGATTCTCGGAGACTTGTAACGTTGCGATGAGTCGAATCGGAGTCGGTGGACTGTGGTTGAGGTTGTTGTCGCCGTTGTGCGATGGAATTCGCAGACGTTGTAACAGCTTCCTCTTCTGGTTGACAACTCTCTGTTTGGGGTTGTGGATGTTGTCAACCCCGTTGTCTTTTTTTGACCGAGTGAGGGTTGTTCGTTGGTTGCGATCTCTCCGGTGCCGGCTGCAAGACTGTAAGCAGAAGACGCTAGGTTTTACTATTTTTAGTGGTTTCAGATTCGACTTTTATTCTAAATTTTTTAGCCAAGCTCTCTCAATTTTTTTATTATTTTCTTCATTAATAGACTTTTATTATAGTTTTACGTTTCACTTTTACCCAAAGGATAATTCAAAAGGGGGAAAAACATTTTCATTATCATTCTTATTTTACGTTATTATATAACCACAATAGGACGGTAAAGTAAAAAAGATTTATACAAACTGCTTAAAGTTCCGCCTATGATTATCAGAAAACTATCGAAGTAGCCAACTAACTAATTAAAAATAACTATGCAAATTAACTAAATAAACACAAACGTAAACAGCTCCTTTCCAAAACGTACTTTAAACAACGAATCCTATCTAGACACGCACTCGAACAGTACTGCCAATCAGCTGAACGTTCGTTGCCTGAGCAAGAGTTGTGTAGTGACATTTGTTTTAGTTATAAACAAACCTTGTGACCTTCCTGGCGGTCCTTAAAATAATTCACAAGCTGCAAAGAACCCAGCAAAAGAATTTAGCACAAGCAACAAATCGTCAAAAATTACAAAAACATTTATAAGAAAAAACAAAATATTTACAGCAACAAAATCAATCATCAGCAATTTTAATTATCAGCAAACAGCACATGAATTGAGAACTGAAATTTTTTATTTGGTATCATTACAAAAGGCAACGTCGTGTGAAGAAACTTGGGTTCCATCTGACCGCCGTGCATGAAAGGGTGGCAAAATTATAGCTAATCAAGTCTAATAAGCTGTTATCATAATGCAAAAATTGTAATTGTAATTTGAGATTTATAAAGCGCCTCTTAGAGGATAAACTCAACAGAGGTGCTTCCGGCCCGTAGGAGAAAAATCACTGTTAAACAGTACAGTCCAGGTGCCTACGGAACACTGAGAGGGGTAAAGAAAGGAGCTCAAGTCGCAATTCTTGAGGGAGACGGTTCTAGCAAGTGGGACCAACATAGGCGAAGCTTCTGGACTGGGCAGTAGCAGTGCGCATTCGAGGGACAAACAGGAGCTCAAAAGCATCAACTGCTGGTGGCTTTGAGGGAAACCCTATTCAAAAATCGTAATCCCTGGAGAAACCCAGTCAAAATCCGATGGCTCGAAGAAAGCAAAAGTCAGACAATGGTTGGTAAGCAAGTTGAAACAGATTAGTCTTAAATTCAGACTAAAAGACATTATTAAAAAACACACAGAATGCCTAGACCTGGGCAATGAATTCCAAGGCTATGGGCAAGCCACCAAGGACACCCAAGACTGTCCAAGTACGAGGCACAAGAAGAGAATATTAGAAGAATATGTTAAGTATGTTAAGAAGAGTATACAAGTATTAGAAGAGTATGTTAAGTATGTTGAGAAGAGTATATTAGAAGAGTATGTTAAGTATATTAGAAGAGTATGCTAAATATGTTAAGAAGAGTATATTAGAAGAGTATGTTAAGTATGTTAAGAACAGTATATTAGATGAGTATGTTAAGTATGTTGAGAAGAGTATATTAGAAGAGTATGTTAAGTTGAGAAGAGTATATTAGAAGATGATGTTAAGTATGTTGAGAACAGTATTTTAGAAGAGTATGTTAAGTATGTTAAGAAGAGTACATTAGAAGAGTATGTTAGGTATGTCAAGAAGAGTACATTAGAAGAGTATGTTAAGTATGTTAAGAAGATTATATTAGAACAGCATGTTAAGTATTTTAAGAAGAGAATATTAGAAGAGTATGCTACATATGTTAAGAAGAGTACATTAGAAGAGTATGTTAAGTATATTAAGAAGAGTATACAGGTAGAAAAAATCTTCTCCAAGGGCGTGGTTAGAAAAAGTTGCACACCACGTCATCTCACCTGGGTGCTATCAATCGTGTGCAGAAAGTAGGCGACAGGTTTGTACGTCCACGAGACGGGGCCACGCAACGGTGACAGCATCTGCACCGTCATTATTGCTCCGATATCTGACGATAACAAATACCACTACGACAGTCAGTGGGTGCCTGAAGACCAGTAACCGTCCAAACCAGCATTGCAGGTATAAAGCCTTAAGCTCTTCAAAGCTGTCATTACACTACAACAGCCCTACAGTGTATTATATGACATAAAATAACATTAAATTACATTACAGGGTGCTAGATTACATAATGTAACAGTATAATTTATTTTAGAATACACTTTGGCAAAAGCAATTCTCGGAGGCAAGTAGCCTGGTTAGGATGGTTGGTGGTTAGGGTGTTTTTCTGCAATGCACCCAGGCTGTGAATTCAGGTAACTGAACATAACGATTATTTTTAACAGATTGCTGTAATAGTCATCATGTACTCTCTCCAGAGGACAGGGATTGAAGGAAGAATTAAAGGAAAGAAGGTTCTATGAAGACCAAGGAATATGCCGTTGGACTGGATAATGGATAAAGGAAGAAGACGGGGTTACAAAGAGGTCAAGGAAAGGGCACAGAACAGAGAAGAGTGGCGTCATCGGACTCTTGTCCTAAGGGCAGAACACTGAAGAAGAAGCTATATTAGTAATTATAACTAATAATAACTAATAATAATTAATAATTAATAATCCACAGTTGTCTGTTGTCTGCGAACCCTGATGAGTTGGGAGGTACAAATATCTTGCATTGTTTACCATAGCTCACGTTACCTTACCATAACTTACATCGCTTACCATATCTCATGTTACCTTACCATAACTTACATCGCTTACCATACCTCATGTTACCTTACCATAACTTACATCGCTTACCATACCTCATGTTACCTTACCATAACTTACATCGCTTACCATACCTCACATTCCTTGACCACACTTTACCTTCCCTTACCGCACACAAATGAAAAACAGCAGGAAACAAATTTACCACTTAGATTTCTCTCCGATATCTGCATGTTGAACGGACGGAATTCCTTCGACGAGACGATTTTCGTACCTTCTCTCAGTTCGTGAAAACGCTCCTTCAACTGAAAACAACGAAAACACAGCTTACAATCTACAATGATGTTGGCCAACTGAAAATACGAAGGCCTTTCACCACAGCAGCCGAAGTTTGAAGCCTCGCTCATCACGCAAAATTGAAAATTCCTGTGCTGACCCACTATATGCGTACATGCAATGATGCACGTACGCATTAATGTATGTATGTATTGACGTGTGATATATGATGTATGTATGCGAGTAGGTATGTATATGGACATTATACAGTTCTTTTCAGAAAACTTCAGAAGTTGCTATATAAACGTCCATGTATCAAGTAAGAAATTTTCTAACCAGCAGGTATGAAGCCTTAAAGCTGTTCAAAGCTGTGATTACACTACAGCTTATTATATGATGCCATAGAACATTAAATTACATTACAGAGTGCTAAATTGCATCATATCAGAGCATATTTTACAATACATTACAGAATGTTTTACAGTACACTCTGGCGTACGCAATTCTCGGACGCATGTAGCTTGGTGTTTTTATGCAATGCTGCAATAATCTAATCATACTTTTTAAAAGCTCCTAATCAAACCAACTGACCTGGTGATCGACTCCGGGGCCAAACGCAAAGTTGTTGACAAATATGACCCTAAGAAAAGAAACAAACACGTAAGTTTGCACAACAGAATCAGACAACACTGCTAAGTTGACACTTTGATTTCTGATCAATGATCCAAGTCTGGACATGTCTATGATCAATGTTTAAACATGGTCATTATCAGTTTGTCAACACATTTGTGATCACAAGTATTAACATGTCTTTGATCAATGTGTTAACACGTCTCAGATAAATCTGTTAACATGTCTATGATAATTTTGATAGCATGTATGTGCTAACATCTCTGTTATCATAAGTGTTACAATTTCTCTAATTAACTTATTAATATGCCTCTTTTATTATTATTATTATTATTTCTGCAATTATTAAACGCTACTAGATCTATACCTATGTCTCACTAAAGATGTCCCAGGAAGAAGACTATCTAATGACTAATCAATGATGAAAAGCAATTGTGAGTAAAGAACTTTTGCAAGGTCCTTACAAAGTAACCATCTCAGGGGAGGTTCGAACCTGTACCCTCAATGTTACAAGCTCAGCGCTCTCCCCAATCAGCTACCGTGCCCCTATCAACAAGCAACATGTCTATGTGTTGCAAACCATCGCGTTAACGTGTCTAGGGCATACGTGTCAGCTTACGTAGAAGCGTTGATTGTAGCCCTGTGGTTCTCAGCAAGAAAGTCTCCCTTGATGAGCTCAAAATTGCTGTAAGTCTTCCCGTAGAACCCCATCCAGTGACGAAATTCATACGCCATTTGCTAATGACAAAAAATACATAATTTAGCTTCTTTTCAACCACTAATTATAATTAATGACCAATTAATTGCAATGATCAGTCAAAGAAGTTGCTCAGCATCTTCAAAGATATTCCATAATACTTCTAGCAACTGTAGGACACACTTGTAATTGTAATTTGCAATTTCTGTAGCACCGGTGTCTAATGCAGAAGGCATGAACTGATGGTGCACCAAAATCAAGTCACAGAAAGTCCAGAAGGTCAGTCTGCTGAAACAGAGAGGCAGCCTATGGGGGGGATAAATCAGTTTTAAAAGGTAAGAGACATAACGAATTTATACAGCCACTAAATTCCACAAATGGATTTCAACAATCATTTGCTGGAGTCTGCTAACAGACTGTATCAGGTTGGCACTGGAGTCAATAATTAAAACTCCAGAAAAAAGGACTGTTTCAAAGCCTTTGTTGAAAAACTAATATATCTCATGTGCAGCCAGAAAACATGCTAATCCATGGAAATATTGTAAATTTTACAGTAATGAACATCTTTTACAGACTTTCGAGATGATGCCAAGAATGGAAATATTGTAGATTTTACAGTAATGAACATCTTTTACAGACTTTCGAGATGATGCCAAGAATGGAAATATTGTAAATTTTACAGTAATGAACATCTTTTACAGACTTTCGAGATGATGCCAAGAATGGAAATATTGTAAATTTTACAGTAATGAACATCTTTTACAGACTTTCAAGATGATGCCAAGAATGGAAATATTGTAAATTTTACAGTAATGAACATCTTTTACAGACTTTCGAGATGATGCCAAGAATGGAAATATTGTAAATTTTACAGTAATGAACATCTTTTACAGACTTTCGAGATGATGCCAAGAATGGAAATATTGTAAATTTTACAGTAATGAACATCTTTTACAGACTTTCAAGATGATGCCAAGAATGGAAATATTGTAAATTTTACAGTAATGAACATCTTTTACAGACTTTCGAGATGATGCCAAGAATGGAAATATTGTAAATTTTACAGTAATGAACATCTTTTACAGACTTTCGAGATGATGCCAAGAATGAAGGCTGAAAGCAAGAGGGTTACCTCTGCATACTGCGCCGGCCAATTGGCCTTTTCGATTCCGTAGCACGACTTGCAGTTTGTTGCAGCTGCTACCTGTAATACTACCTGGCCAACACCTGTGAAACAAACCAATCAAACACCTTTCAGGTATCATCTGAACGACAATACTGACAAAGATGGCAAAGGTAGCAGCAATAATAATGAGTGTTCAGTGCAACAACATATCGTATGAACACAAATCAATAAAAAATGTTTGACCTTCTGTTGAACTGCCTTTGCCATGAGCACTTCGATGTAGAGCCAAGGTAAAGTAAAGTATCCCATATGATCCCACAAGTGAGACTTAGGAGAGGCGCTCATTTCCTTTTCTTTAGGCCCTTGAGCCGGCAATGGACGAATCCCAAGGTCCCGAACACGGGGCCAGTGCATCGCAGGATTTGCCGTTTACTTCTGTGCTTACACCGGTACCAACTTACACAGCTTGGTGACAGAAGTATGGTGTGTGCAAACAACTTGCCCAGGGTTGTTACACGGAGTTGAACCCGCAACCGCGTGATCATTGACCAAACATGTTACCGACGGACCACCGTGGGGTGTGTGATTGTCTGGTGGTTAGTGTGTGGATTGTTAACCAGAAGGGCAGAAGTTCAAATCCCCGTCAAGGCAGAAAGATGTTTCAAGATTTCATGTCCATCAACGCCCCCCTAGTGAACTCAGCTACATGAACCCGACTATTACACAGTCAGTGGGAAGATCAGGTGGCAAGGGAGAAGACTACCCACCCACCCTCATAAGACTAGGCTAAGAAAAAGAAGTGTCTAATACTTCATACCCATGGCTGCCTCAATTCTACCAACAGAAATTTTCCTGGCTTCTCCAACGGATTAAGATTTTGATTACAATTTCACTCAAAGTGACCATCGATGGGTGCTTTGGGCATTACGACAACGGCGCTATAGAAGTCATTAGATTAGATGGAGGTTCGCTTACAGAATACTCTTATTCCTTTATTACACCACAAAATATCTGGCAACTACAAGATCTAGTTTATCCATTTGGAAAATTTGGAAAGCTAAAGACGCAATCTCAGTCTGTTAACGAACCACTTCCGAGATCGATGAACTGATCGTTCTCTGTGAAATTGATCGTGTTGATCATCTGATCAATGAGTTCGAAGCTCGTCTCTCCGTAGACCTGGAAAGAGTCAAACACCAGATGTGAGATGCTAGGAAAGAAACAGGAGATAAGTACGTCAGTAAGCGGGCAGCTCCAAGCAGTAACTTTTGATTGACTAGTTGACTGACTGATTGAATGTGTGCTTGATTCATTCTGCAATTGATTGAATGAAGCATCACGTGTACAGAAACACTGTGAAGGCAAAAGCACTAATGTCTACCAAAAGCCTAAATATTCGTGAAACAAGTGTCCCTGTCCAATAAGGCAAAAATGCACATGTCTTGTCTTAGGCCGGGGTTCATTAACGGACGTGAGGGTCCATCTCTACCTCCTTCGGTTGTCATCGAGTACCAGGATGCTTGATACACACAATGATTTAAGCGGTCTGATTAATAACGGACTCATGGCTTAGTAATCTGCAGCTGTTTGCCGTCGCCTTTCAAACCGTCGTCCGTGGCGTGGGTGTGTCACGTGGGCGACAGTTACCAATTATTGAAGCATAAAGAACAAGACATTTCTTTAGTCTCTGAGTCAACAGAAATTAGCCCGCTGTAGTGTGCACTGTTGGGCCGAAAGACAACGTGGTACAGTGATGAGGGTGCTGGACTAATAATCGGAAGACCAGGGGTTCATATCCTCGCCAGGGCAGAAATCTGTTTCGAGATTTCGGCTCCACTTGGGCCCCCTAGCCAACTCGGCTACAGAGAGTCCACCGACCGTACATGGTCAGTGGGATGATCAGGCGGCGAGGGAGAAGGCTGGCTACCCGCCCTAATAATAATAATAGTAGTAGCAGTAGTAGTAGTAATAATAATAATAATAATAACAGTAGTAGTAGTAGTAGTAGTAGTAGTAGTAGTAATAGTAATAATAATAATAATAATAGTAACAGTAATAATAATAATAATAGTATTGTATTGAAAAGGTTTGGGATGGCATAGCCTGGCATGGCATAGTATAGTATGGTATGGTACAGTACGGTATTCGTTGATATGGTAGATGGTTGATAGGTATGGTTGATGAACATGCTGCTGTAAGCCGAGGCCGCGAAAACCGAAGTCGCTAACACTTCACACGCAACAGCAGCCTCTACAGAGGGACCTAGCTTAAACGACTTCGTTACGCACGTATTACGCGCGCGTGTCGTCAACAAATCTGGACGGCTAAAAATATACCGGGGTATGGGGAAAACTCGTGACCGGAACAAAAACCGCGTGGGTCCGAAAGTACCGAAGTTCAGCTACAAGGACGTGATTGGCCGACGGTAGAGATTTCGAACAATGCCAATACATCATTCGTAGATCGCCGCTGCACCGTAACCGCAGTCCCTTCGACCGCCCGATGCCTCTAATCCCGCGACGGCGAGGGTCGACCGGCAGAGGCCGGCTTCCCTCGGCCGAGGACGGGAGCAGGCGCAGGCACGGCGCCCCTAGACGGCCGGGTGGGTGGACGGATCAATACTTGTAGAATGCAAGAGCTCCACGCAACGACACACTCACTACTCAATTTTCGCTAATTTAGGACAAGGGGAGGGGCAATTTTCTTGGGGAGCGGGGAAGAAGAGTCTTCGTGGCCGGAGGACCGGGCGTCATAAATCACCCTCCGGTAAGGGTGGGGAAACGACCTGGCCGAGTGCACTTGATGGCCCCATTGTGATGGCGCGGGGCGGATGCAAAGACATGTCCCGCATTTTATTTGGAGGGCCGATGGGATGGAGTGGAGCGGAACAAAGACGAAAGGAATTTAGGGGGTTGTTTCTTAGAGGGTGTTGCTTTTGGAGGGCCGTTGTAGCCAAACAGGTACCACATTCCCACGGCAGCGGGATTGCAACCACCAATAACACGGCACACTATTTGTTTCTCGTGTTAGGTCCTCGCTTGCTCAGCAGAGGGCTTCTGCTGTTGTTGCCCCATCTCTGTGGAATGAACTTCCGCTATCGTTTCGTGCAAGGGTCTCTGTTGGTGATAGAGCTCAGTCAACTCGTTGTTTAAAGACGTTCTTGTTTCCCCGGGGTTCTCATGCTGGAAGCGCCTCCGAGTAGTTTGTTCTGTAAGAAGCGCTATATAAGTTATCAAATACACACGGCGAACTGGGACCAATGACGATCTTCAGAGCACCACTTGCAGAAGCCAACTATGGCAGGAATCGTAATCATAAGCTCGAGATTTCTACAACGCCCAACGAAAGCTGAGTTGCGGGAATCAGCTTACACACATGCGCTCAGTCAAAACAAAATCGATCGACAGGAAGGGTCGGTTCCGGGTCAAGATCCAAGAGTCAGGCAGGTAGATAGTCAGACGGCTATGGTGGACAGTGTTTGGAATTGAACCGGAAAGTGAGTTAAGGGGAAGAGGAAGAACCAGGATAGGATCTGTGGAAGAAGAACGAACCCCAGAGGAAGAGGGGACTCACTAAAACTGACTGTACCAGATGTCGTATGTGTATATCTTATGCATGTACGTATCTGAACTTTTATAGAGCACATTGTAGAAACTCTTCAAAAGAGAACATGGCTGCCCATAGGATTTAAAGAACCAAATCGCAACAAGCAAAGATGGACGCAATTAAGTGTAAATACAACCTCTCAAGCATATCGAAATGATTTACCATTACATTTACCATTTACCATGACACTAGAAGGCAGCTGTGGCGGTCAACTCACCCCGGCAGAAAATGGTTCGTATTGGTTGAGTTTCTCCGGATCGACAACCGCTCGGTTGTAGCACTGCTGGATGATATGTCTCAGTAGCCTAACAGAAGCACGGTTAGGCAACCGTTGCGACCACCTTGTGTCCTGCACCGAACAGAAAATTATAATCAGCCTTCATTCAGTCATTTGTTTTTTTCTAATCGTAACTAATCTACAAATAGTTACGCCTACGATTCCTCGCTCAGTTGATGGGCATATGGCTTGTTAACAAATGTCTTACTTCTTACTTACTACTTACTTACTTAATCTAGGAAAAACTAATTGAAGTGGGACGTGGTGGTGTAGTGGTATGGTTGGTGCCTTGTAAGTAGAGGGTCATGGGTTCGAATCTGCCTCAAGCCACTCCGTAGCAACCTTGGACAACTTGCTCACCCACAATTGTCTGTGAGGAAGACAACGGGAAACCACCTCACTCATCTCATCCCCGGGTGGCATAAAAAGCCAATGGACCTGTCTTCGGGCAGAGAACTCATCATCATCATCATCATCATCGTCATCACCACCACCATCACCACCATCACCACCACAATCATCATCATCATCACCACCACCACAACTACCATCATCATCATCATCATCATCATACGTTATTGCTGTTGTATTGTAATCCTTATCTCTGGATTTCTTCATGGAACTAATCTAATAATCTAATCTAAAGACTTCTATAGCGCCGTTATCATAATGCCCAGGGCATCAGTTGATGGTCACTTCAAGTCAAAATCCGGAAGTCAAAGTCAGAAGCCGGGTCGAATTCCGATAGGTCAGAGAAACCAGAAGACAGGCTACGGTGGATAAGCAAGTTGAAAGAGATGTGTATTTAGATATTCACAGCATTTATATAGCGCCCTTCAATTAATTCATTTGTTCTTACAGAGCATTTATGTAGCGCCCTTCAAAAAAGATATCTAGTCAGACACCCACCCAGCCCAGCCCTGGCAAAAGGTTGATGAAAGATGCAAGTAGCATCCCTGGCCAGAAGGACATGCATTTCCAGAGGAAGGCCATTCCAGGTAGATGGCACAACCACCGAAAAGTCACAACAGCATACGCTGCTCCTTATAATTGTAATCGTAATTTGAAATTTATATAGCGCCTCTTCAAGATAAACTCATCAGAGGCGCTCTCAGTGCTAACGATGTTTACTGTCATCAAGAACGGAACACTTATCCGTTAGTAAACATTGCTTAGATGACTAGAAGAGCCACCCGTGGCAAGCTCGCACACACAAGCAAAGCCCAACCAACAGGTTCTCAACTAGAGTTGAATTATGTTCTTCGTCATGTGAACAGAGGTTTCCAGACATTCTATTCTGTTCCGAAGCCCGTGATCTTGGGGTTGTCCTGGACTGGGAACTCGCCTTGACCGATCATGTTAACAGTGTCTCCCGCTCATGCTTTTACCACCTTCGTCAGCTTCGTACCATCCGCCGCTCCCTCTCTTTTCATGCCATTACTACTCTAATTCATGCCTTTACCTGCACCAGGGTGGACTCTGGTAACGCAATCTTCGCTGGACTCTCACTTGCCAATATTCCAATATTTCCAAGCTTCAGTCTGTTCTCAATGCTGCTGCCCGTCTTATTGGAGGCGTCCCCAGGTATGGCCATATAACTTCCTTTATGCGGGACACTCTGCACTGGCTTCCCATTCAGCAGCGTATCCAGTTCAAGATCCTAACGCTTATGCGTAATTGTCTCGTTGGCTCTGCTCCATCATATCTTAGGGACTTCTGCATTTCGGTCTCCTTGGTTCCAGGCCGTAGCACTCTCCGGTCGGCCTCCCTTGGACTTCTGACTGTCCCTCGTATGCGCACTGCTACAGCGCAGTCTAGAAGCTTTGCCTATGTTGGACCCAATAGCTGGAATCGCCTTTCCCGAGAGCTCCGGCTAGTATTCCTCAGTTTGTCTCTTCCGAAGTTTCGCAAGCGCCTGAAGTCTGTATTATTTGCCAGTGGTCTCACTGGTTCGGGTCGGGAGCGCTTCTGATGAGTCTGTTCTTGAAGTGGCGCTTTATAAATGTCAGATTACAATTACAATTAACAAAGTATTGTCCAGAACACAGAAAGGTTGTCCAGATGTAGTTAAGCATAATCGTAATTTCACTTTTAAATTTCACTTCTTCTAGAAAACTCTTGTCTTCAAAAACACCGATTTCATGACAGTTTACGAAAAATAATCGCTCCCACCTTTGGTAAGATTTCTTCTACGACTTCATTATACCTATCACAGACTTGCTTCATGCTCTGGTAGCTGAAAACAGAACAATTCTTATTTGTTACTGTTCAACATTAAAAAAATTCATTCATAATATTAAGAATTTACTTCGGTAAACCACAACATACATTGGAAATCCTTTAATCCTACGAAGCCATGTTGACTTTTGATGGGGTCACATTCTGAAGGAGAATTAAATCATGGATAAGGTCACATTCTGAAGGAGAATTAAATCAAGGATAAAGTCACATTCTGAAGGAGAATTAAATCACGGATAAGACCACATTCCGAAGGAGAAGTCACGGATAATGTCACATTCTGATGGAGAATTAAATCACGGATAAGGTCACATTTCTGATGGTGAATTAATTAAATTTGGCATGAAGTCACTTCCTGAATGTAAATTAAATTTAAGGTCCATGTTCCAGACTGTGCTTTATCAGAATCTGTGTTATAATTAGCCGTGTTATAAGGAAGCTTCAATGCAATTCAATTAATTGGAGTTAATGACACTAGCCAAACAGACAACATTAGCAGTGATAATGGTTGCCATTAAAGTGACAACAGTGAAACTGATACAACTGCAGTTGGACAACAAAGAGACAGCAGTTGTGAGCTGGACAACAGTGGGACAACAGCTGCAACAACATGACCTCAATAAAGCAAAGAAAACCTGCAAGGGAATGAAAGCAGAAGCAAGTTGATTCCATCCTTATTAAATAACTTATATAGCGCCATAGGCACTGACTGACCTTTTGGTGTCATAATCCCTGAGTATGTAGTCTAGTTCCGGTCCCAACTGCGGAAACTCCTGGCCCTCTTCTTCACAGACCAGCCTGTCATCAGCCAAAAAGCACACCCATAAACACAGCTAACCAGGACTAAAGGTCAACAAAGCAGGTCACAGGTCAGTCCCGGAAAATAACTCGGATCATTTTACACTGTTTAAAAAACCCCAAGTCACTGAGATGCCAACTTTGAAGTAGGGGCAATCATATTTGGATGATCATTATTAAAGCTATTATTAATAATATTTTTATGCTAATAATAATATTTAATAATAATAATAATAATATTCTATTAATAATAATATTATTATTATTATTTTTTACTTTAAGGTCACATTCTGAAGGAGAAATAAATCACAGATAAGGTCACATTCTGAAGGAGAATTAAATCACAGATAAGGTAACATTCTGGAGGAGAATTAAATCACGAATAAGGTAACATTCTGAAGGAGAATTAAATCATGAATAAGGTAACATTCTGAAGGAGAATTAAATCATGAATAAGGTAACATTCTGGAGGAGAACTAAATCACGGATAAGGTCACATTCTGAAGGAGAATTAAATCACAAATAAGGTAACATTCTGAAGGAGAATTAAATCACAGATAAGGTCACATTCTGAAGGAGAATTAAATCACGGATAAGGTCACATTCTGAAGGAGAACTAAATCACGGATAAGGTAACATTCTGAAGGGAATTAATCACGGATAAGGTCACATTCTGGAGGAGAATTAAATCACGAATAATGTCACATTCTGATGGAGAATTAAATCATGGATAAGGCCACATTCTGAAGGAGAATTAAATCACAGATAACATCATATTCTGAAGGAGAATTAAATCACGGATAAGGTCACATTCTGGAGGAGAATTAAATCACGAATAAGGTAACATTCTGAAGGAGAATTAAATCATGAATAAGGTAACATTCTGGAGGAGAATTAAATCACGGATAAGGTCACATTCTGAAGGAGAATTAAATCACAAATAAGGTAACATTCTGAAGGAGAATTAAATCACGGATAAGGTCACATTCTGAAGGAGAACTAAATCAAGGATAAGGTAACATTCTGAAGGAGAGCTCACACTTTGGGGAAAGCCCAGACAGTTACAATAGGAGTATCCCATGGATGAAATCACAATGTGTTCATTATTTTCAATCAATACAATAAAAATAAATAACATAATAATAATAATAACAACAACAACAATAATAATAACAACAGCAATAACAACAACAGCAACAACAATAATAATAAATAAATAATAATAATAAAATACGAGATATACCGCTGTGGTATAGCAAGCATGGTGTCAATGTGTTACACACAGAGATACAGCAAATCCAGTTCAGTACAGATGAACGTAGATGTATATCTGGGCATTTACATAGAGCCTTTTAGAGCAATTTGGTAATCTACGTACAAGGTACACTGGAATAACCTTACAACACTGTCTTTTGGAGTCACATCAAGAAACGAGATCATGTTATAATGATGTCATTTTGAGGTACACTGCGACCTCATGGGAGCCATATCAAGAAACAAGATCATTTTATAATGACATCATTTTCTGAGTACACTGTAACCTCCCTATGGGAGCCATATCAAGAAACAATATCATGTTATAATTACGTCATTTTCAGGTACATTGTAACCTTATGACAGCCATAACAAGAAACGAGATCACGTTATAATGATGTCACTTTGAGGTACATTGTAACCTTATGACAGCCATAACAAGAAACGAGATCATGTCGTAATGACGCTATTTCGTAACGCAGAACTAGGTTTGCAATCTATACCCCGCAACAGGGTTGTATCAGGATCCGTGTTATAACGGATGATTCGGAGGTTCTGGTGTAGTCAGAACCGGGTCCTAGTTCAGAATTTATTTCGCCCGCCCTCAGTTTGTAGGGCGATAGGCGTGGTGATTGACTTGACTGAGTAATCCATTCCTGGGCCCGCTAACAACGCCCGCACAACAATCACCGTTATCCAACCGGCCACTGCTGTTTTCGGGTGGTGCCAGTCCCAAGCCTGGATAAAGAAGGCGGGCGACGCTAATCATCTTCGCTATGACACAGAGAGCATCGGTAAACAGAAACTACACACATTCATCGCTAACCGCCCCCATCCGTCGCTTAAGGTGGTGGTAGCAGAACGGTGCTTCGGTTGATGACTGACCCGAACTGGATTCCAAAACACTGACTCATCCGCAGAGCAGAATGTAGGGCAGAGGAAAAAACAACCACTGACTGAAAGGACCGTTCTCTGACCTGGATAACTATCTGACTGACTAATTGAATGAACTGGTAAGTGGCTGAACGACCTCAGCTACTGACTGACTCACTGACTGACTGACTTACTGACCTGAACGGATAAAATGTTTCAAAAACCTGAATGTATTTTGGTATTTGTAAATTTGTTTGTATTTTGGTACACAGTGAAAATTAAAGAAGTAAATCATGGATAAGGTCACATTCTGAAGGAGAATTAAATCATGGATAAGGTAATATTCTGAAGGAGAATTAAATCATGGATAAGGTAACATTCTGAAGGAGAATTAAATCATGGATAAGGTCACATTCTGAAGGAGAATTAAATCATGGATAAGGTAACATTCTGAAGGAGAATTAAATCATGGATAAGGTCATATTCTGAAGGAGAATTAAATCGTGGATAAGGTCATATTCTGAAGGAGAATTAAATCATTGATAAGGTCACATTCTGAAGGAGAATTAAACCTTCTGATACCCAATGATCTTCTAACAGGCACAATGACCAACTGACCAACTGACTGACCACATGACTGACAGACCAACCAAATCTCTGACATACTAGCTGACTGACTACCGACTGGCAGACCGATTAACCGCCCGACTGTGTCTCAGTCAGTGATTCACCTGCTGCCTGACAGACAGACAGACAGACAGGTACAAAGGCTATTACAGAGCTTTGTTGATCTTTTAAACATTGAATTCGCCACCAAACGGCCAGCACAAAAAACTGCAACTACAGACAAGGCTGAGGATTTTTTCTTAAGATAAACCACCTCCTCGTCCTCCCACTCCTCTACCCACCCATTCCCCACCCCAATCTCCCACCTCCGTCTAAGTCCAGCTGCCTACAGTTTGTCACAAAGAGTTTGCAAACAGCATTGTCAAACAACAGGCAGATGATGTCAAGTTTTAGTGGCTTTGTGACAATCCAAAAAACGCGCCACCCTCTCCGACCCCCCTCTCGACACACAAGACAATCAGCGTGGGCCTGTGGTGGCTAACCAGCCAAATAAAGCAACATGAAGGAAGTTGCATCGACATAAAAGCCTTGCAAAGGGTTCTTTCCACGAACTCTGGCGACGACTCGAAATAACCCAACGACAATGGAATTATTTGGAATCAGATGACAAGATTTCGCCTGGAAGAGCGGGGAACCGTTTTCTACCGAACAACAGGTTCTGATAACAATGGGAAGGAATCCTGACAACAAAACTCAAACCTGGCAGGAAGATCATGTCTGGGGCTCCCCCCTCGCAAGTCAGACAAAAACTTTCACACCACTTAATAACGTGCTCAAACTGTACACACGCCTCAGCTACACTCCCTTTCACCTGAAAACATCAAGACCAGCTGGTTTTAACCTAAACCCAAGACAGCGTGCCATGGTTATCCTGAGTGGTCCCGATTCTGCTTTCTCACGCTTAAAACTGATGCCTGGAAACAACACACAAATTTGATGTTGTCTACTATCAGACAATTTTGTATAATTATTATAAACGGCCACATTACTGTGTGGTCGTAGGCGAGTGACTTTTGTGTTTTGTCATCAGATAGTTATGTCAACATCAGTGCTTGCTGTTTGCAGACATTGCTTTTAGGTGTGTGCTCACATAAAGATCTCATGCATGCATGAAAAAATGTGCAAGGGCATAAAACATGTGCACACACACACACAAACACACACAAACATACACACAAACACACACAAACACACATGCTTGCATCAAGTTTATACATCTACAGAAAATATATACAAAATCACAAACACACAAACACGCTTGCATCTAGTGCATACATCTACATAAAAAATATACAAAATCATAAACAAACACAGACAGTAACAAACACACATACCAGACGGACACCGGGAAACACTTTGAATCCAGCTCGCCATTCACTCCCAGCGCCATCTAGTGGGAGGGGAGGAAGGAACAGAGGCAGGGAGGAAAGGAGGAGAGGGACATGGAGGGAGAGGGAGGGAGATGTGCAGTCGCGATTCTTATACTACGCTGGATGGATCGCTTTGCAAAATCTGCAAGCCACATCCGGAAATATAAAAAGCTCAGTTGGAGAAATCAGCTCAGAGCCCTCCATTAAGGGACTTTTTCTTCAACGCCTCTTCGTTGGTCTAGTTTGTTCGCCTTGCCAACCCTCTAATCTAATCTAATGACTTCTACAGCGCCGGTATCATAATGCACAAGGCATCAGTCGATGGTTGTTTCAAGTCAAAATTGCAATCCAAAATCATAATCCGTTGGAGAAGAAGGGTCGAATTCTGAAGGGTCAGAGAAACCAGGGTTTCTCAACACTGACCACACCTGAGTACATGTATGCACTCGATGAAGAGATGATGATAACATCGCTTTCCATGGCACTTTTCTGATGTTGCTGAGGATTTCCCAGACACCCTTCACCCTAGAGAAATTTTCAGTTCCAGAGGGATTACACTTACCTTGGGCAAAAAATAACAACAACAACAGCAACAGCAGCAGCAGCAACAACAACAACAACAACAATAATAATCATCATCATCCTAAAAAATCTCCATTCTTTTAGATCATTTGTTGTGTAACTGCTCTCCTCATGTTTACCCCATTATGTCTGTTTAGATAGTCTATCCACCGTAATCTATCCAGCAGTCTATCCAGCATATTGAATCCATCATAGTCCATCCAGCATAGTCTATCCATCACTGTCTGTCCAGCATAGTCTATACAGCATAGTCCATCCAGCATAGTCTATCCATCACTGTCTATCCAGCAGTCAGTCCATCATAGTCTGTCCAGCATAGTCTATCCAGCATAGTCTATCCATCATAGTCTATCCATCACTGTCTATCCAGCAGTCTGTCCATCATAGTCTATCCAGCATATTGAATCCAGCATATTGAATCCATCATAGTCCATCCAGCATAGTCTATCCATCACTGTCTATCCAGCATATTGAATCCATCATAGTCCATCCAGCATAGTCTATCCATCACTGTCTATCCATCACTGTCTATCCAGCATAGTCTGTCCAGCATAGTCTATCCAGCATATTGAATCCATCATAGTCCATCCAGCATAGTCTCTCCATCATAGTCTATCCAGCATATTGAATCCATCATAGTCCATCCAGCATAGTCTATCCATCACTGTCTATCCAGCATATTGAATCCATCATAGTCTATCCAGCATATTGAATCCATCATAGTCCATCCAGCATAGTCTATCCATCATAGTCTATCCAGCATAGTCTGTCCAGCATAGTCTGTCCAGCATAGTCTATCCAGCATATTGAATCCATCATAGTCCATCCAGCATAGTCTCCATCATAGTCTATCCAGCATATTGAATCCATTATAGTCCATCCAGCATAGTCTATCCATCACTGTCTATCCAGCATAGTCTGTCCATCATAGTCTGTCCAGCATAGTCTATCCATCACAGTCTATCCATCATAGTCTGTCCATCATAGTCTGTCCATCACAGTCTATCCATCACAGTCCATCCATCAGTCTATCCATCACAGTCTATCCAGCACAGTGATAGCGTTCCTTTCCTTCTCTATCCTTCACATTTTGCACGTCGTGCATTCAGCCAGCTGCCATTCTTTCCACACGACCAAAACATTGGAGTCTTTGCTTAATGAATTAATCCAGCCTCGGTAAAAAAATACAAAATGTCCAACAACAATAGCAAATATAAACAAACGACACAGAATCAGAATTCTTGTTTTCTTCCTGCTTTCTGAAATTTCACCAAAAAAACCACTCGGAGAATAACACCATGCATTCAGTGTCAGCCTTGTTTTCGTCCACCGTGTCATCCGATGTCTGTTTTCGACGCGAGGCGGACATGGAACTTGGACCTCGCATTTTTATTTTTATTGCCTCTGAGTTATTTATATGGGTCACAGCAAAATCTATATGTTTCTCACTCGAAGTTGGCCTTAGACAAGTCAACAACGACCATCGAATGAATGGATTAGCGCACAAACAAATACAAAGATACAACCATGTGTACACCGAGACAAACACACAGATATCAAGGCAAACACGGATCAAAGAAACATCTACATACACAAACACAGCTTTTGGTTGCTCAATACTTGGTGCATAATTTATTTATTTATTTAAAGCACTTGTGACGAGCACAGTGTCAGTATGCTTGAATCTGAGGCATGGATGTGCGTTCACTATGGGCCTAGATGGAATCATGCAAAAGCCGGGGTGAAGTAGTTAGTCTTAAGAAGTGATTTAAAAGATTATAAGGAATAAGCAACCAGAGCAATAAGCAATATCAGCATTGCGCAAATAGATTATAATCATAATCGTAATCTCGAGATTTCTACAGAGCTCAGTGAAAACTAAGTTGCAGGAACCACTACGAAAGCTAAGTCGTGGGAACCAGCTTATTCACAGGTGCTCAGCCGAAACAAAATCGACAGACAAAAGGGTTCGGTTCCAGGTCAAGATCGAGGAGCATGCAGTCAGACAGTCGTACGGCTACGATGGATGGTATTTGAGTTGAAGCGAGAAGAGAGATAAGGGGAAGAGGAAGAATCACATAAGATTTTTGGAAAAGAAATGTTTTCAGTCTTGAGTGAAACACCAGTGCAAAAACTGAAAGAGGTGAAGTGTTGGTGAGTTCGTATGATGGATCAGATAATTAGAGGAACATTCAACAAAATAAATAGGCAACAACAGGAACATGCAACGAGAGCAACATGCAATGAGAATAATGCGCCAACATCAGTCAAAAACCATGCCACCCATGAATCTCAGCGATCTCTAACTGCTGCAAAAATATCTTCATACAGCACTTCTCTTGTTAAGCTTCACTGACCTTCCATAGTGGTGCCATAGAAGTCAATAGATTACATTAGCTTCAAATATCAACAGGCAAAATCCAAAGTACACATTTCCAGGTGTTCCATCAGTCCAGGTGATACACCTATGAAATCCAGGTCCACGTATACCTATATCTTTTCGCAAAGACACCTAGATATTAAGCAGAACAAAAGCCTGTATTCCGACCCCAGGACAGCCCTGGATAACAACCACCAATCACTTCATATGATTCTGCGTTCGGAACAAAACAAGCAGAAAATGCCTCCAAGCAGAAAAAAGCAACATGGTTTAAAAACTGGTGGCAAAACCCCTATCGAACGCCCGGGTTGAAAAATCCTGGAAAAAATTAATGCCAAACCACTTTTGCAAAATGTTCACAACCTGATCGAATGACTCGTGCAGCAATTTCTGCAAAACCCGAACCAAGGAAACTGCAACGGCGGTGAAATCCGGAATTAATTTGTCACATGAACCAGAATCTCTGTACCATGCCCTGATCAACAATGGGTCGAGAAGCTCACAAGGGGGGCTGGGGAGAGGACAAGTTCGACAAGGCTCTGATAAACTTTGCCGATTTTACACTATTTAGTTTTTAGCCTTTGTGTCTAGTATATCCTTGAAGAACTGTCTTTTCTTGTGTTCTTCAATTTCTTCATTCCACAAAAGGCTAACTCGCTATCATCTTTTAAATCATTGGTCAAGACTCGTTATTTTACTCTGGCCTTTGGACAACTCTATCTTGGCCCCTAGTGAACATACATCCATGCCTCAGATTCAGATTAACTGACCTTGTGCGTGTTATGAGTGGACAGACAGACAGACAAACAAATAAATAAATAAATAAACAACAACCAGGTCTCGTGACCAAGACTACAGCCAACAGATGCCTTGGTAGGGGGTTCAAAACCAGACCTGTGGAGGAGATGAATGGAAACAATATTTTTGGTTTCACTGAAACCGAAATTAAGCTTCAGTCGACTTGAACTCACAAGGATCAAAATCCAATGAATTCAATTTCTCCTAAATGTTTTTGCATTTACCAGATGTCCATACCATGCAAGGCTTCTACAGTAAATTAGCTGTGGTTAAATATCTGCTACTGATAATGGTGGTATAGGTGATGATGATGATGATGGTGATGATGATGATGATGAAGATGATGACGCTGATGATGAGGAGGGGGAGCAGGAAGACGAGGAGGAAGAGGAGGAGAAGGAGGAGGAAAAGAGGAGGAGGAGGAAGAGGAGGAGGAGGAGGAGGAAGAGGAGGAGGATAACATCAAAATGTTTACAACTTATTATGATGAGGTTGAGTGAGTGAGTGATTGAGTGAGAGAGTGAGTGAGAGGCATAATGAGCTCATAGCTTGGCATTAAAAAATTAAATAGTGACAATACGCATTGAACAGAAAACAAGTAAAACCAGTCAACAAATGAATATTAATTTCAGCCACAAGTCCAAACAATAAATCTCAATAAATCTGGCAGCAAATTGTTTTTGCCCAGTTTTCTCATACAACTGAATTTTAATTTTCCTTACCTTATTGTTTCAATCACTTCATTCGTAGGTTCTGTCTCATCCTGAAAAAAGAATTTATTTTAAAAATAGCAAAACATAAATTTTATTTTGAAATGACAAAATCTCTCAGGAAACAATTCATAACATTTCCTTGGCAAGGAATTCGTTTGAGTCTGGAAAATGAAGCACAGGTCAAAGGTTGCCAAACTGTGTCAGAGGTCAGGCAGCTGCATACCACAGAGTTCAACAAGTCTGACCTTTCTTTCGTCAGATTGGGCGGAAAAGCAAGGGCTGTGATGGACAGCTTTCAGAAGTGCCAGGCTTCATTACTGGATGGATGGATGGATGGATAGATGGATCTGATGGATGGATTAATGGATGGATGTGATGGATGGATAGATGGATGCTATGGAAGGATGTGATGGATGGATTAATGGATGGATTAATGGATGGATGCGATGGATGGATAGATGGATGTAATGGAAGGATGTGATGGACGGATTAATGGATGGATGGATGCAATGGATGGATGGATGGATTAATGGAAGGATTAATGGATGGATGCGATGGATGGATGGATGCAATGGATGGATGTGATGGATGGATTAATAGATGGATGAATGGATGTGATGGATGGCTGCAATGAATGGATCAATGGATGGATGAATGGACAGATGTGATAGATAAATTAATGGATGATGGATAGACGGATGGATGGGGGGATGGATGGAAGGATGGATGCAATGGACGGATCAATGGATGATGGAGAGATGGACGGGTTGGTGGATAAATGATACGACGGATAAATGAATGGATGCTTTGAGATTTCTGCTCCACTTGTGTCTCCTAGTGAATTCAGCCATAAAATGAGTACATTGATCGTACACTGTCCATAGTTAGACAGGCGGTGGGGGGAGAGGAAAGTCACCCGTGCTCATGTGCAGAGGCCAAGCAAATGAAGTCTCTAACAATTGACACCCAGGGCTGACTTGGAGTCAGCTCATGGGACAAGAATACGAGTTATTCTTTGGTTGCACTCTACATGATGATGATGATGATGATGATGATGATGATGATGATGATGATGAGTTTTCTGCCCGAAGGCAGGTCCATTCGCTTTACGCCACCCGGGGATGAGATGAGTGAGGTGGTTTCCAGTTGCCTTCCTTACAGACAACTGCCGGTGAGCAACTTGTCCAAGGGCGCTACCCAGTGGCGTGAGGTAGATTCGAACCCGCGACCCTCCGCTTACGAGGCATCGAACATACCATTACACCACCGCATCCCACACAGCACTCTACATATCGGTGGAGTAATACAGTAACAATATGGACTTGCTCAAGGTTCCAGTGCAACAATCTTGCCCTCTGTGACCTGCGTAGATTAAGGTTGCTATCACATTTGCACGCAGTACATGAGTGAGGTATTCAGTAGGGTAATAACAATATGGATCAAGGTTCCAATGCAGTAACAGTTCCAGTGAGTGTAGTACTTAGTCGGGTAATAACAATATGGACTTCCTCAAGGTTCCAATGCAGTAACAGTTCCAGTGAGTTTGGTACTTAGTCGGGTAATAACAATATGGACTTCCTCAAGGTTCCAATGCAAAAATCTTGTCCTCTGTGACCTGCACAGATTAAGGTTGCTATCACATCTGCATGCACTACATGAGTGAGTGAGGTATTCAACGGGGTAATAACACATGGACTTGATTCCAATGCAGTAACAGTTACAATGAGGGAGGTAGTCAGTAGGGTAATAAATGAATGGACTTGATCAAGGTTCCAATATCGGTAACAGTTCCAGGGAATGAGGTATTTACATGTATGTAGGGTAATAACAACATGAACTTGCTCAAGGTTCCAACACAGTAACAGTTACAATGAGTGAGGTACTCAACAGGGTAATAACAATACGGACTTACTCAAGGTTCCAATGCAAAAATCTTGCCCCTGTGACCTGCATAGATTAAGGTTGCGATCACATTTGCACCCAGTGTAATCAATACAGTGCAAGATGAATGAGCAAGATATTCAGTCGGGTGATAACAAAGTGTATTTGCTCAAGTTTCCAAAGCAGTAACAGTTCCAGGGAATGAGGCATTTCGTATCAAGGGAGACTCATTTCCTTTTCTGAAGCTCTTAACCGGGGAGGGATGAATCAAATCCCAAATCCAAGAACTCTGGGTCAGAGGGCATGCCCAATATATTCCAACTCATACACATAGACACACCCTCTCCTGCATTTGACATTCCGCGCAGTCTTTGGCCTCACACACCTCCTATTGTATTTGACTCTGTAAACATCTCCAAACTGCCTTAAATCATGGTTGTTTAGATTAGGCATGTATTTGTGATAGGCACTTTAAAGGCTCTATATTAAGTGTCTTGATACATACATGCATACATACATATATATAAATATATACATAATAATTACATACATACCTGTGTGCATACGTGCATGCATATATGCACACATTCTTACATACATACATAAATATATACACATACATACATACACATACATACACATACACACATACATAAATAAATACATACATGCATGCATACATACATACATGCATATACACATACATACATACATTCATACATACATACATGCATACATACATACATAAATATATACATACATACATAAATATATACACATACATGCATACATACATGCATACATCCATACATAGATATATAAATACATACATGCATACCTGCTTGCATACACACATACATAAATACATACATGCATACATACATACATACATACATAGATACATACATGCATACATACAAACACACATATAGACGCACACATACATATAATATGCAGCTTGGCAGGAGCGCCAATCAGGAACAAACCGCAAGGCAATGAATGACAATGTTTACTGTCGGGCCCAATAGATCAAGCAACATTATGTATTGCATGGACTACACCGCATGCAGAAGTGATAGCAGCCTTAATCTATGCAGGTCACGGAGGGTCAGGCAATAAGTAGGTCAGTTCAGGTAAACAAACTATTTATAGATTATTATGGGCTTCAAACTGACAGCCCAGTCTCGGTTTTGGTTTCATTTAACAAAAGCGATTTAAATCATAAAACCACTGTTTCAATTTCAGTCTTCTGCAAATAGTTAACCCACATTTTCTGCAGCAGTATATGTTGAACGTGCAAGTGTTTGTACGTATATATGTATGAATGCATATGTATGAATGTGCATATGTATGTACGACAACCAGACCACCCTGTATGTATGTGTAGATGTACGTATGACAACCAGGTCACTCTGAACGTATGTGCATATGTATCTATGACAACTAGGCCACTCTGAACGTATGAGCATATGTATTTATGACAACCAGGTCATCCTGTATATATGTGCATATGTATGCATGTATGTTTAGTTTATATGTGGTGCTCCAAGTGTAATAAGTAATACAATTACACCAAGCACTGTGTGCTATAACATGAACTTTTGTTCACAATGAACTTTACACCACTTAGGCTAGCAAAGATGGCACCTTTGTGAGGTAGTTAAAAGGTGCTATATTAAGTATCTGGATGTATACATACAGTAATGCGAAATTACAGAAAATACGGTTTATTACATATCTGACGAGGTTTGGTAATGAAATTCATGTAAAGGTCAACTTTTAGCAGCGCAGCTGAAAACTGCTAAATGGAACCACTGAAGTAACACAAGGTAAGGTGCAAGGTAGAGTTTCATTTACTGATGGGTTCAACACTCTATTTCTACACAAGTCTGTGAAGTTCTTGTTACTAGTTCAGTGGAAAGCATCCAGCGGTCCAGAAGAAATTTACCACATAGAAAAATAAGGTAAGGGAGGATGAATCAAGATACGATAAGTTACAAGAAAGCAAGGTATCGTAAAGTGAGGCAATTGTAAATTGTAAAATTGAAAATTTATAAAGCGCTACTTAAGAGCTAAGCACTGAGCACCAGCTTAAGTGTCCTCTACAGTAAGGCAAACCAAGGTAAGGTAAAGAAAGGTAAACTAAGGATAGCTAAGGTAAGTTTAAGTTAATAGATGTGCCCTCATTATCGATTCCCCAAGGGGTACCTCTGGGTTGTTATATATCCTTGGGCTATATCGTACGGGATCTAAACTCCGGAAGCTGAGGTGAAGGGCCTGACAATCATTTTCTCTAAGCTCCTCAACCGACCAGTGCCAGTTAATTGTTTGACATTTATGTTGTACAGTTTTTATTGCTAACAATTAATAGTTGCCACGTTCTGATGGCAGAAGTGGTAAGTCAACCGCCCCGATGATGGTGGTAGCTCCGATTGGTAAATAAATGGGATGATGTGGGAATCGGTGACGGTCGTATGCGGGCATTTGGGGGTTTCCTCGTCACCCTCATATATCCGCAAACCCAACGATCGCCAAAAACCAACACCGATGAAAAGTGATTTAAATGCAATTTAAAACCAGGCATTTACTCAACACGATCTCACGACCGACACACTGCTGACTGAAAAATGCAATTTTTAAAACGGATTCCGCCCAACCTTTCGATCCACAGCACGGACCATCCCCCGAAGTCACTTTACAGCCCTAAATCACGGCGAACACGGTTAAATATTTCACGCCGTTGGCTGACATGGGTAGGGAGCAAAAGAAGCAGAGACTCACGTTCAACGGCGGCAGCGGCCACTGAAAAAACGCCGATCGGTGGCCAGCCAGGCTTCGTAACTCCAACTCGAGCGCCATAATCCTCCGATCGAACCGTCGCCTGCGTTCCGACGTTTCGGGCGCGCTTCGACCTCGCAGAAAACACGACCGATTCCCAACAACTTTCCGCAAACCGTTTATAGCTAGACCTTCTCCATTGCTATCGCTCTCTCTCTCTCTCTCGTCCGAAAAAGCCGATTAAGTCACGTGACCGCCGTGCAGCCTCGTTCCGGAATCGGGGACGACCGCATGCTCGCAGAGGCGGGATCTGCAGCCAGTCACTTGACAGTCGCATCTGGTTCAGTAAGGTTTACCACGTGGTTATATGCTGTAGGTTTATCAACGTAAACACATGGTTATATCATACCTCTGTGATGGTAATCGTGTTGTAACGATTTGTACGGGGCACAAGGAAAACTAAGTCGCCGAAGCCAGCTTATTAGCAGGCGCTCAGTCAAAGTAAAATCTGTAGGCAGGTAATCGTAATCTCGAGATTTCTACAGTGCTCAACGAAAGCCAAGTCGCGGGAACCAGCTCATTCACAGGCGCTGAGTCAAAACAAAATCGACAGGCAAAATGGTTCGGTTCCAGGTCAAGATCCAGGAGTCAGACAGTCGGACGGCTACGGTGGATGGTGCTTAAAACTGAAGCAAGAAGATAGATAAAGGGTAAGAGAGATAAGTTAAGGTCAGGTTCGATTCCAGGTTGAGATCCCTTTACGGTTACAGTTAATAGGGTAGGCAAGCAACAGTCCTAAGCTTTTAGTGCCTACGTCTTACCAGTCTTTGTTAGAGACTGTTCAAGGTCGCGGTGCTGTTATTATGCCACGGTTGGTATGGAAAATCTTCCACATTTACATTTACATTTTACGTTTACGTCTCTTATTTCACCACAAAGGTAACCGTAATTTCGAAAATTTCTAAAGAGCTACGACGACCATGTGACGAAAGCCCATCTCTTCTCTGGACACATGGGCTCAAGACATATCTTTTTAAAAGATATCCTATCACTGTTGATGATTAAACTCAAATACAGCGCCCTTTTCTTCTGCATCGGCCGTGCTACGGCTCTATATAAATTGTCTAATTATTATTATTATTATTAAAGCTGAGCGTAGGGACATGCATATTCATGAGCGCCGGGTCAAGTCAGAGGGGTTGTTGGCACCGAAAGAACACATGCCGGTGGCCAGAAGACCAGAGAGAGAAGGGGCAGAGGAGCTGTTACGGTGGGTTGTGTTTAGGGTGAGAGAAATGGAAAGGCGGTGGATCAGGGTAAGATCGTAATCTCGAGATTTCTACAGCGTCCAACGAAAGCTAAGTCACGGGAACCAGCTTATTCACAGACGATCAGTCAAAACAAAATTGATAGGCAAGGTGGGTTCGGTTCCAGGTCAAGATCCAAGAGTCAGGCAGTCAGTCAAACGGCTAAGGTGGGTAGTGTTTCGAATTGGATCTGCGGGTTATATAAGGGAAGAATCAGGACAGGATCTGCGGAACAGGAGTGTTTTCAATTTTGAGTGGAAGAACTGCCGAGAGATTGCAAGGGATGAAGTGATGGTGAGTTCGTAACATGGATCCGATAATTGTCGTAATTCTGGTGGGAGTTTATTCCAGAGGGGTGGAGCAGCTATGCCTATGGAGGGTAAGATATTTTGAACAAGTGACAAAAGACAATACGAAGACAGACAATAGAGTTCGATCAGCTGCACATTTGGTAAACAAAACATAATCAATTCTATGTTGCATCACAGATAGATACCTCGTACCATAGACGTAATGAATATTAATATTTTCCCTGAGAAGCACGCATGACCTATATATTGCCACAGGGCTGCCATTTTGAAAATTAAAATGCAAATATTGTTTATTCGTTTATTGATAAAAAAAAGAAATTGAACAGCAACCAATATACAAGTTTAACATGAAACATTGTCAGGTTATAGGGAACAAGGGGTAGACCCAGAAGGGACCATAGTCCCGCTTAATTAGGTCCACCAATTAATATGCAGCACCAATGGCGACGCTGTTATGTACACATTTAAAATCTTAACTATGAAAATTATAAGGTCATAAGCACGAACTACAAAACAACAAAGCAGAAAAAGACAAAAAATCAAACTTAATTAAGATGTACAGATAACACTTGTTATTCATAATTCGGAAATTTACTCAGTTGTTGTTTAAATAGCTGCAGAGATGGCAACTGTTCAATATGTAGTGGCAAAGCATTCCAGCAAAGCAAATAGTGAATATCGATGCAGACGAATGTAAAACAGAACCATTAATTATTAATTCCCTAATTCCGATAATCCTATAGTGGAGTCATTTCTGAAACCCGGATTCATGTTCTAAGAAAGCCAAACGAATTTTAAAACACTGCAGTTTTATTCTATTATTGTCACTCGCTTTTTGTCTGTTTTACATGTAATAGTTCTTTGTAAAGCGTTGGCGTTTGTCGTATGCCAATAAAGAATACTTGCTTACTTACTTGCTTCTTTTCTGGCTTCCTTGCTCATCTGCTAACTTGATTGCTTACTTAATCTCGAGAAACTCCGCCACTGTCTTGTTTGGGGGTAGTGCCAGTCCAAAGCCTGGGTAAAGGAGGAGGGCGACGTCAACGGCCTTTGATGCCATAAGATGTCGTTAAACCGAGGAACTACTCCTAATCTCAAGACTTTTACGGGCCCTTCAAATGCCAAGTCACGGGGACCAGCTTATTCACAGGCGCTCAGTCAAAACAAAATCGATAGGCGAAAATTCGGTTCCATGGCAGGTCAAGATCAAAGAGCCATGCAGGGAGACAGCGTGACGTTTGCTTACTTACTTATTTAAATTGTATTTTCAACTGAAGCTGTAGAAATGAAAGAATTTTGTATACACATAAGAAGAGGCAAGACCATCGTAGACACTGAGTACATCTTACCATCGTTCCGGGAGGCCCCTCAACCTGCCATGGGTGGACCTTGATCCAAAGTCACGCCTGGCACTCGATTAGGCCTAATTTTGCTTTCGCCATGCGCTATTGAATCAAATACAGTTCTTATATCGGGAAATCTGCTTTACAAACTCATGTCACCGGAATCGGTGAAGTCAACGCTCTCTAAGGTTAATATAAATGTAAATGCACAAGGTTGTATACAGCGACCTTATGATCTCAACCCTGCTCATGTTTACATGAATTCATCGGGTGAGATCCTTCACCACCGCTGCCCGTTTGAATGGACGCTACGCCATTTAAGGTCCCGCGCACGGACCGTACTATGCCGAGATTTAAATCTCTGAAAAAATCCACGATCGGGACGCGAAACGGGGATCCTCACGCACAGAGGCTTCTTGGCATGCGCATTTACCGATGTAGCTAACTAGGTCAGCTAGTTGCAAGGCCCACCTGATTCAGTATAAATAGTCATTCATACATTAAAGCAGTTACTATAACTGCGGTGTATATCTTACTGCACCAAGTGCTGTTTCTTTCTTTCTTACTCATGACGGACACCTGTTTCTATGACGCAATCGGAATTTCTGTGGCTCCGTTGTTTGCATAAACGCGCGCGGGCGCGACCTCTTCGGATCGGCTTTAACAGGTCGCTGCGGAATCTCGGTCGGGTATGCGTAGTCCGCCCACAACGTACGTCGAAGCGATTCCATGTGACGTAGACAATAAGAGGCTGGTCTCGATTTCTGGCTGCTGGCCAAATTTGGCTTCGCCGTTTTTCGGAACCGCGCGTCGGTTATGACGTGTTACCGAAACTGGGGGCGTTTGCGCAGCGTCCGGGTTTTATGGGAATCGCTGATTATGTAATTGTATAATTGTAGCCGAGTCTTCCTCGTTTCAAACAACTGTCGCGTCCGAATTGCGTGGATGACACGATTTTTTAAGTTTGTTTGTGGCGCGGAAGAAGTTTGGAATTCCCCGAATGTTCGCGGATCAAGATGCATTTGGAGCTGGAAGCAGCGGGGAGATCTAAATAATCGTAATCGTAAGCTCGAGAATTTTGCAGCGCCCAACGGAAGCTAAGTCACGGGAACCAGCTTATTCACAGGCGATCAGTCAAAACAAAGTCGATAGATAGGAAGGGTTCGGTTCCAGGTCAAGATCTAAGAGTCAGACTGGCAGACAGCTCGCGGCCATGGACGGCTACGGTGTATGATGTTTGGAATTGGAATGGCGAAGAGATTGAAAAAGAGGAGGAATCAGGATGGGATTTGTGGAAGAGGAGTGTTTTCAATTTTGAGCGACACTCAGTCGATCTATTTAGCCTAGTAGGAAGTGGCCAGGAGAGAAAATGTGTTGGAAAATACGTCTTCAGTTTGTCAATCGTAATCTCTACATTTCTAAAGCGCAACCGAAAAGCTGAGCGCATGGCACTAGCTTATTCACGAGCGCTGCGTCAAATCAATGGGGTTGTCCTAAGATGCCATGTCAAGAACCAGAAGACCAGAGAGAGGAGGGGAAGGCTAGGGTGGGTTGTGTTTAAGCTGAGAGAAATAGGAAGACTGCCACAGCGTTAATATTCTCAACGTTGACGTTGAAAAAAGCCGAAGAAGTAGCTCGCTACGACGTGCTACATAAATTGTCATAATTTACATTACATTAAAGTCTGTATCGTGTTTGTAAAGCTGCTGCAGTCATGTTTCTACTTTAGCAACAAGCTACTTCTTGCTTTTGATTTAGCCACAAGCTGCTTCCTGGTTTTTGATTTAGCCACAAGCTGCTTCCTTCTATGCACTATTTTGAAACGAGAGAAACATGCAATAAACGCGCGATGGTAACTGGGTTTGCCAATGAATTACCCAGAACCAAACACCACCCAAAGCAATATTTAATCTATTTACAAATTGGTAAAAGTAAACATCTATCAGAAACAAGTCTACAAATTTGCAATATATACTGCACTAGTAATTATAATTTTTACAAGAATTTTCTAAATGAAGCCACTTGTGGTCTTTGTTTACAAATCCGTAAATGAAGCGCCTAATTTCAAGTTGTGTGCATCAATTATTATGCAAATGAGCACGTGATGTAAATATTTGCCTCAACCCTTTAGTCGCAGTGGTAGTCATGGGCGATCTGCGAGAAGCGAAAGAAAATAAAAAGCAGCCCAGAAAAAGTAACTCAGGTGTCACTCGCCAGTGATGCTACACCTCGAAAAATTGACTATTTTGCTACCGATACCGATGATTAGCTTAGGGAAAAGATTAAATTAGCAAAGTACTTTTTTGCAGCTTAAGGGACTTCCAGACAGCAAATACGCTGTTCTTAAGGTCTAAAGCCATTACTTTCAAAGGGTACAGATAAGAACAGAATCGTTCCATGACACCAAGTGACGTCAAATTTCTGAGATTCCACGATCACTCTTTTCAGTGTTGGCCGTGGGCATGATGGTAATGGTAATCGTAATTCCGGGATTTCTACAGCGCCCAACGAAAGCCACGTCGCGGAGACGAGCTTAGTCTCAACCGCTTAGTCAAAACAATATCAATAAGCAAAAGGGCTTGGTTCCAGCGCAGGACACTCAGTCTATTGTCGAGTTCTTCCGGACGTATTTTGCGACTGGTGCTAGGTGGCGTCTCGCCTTTAGTGCTACTGGGTGGTCACAAGGTTCAGACAAATAAGCTAACGCATGTAAATGTACACGTTTTTCCTCGACCGTGCTCATTTTATTTCAATGAATTTATCGGGTGAGATCGTTCACCACCGCTGCCCGTTTGAATGGGCGCCACGCCATTTAAGGTTCCCGTGTACCGACCGTGCTAGCCCGAAATTCAGATCTCTGAAATATAGCCACTATCGGTATGCAAACTGACATCCTCACGACCAGAGGCGCCTTGACGTACGCTTTAACCAATGTAGCTAACTAGGCCACAAGTTTGGGCTGAGGAGTGAAAGTTTCGTATGATTACCAGCATAGGTCATCACACGCGGCACTTACAAAGGCGCTACATCATTGTTTCGATACACATGGATGCCTCATTAGGCTTAGGTCACAGTTGTACTGCAACACAAAACATCTTCCAACCATGACAGTGTTCGCTAATGTGAGACGCCTATCACTGAGTTACCAAATAAGATGACGTTGGTGTGGTCAGGAATGTAGAAAATCATCGCCAACACAACCATCACGAGTTGACATGGCCACTTCAAAAAAGCAGTTACGGCCATCAAAGGCGCCGCTGAGGCCATCAAAAGATCCAACATGGCCACATATAAAGGCCAGAAAAAAGACGACAAAAAGAGCCAAATGGCCAATAGGAAAATATTTATATCGATTTAATAAAAAATATATTTTAAAAAGGGACAACTTTCTATAGATGGAGGTAACTAAAGTCTAAATCCTCCACGCTGACTGTCACTTTCACAGGTCTATTCTTTGCGCTCTAAATATTTTGCAAAACACTGCAACCGACGAGGGAATATACTGTATTTCCAAATTGGTGAAAATAAGCATTATTCAGAAACATGCCTATGAATTTGTAAACGACAATGCATGATTTACAAGCAAAGATTCGAAATTCGCAAATGAAACAGACTGTATTCGCATTCATTTATCGCAGCTCATTAAAGAAAATACATGTTGCATTTGCAAGAGTTGTTCACACATTTGTAAACAAAGCCAGCAGAAAAAAATAAGGCACACTAAACAATAACCTAAAACTAGCTCTAAATCGCCGTTTGCATACATATGTTTACCAAAAAATTAACTACCAATTTGATTGGTTACCACAATAAAGCCCGGTAATTATAATCGCCCCAATTACCAGCAGTTCTACTTTTTCAAACTGCCTATCCACCACAGGCTGCCTCTCTGTCACAGTGAACAGAACCTGGATATTGGTAAGACATTCCTCTTTCCCATTTCCCAACTCCTCTTCTTCCTCTCATCTCTCTTTCTGCTCCAATCCCAAACATCACCCACCGTAGCTGCCACGATGTCTCTGCCTGACTTTGGATCTTGACCTGGAATCAAACACTTTTTCCTATTGATTTTGTTTTGCCTGAGCACCTGTGAATAAGCTGGTCCCCGTGATGTGGTTTTCGCTGGGCGCTTTAGAAATCTCGGGATTACGATTACAACTAACCTGAAAACGGTTTTGCTTTGATGCTCCATTGGTTGACGCCTTGAGCATTAGACACACAGTGTTTAACTCAAAAACCAAATTCACTGTCTGCATATAACTCCAGGTTTTAGCTCATAACCTTACAAAGAATTCTTATCCAAGAATCCAAAAGAACTCTCTTTTGGAACTCCCTTCCTGTTTCTGTTCATTCTGCTAAGTCGCTTCTGTCGTTTCGTTCTCAACTTAAAACTTACATTTTTCCAATTGCTTATCCACCGTAGGCTGCCTCTCTCTGTCCTGTGGACTGACCTGGATGTTGACCTGATTGTGGCTTGGCTATGGTGCGCCATCTGGTGATGCCTTGTGCACTAGACACCGACTCATTAGAAGTTCCTAATTATTATTATTTATTATTATTAAGAATCCATTTAAGTCAGATCTTAACTGAACTTGCAAAGCAGAACACAGTATCAAGAGCCACAACATGCTACACATACTGTAACATATCACATGTCTTTCACATGCATTTAGTTTACAATAAAAAAATTAATATTACAAAACTTATGGCAAATGTAATTACATGATAAGCTACACACACCACATGTTATGTTACAAGTAACATGTGAATCCTGTAACACAATTTAGCCACATATTTAACACAAGAGACGTTGCATCCAACATGTAAAATCTGCAGCAACACAAGGCAACAGTGAACAGAACCTCTGTATATTGGTAAGACCTAATGCTTCTACAACCTAATTAATCAGCCGTAAAAATGAGCATTGTAAGTTTCGTTACACTTAAATCAAAACCTCGCAATAAAGCCATTAAAATGTTACGCTGCATCAGACGTGAAGCTGAGCACATGACGTTGACGACGACCTCACGCGTCGGCATGGCAACGGCCATAGAAACATTGGTCCTGCTCCACAGACTGTTCGATAGACGTTGTAAATGGTGTCTTTTTGTGATGGCCTACGATAATAAACAAGAATAATTTTATTTCTGTATTGTATAACTTCTAAGACGCCACTATGAATGTGTGCATTTACGCATGCATATACATATCTATGTATGTATGTATTATTATTGTTATTGCATTTATTGTGTGTAAGGTAAGTAAGTCTGAGACGCAAAGCAAATGTGAGTGAAGGACTTGCTCGAGGTCCCTACACAGTAACCATCTAAAAGAAGGTTTGAACCCATACTCTCTGCATTACAAGCCCAGCACTCTATCCAATCTGCTACCGTGACCTACATACAAGCCAAGCGCTCTATCCAATCGGCTACCGTGACCTACATACAAGCCAAGTGCTCTATCCAATCAGCTACCGTGACCTACATACAAGCCCAGCACTCTATCCAATCGGCTACCTTGAACTACATGCAAGTCAAGTGCTCTATCCAATCGGCTACCGTGACCTACATACAAGCCGAACGCTCTATCCAATCGGCTACCGTGACCTACATACAAGCCGAGCACTCTATCCAATCAGCTACCATGCCAAAATCAGCGTATTCATGTATGCTTGTGTTTCTTTATGTATGCAAGTAAACTGGAGACTATATATACAATTTCTTTGGGTAACAGCATACAGAACTGCCCCATAACTAGGGCGTGTCATAGCTGAACTGCGTTTGGGATCATGTCCCTGACTGTATCATACCAGAACCTGTGTGATAACTAAGCATCTTATAATGAGTCTCTTGTGTACGTATGTATGCTTGAACATATCTGAGCAGTTATATAGCGCCATTATAATTTAATCTCTAATCTTAAAGCTGTCATGGTAATATTTTTAAAATTGCAAAAGGCATCAACCAGGGGTATTCCAAAGCCAAAATAAACAAACATGACATCTAATTTCAATAAATTTAAGTAAATAAATTAATTAATTCATAAACACATAAATAAACACATAAATATATCATCAGATACATACATAGGAGATCAGATGGATTGGAAAAAGAAATGATGCTGGCTTGTGGAGAGGGAAAGAGAAAACAAGGGAGACCAAGGAAAAAATGGATGGACAAGATACACGAAGCAACTGGAATGAACTTGGCACAACTAAGGGACGCGACATTGGAAAGAAAGAAATGGAGAAGATTGATCATGACGGTCGCTAGAGCTCAAAGAGCTGACAGCACAAGGTGACAAGGTGACATACATAGGTCCACAGAATCTACGAGAGGTGGAATACATTACCATTTCTCTGGTGGTCTGCCCGTCAGAAACATGTTCTGCTGGATCCGATTCCACTCCATCGATGGTGTGTCCTTCGAAAGAAATCAAAAAAGAAAACTGGGTAACAAAAGGAAACAGTTATGGACTAACATAAAGATGTTGTCATCATCATCATCATCGTCATCATCATCAATCGTCATTATCATGTCCTCAACATCCATCATCCGCCATCACTCCTCTTCCTCAGATCCTATCCTGATACCTCTTCTTTCCCTTATCTATACTGCAGATCCTATTCCAAAAACCACCCACCGTATCTGTCCACCTGCCTGCCTGCCCGGACTCTTGGATCTTGACTTAGAACCAAAACCCTTCCTGCCTACCGATTTTGTTTTGACTAAGCACCTGTGAATAACCTGGTTCCCACAACTTTGCTTTCATTGGGTACTGTAGAAATCCCAACCTTATGATTACGATCCACCACAAACCACCACGATCCACCTCCTCCACCACCACCACCACCACCACACGTCATCATCATCAGCAATCCCAAACCAGCGCCCCATAACACCAGATACCAGTGAGGCTTCTTGCATTCATCAGAAATTGGATCACAGTAATTCTCTACTTACGAACAGAATGCTGATATGCTGACTGAAGTAAAGACCAAACGCTCCGCAGGTCATAAGTATTGCCATGACAACGGCAATCCATATGATGGCTGACTGATGCACGACAACAAAACTCTCCTAGCAACCACAAATTATCAATCAATAAAATAATAAATCAATCAACCAATCAATCAATCAATATTATTATTATTACTACACCATCCTATTGGCATAGATCATCTGTACCCAAATTTGTCAAAAAGTCCCTTCTCGGGGAAAATCCCCTGTTGCTCCCCATTAGCTACAACCTCACCCACTCCATGTCCCTTTTGCTCTCCACTCCTATGACCTCCTCCCCACTCAATGTTCCTCTCTCTACCCATTCCATGTCCCTCTCCCTCCCCACTCCTATGACCTCCTCCCCATTCCATGTCCCTCTCTCTCCCCACTCCACATCCTTCTCCTTCCCACCCCTATGACCTCCTCCCTTCTCCTCTCTGCCCCCTGTTAAACAACCTCTAAGCCACCACATTAACCTACCCATGAACATTACCCTACATTGCAGATCACGCAAATGCTCAAACTAAATCCTCACAGCAAATACCATTCACATCAAGTAAGTAAGTAAGTAAGTAAGAAAGTAATGCATTTGTTAACACGCCATATGTCCATCGACTGAGCGAGGAATCGTAGGCGTAAATATCAAATATCACATCAAAGTATCTACACACACACAGTATGCTAAATAACAAACACACTGCTAGCATACTGACCTTATCACAGGTAAGACATGGTCCCATGATGTACAAATGCAGTATGTCAAGTACAAGGGTCATGATACTGAGCGTGTAGGCATAAGCCAAGAGCAGCATGAAGGCAAACTGATTATCCTCTCCTACACAATTATTTATCCTAAAAAACAAACAAGTAGTACCTTTAAAAGGCGCTATATAAATGTCCAGATAAACACATACACACACTCACACATACACACATACACACACACTCAGTTACAAAGGATAACTCTTGTAACTGAAATTGAAAACCAAACAGAATAACCATTGAAAAATGGATATCCTGAAACTAAGAAGGAAAACTAAAAATGGTATAGAAATTAAAAAACCCCAAAATGGATAACCACAAATTTATTATGGATGACCAAAAACTAAGAAAAGCATGAAACAGCAGATGACCAAAAACTAAGAAAAGCATGAAACAACAGTGATCTTAAAACCCGAAATGGATAACCATGAAATCCTGATGAAAGGCCGAAAAATAAAAGTCACAACCGAAAAACTTCCACAGACCAATAACGGACAAACCACAAAGCATAAACCTAAAACCTTGAAAATAACCAAGTCCATTCAAAAACCTCAAATCACACTGAAAATAAAAACAATAAATAGCTGATAATTTATATCTGCAGAGATTTGTAATCTCCAGAGATTTTGAAATTTATATTCTCCAGAGATTTTGAAATTTATATTCTCCAGAGATTTTTAAATTTATATTCTCCAAAGATTTTGAAATTTATATTCTCCAGAGATTTTGAAATTTATAATCTCCAGAGATTTTGAAATTTATATTCTCCAGAGATTTTGAAATTTATATTCTCCAGAGATTTTGAAATTTATAATCTCCAGAGATTTTGAAATTTATATTCTCCAGAGATTTAGAAATTTATATTCTCCAGAGATTTTGAAATTTATATTCTCCAGAGATTTTGAAATTTATAATCTCCAGAGATTTTGAAATTTATAATCTCCAGAGATTTTGAAATTTATATTCTCCAGAGATTTCGAAATTTATATTCTCCAGAGATTTCGAAATTTATATCCTTCAGGAATTTTATAATTTTGTAAATCTCCCAAGATTTTGTAATTTATATCCTGCACAGATTTTTTCTTCAGAGATTTTATAATTCACATCCTCCCGAGATTTTTAATCCCTGAGGAAACATTTTTACCGCAGGCAAAAAGTATTAAAATCGCACAGCAAGGAAAACCCTTTCTTCAATTGTCTGTCAGTTCTCAACTCATCATGCTGTTTCCTGTGGCCTGGCTCCAAAAATGACTAAACAACCCGGCTCCTGTGGACTTGATTTGATACAATGCAAGTATGCTGGTCTCCCTCATCCTGCTTCTGTGTAAATTATCCCATATCCCACAAATGAGACATAGGGGAGGCGCTCATCTCCTTTTCTTTAAACCCTTGAGCCGGCCATGGACGAATCCCAAGGTCCTGGACACGGGGCCAGTGCACCACAGGACTTGCCGTTTACTTCCCAGCTTACACCGGTACCAAATTATACTGCTCGGTGACAGAGGCACAGTGTGCGCAAACAACTTACCCATGGTCGTTACACAGAGTCGAACCCGCAACCGCATGATCATTGACCAAACACGTTACCAATAGACCACCGTGCCGCTTTTGTGTGGTGCAGAGAAATTTCAGAGATTAACATCTACACTCAGATGACAATATCAATCTGTAAAACTTACCATGGACAGTGGTGGTCCATTTTTCGGACGCAGTGACCGCACCGACGGCAGTGATGTGTGGACGACGGTCTGTGAAGAAAGCATTTCTGACAGACATTCCAGTCCACTGATTAAGCACAAAGCAAAACAAACTGACCAGAAACGCAAACGTCATTTAGGCTAGCAAACAGTGCCTAAGACGAAATTAATAAAACAATTTATATAGTGCCAAGCCCCAATCAAATCAATTTGTTAGAACCTAATCAAATCAATTTGCTAGCACCAAATCAAATCAATTTGTTAGAACCTAATTAAATCAATTTGCTACAATGTAATCAAATCAATTTGCTAGCACCTAATCAAATCAATTCACCAGTTCTCTATAGGAATCAGCTGATGGCGGCTCCTAAGCAAAGTCAGTGTGTGCCAAAAATTCGGGGCCAGTCTAGTCAAAAACCGGATTATCAATCCATGATGATATGGAAACAGAGAAGTAGGAAAATGATTTGAGGAGTACAAACATTGTGGTTTACAAACGTTGTGGTTTACAAACCTTGTGGTTGGAGATTGGATGAAAGTGAACCAGGGTTCATAGTCGAAACTCGAATAAAGCTTGTAATGCAGAGGACTGATACGATACCATACACTGCAAAATAAACCACACAATTTCGTAAGGTAAGTGACCGTAAAGTAAGATAAAATAAATGTAAACATAAAAAAATTTCTCAGTGTCATGCAAAAGCTGCGTCAGGGAAACCAGCTTATTCACCGGCGCCATATCAAATAAAGTCTGCATAAGCCGTGTTGTTTGCTTCACTGCCAGGTCAGTATCAGGGAGGGGGCAAGGTAAGGCGATGTAAGACAAGGTAAGATAAGGAAAGGTATGGTAAAGTAAGGTAAAGCAAAATAAGATAACGTAAATTAAAGTATTTCAGTGTCAAGGACAGCAGTTGATGGGAGTCATTGAACAGAACACGAGTGATTACAATACAATAATTTACTAATGTAAACACAGTATATATATAAATATACACACATGTATATACACACACACACACACACACACATATATATATTCGTTTAACAAAATACCTAACATTACAACACCACAGTCTAGCAAACCAGAAGACTAACACCAAAGACTTACTATCAATAGATCAACAACAGCAGAAACCTACTAGAATTTATTATTAGACTGATAACACCACAGACATAATTATCATTAGATCAACAACAACAACACAACAAAACAACACAGACTTAACTATCATTAGACTCTCAGCAGCACAGACTTACGAATCATTAGACTGGCTGGCATCTGGCCACCAAGATATCGAGGAATCAGAATAGCCATCCAGGTGCTCCAGTTCCCATAAACCCAGTAAAGGACAACGATCGAAGATGCAACAAGTCCCAGCCGATCCTTCAAAATTCGTAGCCGACCCAAAAATGGTACGTTGAAGTTCCAAGTCATGGAGTGACAGCTTGCGACTTCCATTTTCTCGGGAAAGCCACCATTTCTGTTCTCGATGTCGTAAGCTCTGTGGTTCCCAGGTTCTTGCGTTGATCCGTCGCTGGAATTCATCGCCACTGGGAAACGCCAACCCAGTCCGGGCATACCCACAAACCCGTTACTAGGTGGGGTTTGAAAATCCATGAGATTTTGACAGTGCTTTGATATCGTAAGACTGGAAAGTAACGCAAATATAATAAAAATTGCTGAAATAAAACAATGTCATCGCTTAACATATTTCTAACATTGCTTGGTTATTTTGCTCATGGCAGTCTTGTGAACGATAGTTACTTACATACAAATATCTAATCTAATCTAAAAACTTCTATAGCGCCACTGTAATAATGCTCAAGGCATCAGTCGATGGTCGCTGCTAAACAAAATCATTGTCCAAGCCAAATTCCATGGTGAGTCCGGGTCGAAAAGCCAGAGGGGAGTCCAGAAGTCACATTAATTCTTTGTTTCCATTGTTGTTTTTTAGCTCCATGCTTGGTCAAGAGAAAGAATTCTTGCCGTTTTATCCACACCATTGCATTTTAACAATTTCCTTTCTTTAAAACAGCAATTGGTGAAGTAGAACTGATTTTGTTAATGCTTGTCTCTCTCAATCCTGCCTACAGATCAAGAGAAACTTGTTTCACCAACTTACACTACATCTTTTGTGGCTATGCTGGCTGTTTATTAGGCTTTTAAAATAAAACACCTCTTAATTAAAGCAGTTGTTGTAACGTAAACAGACCAATCCGTAACCAGGTCACGAAACTAAACTACCGTCAAAATGCACCACTCCCTCCAATAAAGCTAAGCACAATATAACAAAAACTGAAAATATCACCTTAATCAAAAGATCGGGTCAGAAGATTGGTTCTATTATCACGGTCGGAAGATTTCTTACACAACACAAAAGGACATTTTTGATTGTTTTACACATAATTTCCGATCGCTTCCTAGTAGTAGAAAAATAACCGCAGGAGTTCCAGAGAGCTCTTAATAGGTGCGCCTATCGGCCGTTATGGTATCAGTGCTTTATGACCAAATGCTTTCGCTAGATGGCATGATGAATGCTTTCGCTAGATGGCACGATAAAATGCAGTGTTTTAACAATTGTCTACAACGCATTTCAATCCTCCCAACTCTCCTACCTTCGTTAGTTATTTAGGCCCTACAATCCAATCACTCCGTTTAACCCGCTCCTCCGACGCTAGTATTTCTCCGCCCTCCCGTCACCTCATCCTTAAAAGTTGGCAATTGCTCAATAGACATAGCTACTCCATCCCTCTGGAATAAACTCCCACCAGAATTACGACATTAAATGATCAACCTACCAACTCACAAACTTTCACCCCTTGCATTTTCTGAGCAGACTTCTCTCTCAAAACTGAAAACACTCCTCTTCCACAAATCCTATCCTGACTCCTCCTCTTCCCCTCACCTATCTTACAGCTTCAATAGTAATAATTAGTAACTTCTAATGCGCCGATGTCTAATGCACAAGGCATCAACCGATGGCCCACCAAAGCCAAGCCGCAATTAGATTAATATCAAGAAGGTCAGTCCACAAGACAGAGAGGCAGCCTACGATGGATAGGCAATTTGAAACAGGAAAGTTTTAAGTTGAGAACGAAATGACAGAAGCGACTGAGCATAACGAACAAACATAGGAAGAGAGTTATAAAATTTAGGTCCAGCAACCGAAAAAAGAAATTCCAATTCCAAACACCATCCACCGTAGCCGTCTGACTATCTGCCTGCCTAACCTCTGGATCTTGCGTGACGCTTCTTGCCTGTCGACCTCGTTTTGACTGAGCGTCTCTTAATAAGCTGATTCCCTCAATTTAGCTTTCTTCCTCTTTCACAGATCCTATCATGACACCCCTTCTTCCTCTTATCGCTGTCTCCTCTCCAACCCCCAAACACCACCCCCATAGCTGCCACGCTGTCTCTCTGTCTGACTTTTGGAACTTGGCCTGGAACCGAACCCTTTTGCCTATCGATTTTGTTTTGACTGTGCACCTGTAAATAAGTTGGTCCCCGCGACGTGGCTTTCGTTGGGCGCTGTAGAAATCTCGGAATTACGATTACGATTTTTTGGGCGCTGTAGAAATCTCAAGCTTACGATTACGATTTTTACGAATAAGATATTTACGATTACGATTTTTACAATTACAATTACAATCCTATCTGGTTAAGTAGTCCTAACGTCCTAAGACAATAGATTGGCCTGCTATCTAAGACACCTGCTAAGCAACTGCTACTACAGCCTCTAAGACAGCGATTACCAAGACGAAAACTGCTAAACTGCGTGGAAGTATGGCATGCGCCAATAAAAACATTCCCTGAAGGAAGCAGAGAGGCTGCGGGATAAAGTTGTATAAACAGCGGACAGAATGTTATCTCGACCAAGGAAAGAGCTTTCGTTGAACGACCGACGAGAGGCGAACTCGTTAAAGTCACCGCAGATAAGCCGGGATCGAGTTACAGGCGACAAATCGCGGGACAGCTTCGACTGATAGATCACGAACTTAACGCTGGAGTTTTCAACGCGACAGACTGACGGAGATAGCGCACACCCTCACGGCTTGTCCGCCGAGCATAAACTTACCCATGAGGAGGGCTGCCCGGTGGGCCGATTTTCAGACGGGAGAAATGTTGGTTTATGTGGCATGTAGACTAGGACAGTTGCATCGGGTGTGATAAGGTCCAGCTTATTGGATAGGGTTAGTGAGATTAAATCACAATAGTGCTCATGTGATTTCTTCATGACTACAAAAAGCTAAGTCGCTGGAATCGGCGTTTTGACAGTTGTTCTGACAAAATGAAATCGGTGAGGCGGTTACAGGGTTTCTTATAGATTCCCCTTCTCCCCTAACATATCTTGCAGATCCGATTTCAAACACCACCCACTGCCTGCCTGCCTGCCTGCCTGCCTGCCTGCCTGCCTGCCTGCCTGCCTGCCTGCCTGCCTGCCTGCCTGCCTGCCTGCCTGCCTGCCTGCCTGCCTGCCTGCCTGCCTCCCTGCCTGCCTGTTGGATCTTGATCTGGACCCGAACCCACCTTGTCTATTGATTTTGTTTTGACTGAGCGCCTGTGAAAAAGCTGGGTTCCCGCGACTTAGCTTTCATTGGGAACTGTAGATATCTCGAGATTACGATTACGATTGTAGATTCAGAAAGGCTCCGGCCACTGCAGATATGAGACCTTCTAAAGACTTTTTCTAAATCTTCTAATGACTCCTAAATCTTCTAAAGACTTTTTCTAATCTTATACCAAAAACCAAGAAAACTAGCAAAGATAATTCCTGTATTTAAAGTAGAGACCCTGCTAGCAGAACACCAATTACCAGTCGAAGTTACTTGTGTGTAGGCCTAATGTATTTTGCATGTTTTTGGTGATTTAGCCAGATTTTATTTGATATAGCGCCAATGAAAAGTTGGTCCCCATGACGCATCTTTTGTTGGGCGTTGAGAAATTATCATTATTTATTTATATTACAAATATCGGTAGTGAAAATCTGATTGAACGAAGCCTGAATCTTACTGCAATCGATGCGGTTTACTCGTCATCTCATCGCCGGGGCGCAGACTGCGATAGGGTACCGTGGATGAGATAAGAACTTCATCGCTGAGGAACTGTTCTCATTGGCTGGATCCCGTTCTTAAAGAAACCCAAAGGAGGCGTGGCTTTATCATTTTCAGCAGCCGCTCCTAACTCCGGAGGCTGGCTTTTGCTGATGTCGGGGATGCTAATCGTAATCGTAAACTCGAAATTTCTAAAGCGCTACTTAAAACCTAAGGGCACGGCAATAGCTTATTCGTGAGCGCTGTGCCAAGTAAAAGAAGTTGTTTAAGATATTCGAGGAGACTAGAGAAGGAAGGAGATATTTACGGCTAACTCCCAGGGAAGAGAAGCGTTGAACAGAGTGGGTGGTGAGTTTCGAGAAAGTGACTTCGATGATTACAACACATACTGGATATTATTCTTATGCGACTTAGTATACTTCTGAACTTGGAGAAAAATCGTTGAGCTTGTATGTGGGTAAAACCTTTGTCTAATTCCTATTCTTACACATCTTGGTTTTGTCTAGGAAGTGATGTGACGCCTGAGAGATGACTTTTCGCTTTTGCGTATCGGGATGTGCGAGGAATATCTCTGCTGAAATCTTGCCGGAAGTCCTTAACTTTTGTGATAAGCAGTTGTGAAGTTTATTTTTCTCTAAAGGCACTACATAAATAATCAGATGCATGCATTCTCGAGCTGTAACTATCATCCAGGAGAAACCTTTAGATTTTGATCTGGTGCTGAACCTGCCTGTCGATTTTGTTTTGACTGAGCGCCTGTGAAGAAGCTGGTTCTGAAGGAGAACAACTGTAGGTCCGCAGCTGACGGAAGACAATTTAAAGGGAAGTCAACGATGCGTGTCCGTCACAAATCTATCGAGCATTAAGCGATTCTGAAAAATTCAAAGACTATAAGTCTTATCTCTCTACACTTCGGATTTCCACGAATTCAGTTCGTCTGCCCAGAAAGAAAGACGATTTGTTACGTCTTGCGATTCTAAAAATCTCGAGTATTCCATTTTCAATTTTCATTAGGGCCTATATTTGACAACAAACAGCATTAGTTAGGGTCGAAAGTATTTGTAACGAGATACACTCGACAGATCGCCTATAAAATCTTCACGAATTCCTTGCGTTGACAAAGTCACTTGTTAAAGGTTATAAAAGAGGCTTTGGATAAATATATAGATCTAGATACGCACACACTTTCCTATCCTTCAGTTCGTGCCTTCTGTACATGAACTTTGAACCCGAGGGCATCGACCAAGAGGAACTTCTGAAAGGCTTTGCATGAATATTTCGATCTGGACCAGACTTGCCATTGCAGCTACATAAAACTCGAACCCCGAGCTGTGACTAAAAAGAAACTCGAAACTGTGTCCGCCTGGCGATGGGTAGGAAACGCAAATCGGCCACCTTCGAGTCGGAGGAGGGGAAAGGGTACATGGGAAAGACGTTCGTGCGTTCGGACGCCGCCTTGCGATCGAACACGGCAAACGAACGCGAGAGGGCGAGAATGCGGGTCCTGAGCAAGGCCTTTGTCCGGCTGAAGACCTCGTTGCCCTGGGTTCCCCCAGATACGAAGCTGTCCAAGCTGGACACGCTGCGCCTGGCGTCACGCTACATCGCTCATCTGAGACGACTGCTGGCTGTCGGAGCCGACGGAGCGGAACCAAGGGAGCAGACGATCGCTGACAAAGATGGCGGACATTTCCGGTCCTTATCGTCCGACTTCGATCGATTGATGAGTTCCGACGATATCCATCCGATAAATCTGGTATTTTTATGTTTTCAATCGATCGATCAATCAATCAATCAAGCAAGCAATCCATCAATCAATCATTCATTCAATCAATCAATCAAGCAATCAATCAATCAATCAATCAATCAATCAACCAACCAACCAACCAATCAATCAATCAATCAATCAATCATGTCCGAGTGCCAGAATCTCGAGGCTGTACAAGATTACAAACTGACATGGCTGAACAAAATATGTATATATACATCTATTCGGTTGTAAATAAATGACCTTCATTCCTTTCGGTCATTTTTCAGATGAAGTGCTCATGTTTTGTCCAAGTCTTGTATGCCTTCGCTTAAACTCATATTTATCCAGCCTAGCCGAGGGTTTTCTTAGCTTCTCATAGCCTCGCATCTTGCATGTAGCGCTATATAGGGGGACCTTAAATGGTGTGGCGCCCATTCAAACGGGCAGCGGTGGTGAAGGATCTCACCCGATTAATTCGTTGAGAAATGAGCAGGGTGGAGGCCATACGGTCGCTATGGAAAAACATGTACATTTATATGTTACAAATATTAGGTTGCGCTTAAACACCTTTAACTCGTTTTGTTCAACGCTATATATCCGCCATGTTCAATCATCATAACACGTGAATACGTGTTACGATGTTATTGGGTTACAAAAGATCATCATTAACGGCCTAGGCAGCCACAAGATGTCAGTAAACACTCAATAAGTAAGCAAGTAAGTAAGTATACTAATACAAATGTTATTCGGTTGTGCTTAGATATCTTTGTATCGCATTTTCCGAAGCTACATAGTCGTCAGTGTCGTTTACTTCAATTGCTGCCTTTAAGTCGGGTAGTGCCAGTCCAAAGCCTGGATGAAGGAGGAGGGCGATCTCAACAGCTTTTGATGCCATAAGATGTCGTTAAACCTTGGAAACTACTCATAGCAAGCGACCTCTTCCTATTTTACGAAGAGGCCGACATCATCGGCCCCGGCAGCCACAAGATGTCGTTTAAACACTGCGTATTAATACAAATAATCAAGTCTCGCAAAAACACCTTTAAATCGTTTTCTTCCAACACTATATATTTGTGAATTTTGTTCAACCATTACATGCACTGAATAGCTGAATGCAGAAAAGCCGACGTCAACGACCCTGGCAGCCACAAGATGTCGTTAAACACAGAATACAAATACAAATAATAGGTTGTGGTTAGACACCTTTAAATCGCATTTAACCATGCTATATATAAATTCGTGAATCCGTTCAATCGTCGGTAATTTTGGGAATGTGTCAATCGACGTTAACGGCCCTGGCAGCCACAAGATGTCGTTAAACACTGAATACTAAAACAAAAGATGTGGCGCCCATTCAAACGGGCAGCGGTGGTGAAGGATCTTCACTGAAAAATGAACGTGGTAGAGAGGTCATACGATTTTCATTTATATGGTTTCATCGCGATATGAAAAATTAGTCTAGCGGTTCTCCCATGAAAAAAGGATGGTAAGCATTGCACCAACCCCTCTCTGCCCTCCTCAAAGCAATGGGGTGTCTTGTTTCCCGGGGCTGCAGATCGGTCTTCACACCCCAACGACAAGTCGTGCCCTGTTCGTCTGCCGGTGTATGCGTAGGTGTATGGGAACGCAGGTGTAAATGCCATACAGGTGTATTGAAGATTTACATAGCTATTTTTGGATGAGACTCGGCGCTGACCGGGGGGGGGCTCCAGGGTCCGGACCCCCCTCAGCCATGGCCGGGGGTATAAGGGATTACTGCATATCTGGTGAGGTTTGTTGAAGTTTCCCAAAATCATTAGATTTCGACCCTGTTTCTCTAACGGACTATGATCGATAGATTGAGTGATTTGATCGATTGATTTGGTTTTTGATCAATCGATTGATTTGATTGGTAGATTTTTTGACCGTTTGATTGACTGATTGTTTTATTTATTGAACGATTTATTTATTGATCGATCGCTTAATGTCTAACGTAACATGGCAGAAGTAGTCATTGGATTGAATTGAATTGGATTAGATTAGATTAGATTAGATTAGATTAGATTAGATTAGATTAGATTAGGTAGATGGGGAATGAAGTAGAATTATAGCAGTCTTTGAGCAAACATCAAAGTATGAAGCGCTATCTACCTTATTTTTCTTGACCTCGGCATATGAGTTCGTGTGACCACTGACCAGCCCTCTCCTCGCCGCCTGATCTTCCCGTTGACAGAATACGGTCAGCATACACATAATAGTTGAGTAGGCTATGGGAGGGGGGTGCAAACGGAGCCGAAATCTCGAAACATCTTTCTATCCCAGCGGGGATTTGAACCCCGGACATCTCGATTGATAATCCAGCACATCATCCACTACAGACCAGCTTCATTTAGATTTTTTTAATATATATATATATATATACATATATACACATACATATATATACACCAATTTAAATTTAACGACATCTTGTGGCTGCCAGGGTCGTTAACGTCGATTGACACATTCCCAAAATTACCGACGATTGAACGGATTGACGAATTTATATATAGCATGGTTAAATGCGATTTAAAGGTGTCTAACCACAACCTATTATTTGTATTTGTATTCTGTGTTTAACGACATCTTGTGGGTGCCAGGGTCGTTTGACGTCGGCTTTTCCGCATTCAGCTTTTCATTGTATATAATAGTTGAACGAAATTAAAAAATATATATATATATATATATATATATATATATATATATATATATATATATATATATATATATATATATATATACATACTTGCTCTTGTGACATTAATCTACGATGTCGGCACAGCCTTTGATCTTCGGCGTCCTTTGATCTTTTACAGTCGTGGCCTTTCACGTCCAACCTACGCAAGTCTTCGTCGTTCCAGATCCAGCATCCGTCGCCAGGAACACGATCCACGGATCTTCGGACAACGACTAAAGCAACGACGACAACAACGCCATCATCATCGTCGTCGTTATCATCATCGCCGTCAGCAACAACGCATCAAGCAGCTTCGCCAATAACGTCCTAACCTTTTCAACGTTTGCTAACAAATCTCATCTTTGTATAATATGAACCTATTTTTCTGCAAGAACTCACAAATACGCAATATGTAACATCATCAATATTAGTATTTTTTATAAATTTATTTACTTATAATTTTTAACCCAAGGAACAATATTCCTCAGGATTATAAAAATTAGGGAAGCGTGATTCTGAGAAGGCTACTCTTTGCTGATGGCTGTTTAAGTGGAAAAGGTGCTGCGAATTATTATTATTATTATCATCATCATCATCATCATCATCATCATCATCATCATTATTATTATTATTATTATTATTATCGAACGCATCATTAATAGACAATTTGTGGTTCACACAGTCACTTTGACCTAGGTGGGGGCTAGTCAATCCTCAATATTAGAGCACAGCTTACGCTATCATATTATAGCTACGCGCACACACCTCTACACACACACACACACGCACACTCACACGCACGCACATGGAATATTCCCTTAACAAACGACAAGCGATTGTTTGTCTCGAAACGCATGCAATCATATCAGATGCGCGTGTCTTACACAATTCATTCAGACAGATTAAGAAAGCGGGTCATTGATGGCTATTTGGAATTTAATCGATGGATGAGTTGAATGGTTCAACAGTTCATTCAGCCGGGAAAATCACTCCCTGTGGGTAAGGCAAGGTTCACCAATGAGGAATTGTCGGTGAAATGTGAAGCCTTTATTATGGAGTTAAACGTAGAATACTGGTGGTTGTGTGTCTCATATGTTTCTCAGACGTCGACTGCTTCAAATGTCTCTTTCAGAAGATTGCACCAGTTCAAAAGTTCAAACGACGTCGTTGCAGTTTGAAATATATGTTTCAATGTTTCCTTTGAACGGATATCTCATCTGCCGTTAAGTGAATGCAGCGAATGCAGTAAATTTTAAATAAATTTAACCTATTAACCTCTAAATGCTTTTATTGAAAACCTAACCTTCAAGAATTTAAAAGAAGACACAGTCTTACAGGCAGCGACGGGTAACAGAGCGCCCCTCGTAATGCGAACCCTATAAGGGTTCCAGACTTGCGCTGTGCAGTAAAAACCTTCACGCATTGTTGATCAGCGCCATCGATTGAAGCTTGGTCATTGGGTAGTGCCGCTGTATATATATATATATATATATATATATATATATATATATATATATATATATATATATATATATATATATATATATATATATATATATATATATATATATATATATATATATATATATATATATATATATATATATATATATATATATATAACTATTACTACTACCACTACTACTACTACTACTACAAATAATAATAGCAATAATAATAATAATACTGCAACCACAGCAATGACTATACTACTACTGTTAACAATATTCATAATATAGATTTTTTTTATCCCGAGGTGTCCTTGCTACCTGGGGTAAAAATTGTTGATGATGACTGTAATATCAATGACGATGATGATTTTAACAGCAGAATTAATAGTGCCAATAATAATTCTACTACTACTACTACTACTAGTACTACCACTACTACTACTACTAGTGCTGGTGGCGGTGGTGGTGGCTGTAGTAGGAATAGTAGTAGTAGTTGTAGTAGTAATAATAATAATAGCAAAACATACATATGCACACATACATGCATTAATAAGTATAATTATACATGCATAAATACATACTTATATATGCATACATACATATATACGTATACTCATTCATGCATATGCACATGCACACATACGCACACATTCAGGCACACATACAAACATACATTCAGACGTACATACAAGTGCGCCATCAAAGCATGCCTAAGAGTTCAAGGGCTGATAACGAACTGCTGTCGAATCGGTTCTTTCGTAGGGGTTCCTGGAGTAGTGGAAGTGTCTTCCCCAATCGAACAGGACAAGCCATAAAACCACCTAAAGGGCAAATTGAGTGTGAACCCATGTCCCGGCTCTTAAGTCTTAGATGTTTATGCAGAAAACGATCACCCACGCCCCAACCCAACTACTTCTCCTCGATGACTTCTTGACCCCGGCTTCACCTTTTTCTCGGTAAGCCGACCCCGAGCGAGGAACCCCTTATCTCGAACCCCCGCGTCCTTTAATCACCCTATCACTCAGTGGCCAACTAAATAGGGCCTTATCTCGGCTTCAATCCGCCATTATCGCCCGTTCTAGTGAAACTCCCTATTATCGCTCACCAAATGATGAAGATCGCATACGACAGGATAACGACTCTCGTTGAGATATCGAACGCCGGCGAGATTTGGGGACGTATCTCAGTTGTTATATAGCACCTTTAAGAACCACTTGAACGACATATGGCCTATGAAAAGGACTCTATAGATACAGGCCTACAAGGACACATATATGCCTACATAGGCTACATACCTACAACATTAATATTTAATATACGTACATGCCTAGCATACGTAAATACATAGTATACATACAAACATATGTACGTACGTACATACATGCACGCATTTTATAAACTTACACAAATTCGTTCAGCGCAAACTTCGATGGTTTGGCCACGTGGAAAGAATTCCAGCTCTCCAAATCCCACCCAATGCAGTACGTGTGAGATTCGAAGGAAAGAGAAAAACGAAAGAACGATCACATGGACTGCGCTGGATAGAAAACATAAACGAATACATAACAAGCCTCTTGGCCCGAACATTATCACCACTAGTTTCTGACGCTAGCCACCTGGCGGCTATGGGTGCTAATAAATGACTTCCATTATTTTCGACCATTTATCAAATCCAGTGCATCAGTTGTGTTTAGTCAAAGAGCCTTAACTGTTATGTCTTCGTTTATGTTTTCTATCCAGCGCAGTATATGCGGTCTTTCTGTGTGTTTTTATCTTTCCTTTTAATCTCACAGGTACTGCATTGTGTGGGATTCGGTCAAGTGGAATTCTTTCCACATGACCAAACCATCTCTGAACGACTTTGTCTGGCACAGTTGTCTGCTTATCCAAGGACCTTCGTATTCCAGCATGTCTAGTTCTTTAGCCTTCAGACAGCCACAGTTTTTCATAGTCAACTCCTTTGTGCTTTTGGGGATCTCTTCTCGTCTTGCTTTCGCGGGGTCCAGTATTCTGATCCACGTAGGAAGATGGACTGCATCATCGGCGTCCAAACTCCAGTACCTCATCCTGTCCCCTACGTTCTCTAGGTCGTCTGGATCTATTTGTTCCTCGTGTTAAGTCCTCGCTTGCGCAACAGAGGGCTTTTGCTGTTGTTGGCCCATCTCTATGGAATGGACTTAAGCTTTCGTTTCGTGCAAGGGTCACTGTTGGTGATAGAGCTCAGTCAGAGCTCGTCGTTTAAAGACGTTCTTATTTCCCCGGGGTTCTCATGCTGGATGCGCCTCTGAGTAGTTTGTTCTGTAAGAAGCACTATATACTCTGTAAGAAAAAGTGTGGACCACTTTGTCTACATCTAATGTTGAGCGGATTTTGCAACACTAATGTGGATGTTTGTGCAACAAAGTGTGGACATTTTTGTGCAACACTAAGTGTAGCAAAAAATATGCAACACTCAATGTGGATTTTTAATGCAACACCAACGTGGACTAATATTTCTTCTTTAAAGGAGGCATAAATTTGTTGCTAGAAAATGGATCTTTCAGTATGTTAATATAAGGCAAACACATACATGTCACAAAATATGCAGTTTATATAGTTAAACTGTTACTGCCATTCAGAGACACCCAAAGTGACCCCGAATTTGACGTAAGTACAATGTCCGATTTCAGAAATATCCTAGACGACAGTATGTGGCTCGAGATTTTTGGAGTCAGCTTGACAGTCCAAATCTATAGGTTTACGGATTAAGCACATGGAAAATACTGGTCGCTCGATGCAGTGAATTTCGTATACGCATGAATGAAATCATCGAAACCAGTGAAGCACACGATTTCGGTTGACTCAGTAAAGTCAGCAGAAACGGACTCGAACGGAAAATGTTTCTTAAATTATAATATCTGACTGAACAAACGGTTTAAATCCCGGCTGGAATAAACCTTTTTTTAGCATTAGATTTTGTGGTAATCGTAAACGCTTATATGAGCCGCCAGCGATATGCCGACCTGATAGCACCATTCACCAATTGTATAGCCAATTTCATGACTTCATGTCCTATGCGCAACGAGCTTGATTTTTCGGACTTCAGAACAATGGTGCTCTTTCATGTGTCAGTTAATTTTTGTTTTCTATGATTTTGGTGTTTTCTGCGTTAAGTAAAGATGTTCACTTTTGGATCTTGACCTGGAACCGGAGCCTTTTTGCCTATCGATTTTGTTTTGACTGAGCGCCTGCGAATAAGCTGGTCTCCGCGGCACGGCTTTCGTTGGGCACTGTAGAAATCTCGGAATTACGATTACGATACATGATGCATATTCATTTTACAGTAGAATAATATGACGTCATGCAGACGGGCGTATCTGCCGCAATCTGTCGTTTTCGTTTTAGCCACGCGTGGTCCGGCGCGAAGTTTCGTTCTTTTGTGTTTGGTGCTCGCCGGATTGAAAGCAAAACTATTTCACCGTAATTCTTATTCTGTTTTTATTCAGATTTATGTTATTGTGTTTTTAAAATGTTTGTTACATATGTGACATTTGCGAGCCATTTTACCCGCTTTTCAGAGCCGGTTTGCAAAGACAATAATGTTGGCGAGCTGCGAATCCATGTGCCTTGTAGGCCGTGCAAAGTTCTTTCTGTAAACTATTCAATCTGTTTCTTCACATTCTAAGGTCTCATATAAAACCCACGGTGCATATAGTTTCCAGATCTCCAGTAGGCGTTAGAATGGAATGTGAAGGTAGTTCAGGGACTGTTGACCCAAATCATTCCAGTATGGCTGAAATTAATCCCAAACCTGATGTGTGATTTGCGTGATAAGGGTATTGTGAAATAGAGACCACTAAAACCTTTCTTTCAATATCATGTAGCTCTGCCTCAAATACCGGCATACTTATAGTATCGGGGACCGTTAAGTAAATAAACATGGATTCTAATGCTTGCTGTTTAAAAAGGGTTGGGGTAAAAGTAAGGGTTATTGCGGCTTTGTAAATTTTTAATAACGTTTAATTGATGTTTGCAAATAGTGCTTAGCTTGGAGAAAGTCATTTTAGCAGAAACTACAACCAATCACAGTAGGCAGAAGCCAGGCCGAAAGCCTCGTCCCAAATTAGAGCGGTCCCCGATACTATAAGTATGCCCAAAAACCTTGTCTTTATTTTGTTTAGGCATGATATTACAATTAAAGACGTGATTTTGAAATACAAATTTTTTTACCGTTGTATTTAGACAAGACCGGCCATGTAAAGAGGAGAAGTTTGCAATGGCTAGATCCATTACAGACTCATTTCCAGTTTTCCGTGATGTAAGTACTATTTAGGACAGTTTTTACCTTGCTGCTCTTTGATTTAATTTTTGTTTTCTACTTTGTTCTAGAAGGTTATAGCTTACTTATCTTAATCTGCCAATTTCAAGTTTTTCAAAACACTGAAGAGGTTGCTCATTTCATTTTTTAATGTGGCAAGTGCTTGGTGAGGCATATGGGGCATAGAATACAATGGGAGATAATACTTATGGTATTGAAAGCGATTGAAGAGGAGAGGAAGTTGGGAGTGAATATGTCCAAGACTGCAAAACCTTAACATTGGCAATACTTCCATGAACACATTACTTTTTTGCACGTTACAGAAATTTCTTCTGTACTGTTTCACAGGAGAGGTTCTGTAATCCAGTGTCGCATACAGGTCATCTTGAAGCATCCATTCGATCCAGGCGGACAAGAAATCCCTTAATAAAAACGCTGTGGACTCATCCACATAAAGCTGGGTTAGTTGTTTTCCTTTTTAAAATAAAATTAGGGGTGCATATTACATGCATTGCCATTCAACCTGAACTGCTGCTGGAGGACAGTGTGTAGTGCTTTGTGAAGTTTCAGTAGAGTGGTGCTAAATGTCTTCTCAACTACTGACTTGTGTAGTTTTTAAAATCTCAGTTGCAGTTGTATGTGTAAGGTGAGATGGTAAAAAGAAAGGGTAAGATATGGTAAAGTGAAAAGGACATTTTTATAGCAGCTTTTAACAGGCTGGGAGTCTTGCTTTTCTTTCAGTTACATCCATCACTTGAATTTCAGCAGATGAAGGGAAGGATACTAACTTTAGCTGCTTTTCTTTCAGTTACACAGAGCATGTTTTTAAAATGCCAAAGGCCAGTTGCACTTACTAGTCAGTTGCTGCAAATGGCAATTAGGCAATTTGTGATGCTTATTTCTCAAGCATGACTGTGCTGTTTTAGGTTGGAGAGGAATTTTGGCTGTAACCTCTGCTGAAAAGTCGTTGACTGTTGAATTTCAGCAGATGAAGGAAAGGATACAAAATTTAGCCGCTTCATCGACTTTAACTCGGGACCTTCTTAACAACATTACTAAAGACTATGATGAAGGTATGTTGATGTGTCAGTTCCTTTTAAAGTTAATAAATGTAGCCATTTGCAATGTAGCATGCTTTTTAGTCTCTTTTAGTCTATCCTAAGTTAGTTGGCATGTTACTGTGTTTTAAGACATACTTGTCATTTCTGCGCTGATCCAGTTCACAATGCATTGGCCATTCTTTGGATGAGTATTCTTTCACATGCTACCTGTTTCTTGGTTGTATGCTCTGTTTTATTCATTGCAGCTGAAGTTAGCATTTTATTGCTTCTTGTAAGTTACAAACTCATCGTGCCTTGATTTACACCCATTTAGAAATTTATGCCGGCATATCCATTGAGAAGTTAATAAAAGGGGCTATTTATTTCTGGAGTTTTACTTACCACACTGCATCCAAGAGAGATTGAAGAAAATATTTAACAAAGTGAATCTTTCAATTTTTTAAAATAAATACAGATTAATACAGTATAAGATTTTACTTTATCAATAATCTGATATTTTACATTATAAATAATTGACCCTGGCTGAGCACCAAATTCCATGTGTTGCTTCAATTGCTGTATATTGTGGCAAGTGTGGACCTGGTTTCTAGTTGGCCAGACTACTGATATTCACTTTTCAAAGGTATCACGATGAAAGATCTAAAAAAACTTAATTGATTTCCAAATTCCATGACAAGGGCCATGACAAATACTGCTTACCAACACAATATCCCTGCATTACAGTCACTGCACTGGCTCTGAACAACTTTAAAATATGATTTTGTAATTTTGCTCTTGTCTCTGTAGGATGAAACAGTGGACGGTGCACTTGAGAGAATGGCCGACGAAGGCCAGCTCTATTTCGAATACAGAATACTTGTTATGTGAAGATGGATATCGCGGCAGCTACATTGGCTGCCTGTCAGCTCCAGAATCGCTTGCAAGATAGCTCTCCTCACACGCAAGACTCTCTCGACCAATCAACCAGCTTACCTGTCATCATCCTTACATCGCTACCTACCATCCAGGTCTCTGCGATCAGCTACACAAAACCTTCTGTCTTTCCCTGACATCCGAGACTTTCGGTCTGATTTCTCACGACGCGGATTCAGCAACTCAGCACCAGCCATTTGGAATAGCGTTCCTGTTTACATTACTCACGACAATATCTCGCTAGACACATTCGTAAAGCGGCTAAAGACCTATCTGTATCGTCTTGCTTTTGTTGTCTGACATGTAACCCACCCACACCTACGATTCCTCGCTCAGTCGATGGACATATGGCGTGTTAACAAATGCATTACTTACTTACTTACTTACTTTGCAGTGATCTCCAATAAGCATCATACTATATAATAGTGACATTCATTTTACTACCTCAAATGGACCAACTTCTTTAGTTACAGTCACTGACCAATTTTGTTATGTGCAACTAGTCCTATCGACAACCATCGAGTCCTCTGATTGGATTGTAGAAAAAGTTTCTTATATTGATTACTTGCTATCTTAAGGTTTCGGCATTTATTACTTTTAACTGTTTACCATGTTCATTGATTGATGCTTTGTTTTTAAGCTTTGTGAACTGTGAAAACCCTTAATTTGTGATTAAAAGTTGTCATTTAACCTAATAAATTGTAGTTAATGATTTGCTTATTATGTAATGAGTTCAGCACGTTAGTACGTCCATGTAGTAATAATTAAACATTGCTGCGTATAGGTAGATACAACAGTAAATCAATGCAGAAAACGTATAACATAACTATATGCAGCTGCACAAATGTGGCAAATTCCAATCTATAAATTTAGCTCCTAAACCACTAAAATGTATTTGCAGCACCACATAAATGTGGACACGACCGCTACATAAATGTAGAGATGCCACAACACAAATGTAGACATTACTAGTACATAAATGTAGAGATGCCGCAACACAAATGTAGACATTATTAGTACCTAAATGTAGATTCCGCACTACATAAATGTAGACATTATTAGTACATAAATGTAGATAGAGAACTACATAAATGTAGACATTCTTGCTACATAAATGTAGCCAAAATGCAACACCGATGTAGACCTCGTTCTCTACAAAAGTGTTGCAATTTGTGTCTACACTAGTGTAGACTGCCGGCTCGTCTACAAAAAGTGTTGCATAGAGGTCCACACATTGCCGATGAGCCAGACCTCAACATTAAGTGTTGCATAGAAGTCTACACTTGTAGACCGATTCTCTACACTATTTTTAAGAGAGTAAGTTATCAAATACAATACAATACATCGTTTCATACACCCTTGCCTTTATTTTCATTTCTATGATCATGTTCAAGATCAACGGTCAACAGGAAGGCGACTACAAGGTCCCATTCTGACATAGGAGAACAAGCTATGCCCACCGCGGCGTATCTTGGGACAAATACGTTAACCGTCTTTAGACTCCGACAGCAATGGACTCGTACAGAGGAAAGAAAATTAAGCTTTATCGTAATCGTAATCGTAATCCCGAGATTTCTACAGCACCCAACGAAAGGCACGTCTCTGGAACCAACTTATTCACAGGCGCTCAGTCAAAACAAAATCGATAGGCAAAAAGTGTTCGGTTCCAGGTCAAGATCCTAAAGTCAGGCAGAGAGACAGCGTGGCAGCTACGGTGGGTGGTGTTTGGGATTGGAGCGGAAAGAAAGATAAGAGGAAGAAGGGGAGTCAGGATAGGATCACTGAAAGAGAAATGTTTTAGGGCGGATGGACATGACACCCCTATATAATGGACAAATGAAGAAGGGTCGCATTTCGGCCGAGGGGGATAAAGTAATGTTGATGGCGGGAGCAGGGAAGATTCTACAGGGATGAAGATCGAGAACAGAGTTAAGGGGAGATCCTTCAAAACACAGCAGTGAAAGCCAGCTAAGAAGAACTCTCCATATCGTAGCAATGACTTTCTTTCCACTAGTCATAATAAAATATCGCTTCGTACCGAGAGAACCAAACACACGTCTCGTTCCTGTTAGACCAGATGGGAGAGAGGGCGTGACAGCTATTTCCATGCTTCTCCATATCCTGGAGAATCCATACCTAGAAAGGTGATCAATACATGCATGCATACATACATACACAATTACATACAAACATGCATATATACACACATACATACATACATGGATACATACATACATGCATACATACATACAAGTAAGTACGTGCATACAAACATACATGCATACATACATACACACATACATATACACATACAAACATACATACAAACATGCATATATACATACATACATACATGGATACATACATACATACATACATACATACATGGATATATACATACATGCATACATACATACAAGTAAGTACGTACATACAAACATACATGCATACATACATACACTCATACATACAAACATACAAACATACATACATAGATACATACAAACATACATACATACATAAGTACGTACGTACGTACATACTAGTCGCTTATGTTACAGTAAGCGACTCGCCAGGAGTGTTCTCGACATACTAAACACGCAAGTATGCAGTGGAATTTCATGAAGTTCTTGCCCGCAATTTACGAATCCGAGAAATCCTCTTCTTTCCGGCAGATATCGTCCAAATGGTTTATCACAACAGCTTCGGATTTGCGACCTAATACGATAAAATGTCGCTAATTAATCAGAATCTATGTCCCGATAAAGATATGTCGAAACGCGTAGCCAGGATCTAGAGCAAAGTCCATTACCGAAAAACGTCTGTGGTCTGTATGTGTGTTGAGTCAAGGTGGCGCTTATATCAAGTGTCGCATCATTCATTTCACTCAAGGGGTAGGCTATAATGGTCTAGTGGTTAGTGTATAAGACGGTCAATCGAAAGGTCGGGGGTTCAAACCCCGCCAGGGCAGAAACGTGCTTTGAGATTTCGGCCCCAGAGAAAGAGAGAGAGAGAGAGTGAGAGTGAGTGAGAGACAGACAGCCTGAGACAGACAGAGACAGACAGAGACAGACATAGAGAGAGGGAGGGAGAGAGAAAGAGAGAGAGAGACAGACAGACAGAGCCAGAGGGGAGAGAGAAACAGAGAGAGAGAGAGAGAGAGTGAGAGATGGAGACAGACAGACAGAGGGAGAGAGAGTGAGTGAGAGTGAGAATGAGAGTGAGTGGGAGACAGACAGACGAACAGACAGACAGACTGAAAGACAGACAGACAGAGACAGACAAAGACAGACATAAACAGACAGACAGACATGGACAGAAGGAGGGGGAGAGAGAAAGAGAGAAAGAGAGACAGACAGACAGACAGAGACAGAGGAGAGAAAGAAAGAGAGAGAGTGAGAGTAAGACAGACAGACGAACAGACAGACAGACTGACAGATTGCAAAGAACAGTGAATCGGTAGCAGTTTATCATCCGTTACAAAACGTTACATCTCAGTTTCCCGTTGAAAGCACATGTCGAAAAACCTGTTGCTCTCTTACCGACCAAGACTCCATTAATTACACATTAAGAAAATTGATCCGAAAAACAACTTGATACAAAGTCATACCCTTTCCAGTTTAAATTGGTGATTAAACGGCGCTCCATAGGCGCATATTATATGTATGTAGGTCAATTCGGGCATACATAAATATATCGGTTATATCTAAAGTTCTACAGCTTAATAAACAACTCAAACTGCCTTTTACGCATGCGCGAATTTGCTGACATTTCGTATTGGCAATTACAAAATCTGTCAGTGAGATATTAAACTGTCAAGTGGCATTATTTAAACGGTGACTTAATACTGGTGTCAGCCGCCATATTGTTTCCGTGCCTGGCTCCGCCTAGCGCCCATGGACAGTAAGGGTTGCCGTTGATCGCGTCAGGTTTCAAGCCTCGACTGTTTTTACAAGCCCTGAAAAATGTTTCGCCCCACGGGCCGACAATTCCTACGCGCTTGAGTCACGATTTCGGAGGAAATTTGTTTTAAATTGTTTAAATAAAGACGAATATTAGGAAGCAAGAAATAACAGACTTCCGACGATGGAAAAACAGTATTCGGTGACCGTCGTGAATGTGTATCTGCGGCCAACTTGACAGCAATGGTTTCGATTCGCGATACTAAGTTTACGAATGAGCTACTAATTGGTAACAGCTAGAAAAACAAAACGTGGCGCCAATGGATTAAAATGGTATTAATGACCTCTTTCTCTAGTTACCTTGTACAGTGGTTAAACCTTAGTGAAATGGTATAAAGTAATTTTCAAACAGACCTACTTCGACGCAGTTACATTTCAAGAATGCTGAAAAGCATGTATATATGTGGGCCTCTGTATACATATATACATAGATATACACATACATACACATATACACACATACATACACATATACACACATACATATACACATACATGCATGCATGCTTGCATGCATACATACATATGCACACATACATACGCACATACACATGCATACATACATACATACGTACGTACGTACGTAAGTACGTAAATACATACATGCATACATACACACATACATATACACATACATAAACACATACATACATATACACACATACATACATATACACACATACATACATACACACATACATACATATACACATACATAAATACATACGTGCATACATGCATGCATACATACTCACATACATACATATAAACATAACTGTACATATACATACATACATTCATTTATATATATATATATATATATATATACACGCATGCATACATAGATATTCCCATACACACAAACACATAGATACGCATGAAAGAAGCAGCCAGAGCGATGGCTGAGCAATTCTCTAAATAAACAAGTATTTTCAGACCGACCACATGATCTCGTGTTTTGCAAAAGAGCGATCGATTGATACGGATTGAATATTATTAATCTCTGATCGGAATCAGTTATTGTTGTGACTAAGTGAAGTCGTGAGTCGGGGAGGATTTCAGGTGGAACACACGGCAAGTGCTTAACCCTCGATCGCCCTTTCGAACCTCTCCCTCCCTAAACCCTCTTCTCGCCTCCCCGGGAATAGAAGGCATGTCACTCAGTCATTAGGCTGTTTGTTGATATTGGATGTTGAACCCACAGGCATTGGGTGGTGCAAGGGAGGCAGAGACAGACAGACAGACAGACAAAGCCTGTTTCTATGTTCCTGTTTGTCTCTCTGTATGTCTCTCTTTCTGTCTCTCCCTCTAAGACACACACAGGTTTCGATTAAAGCTGCTAATGTTCAGCGGATGAAGTCGCCATCTATCGAATAGGAACAATACGACACAAGTCACTGATGTTGTTTTCACTGTCCCTCAAGTTTAAGTAAATGTATAAGTTTTCTATAGGAACCGTATGTCCTCGACCCTGCTCATTTTTCAGTGAATTGATCGGATGTGATCCTTCACCACCGCTGCCCGTTTGAATGGGCGCCACGTCTTTTGTTTTAGTATTCATTGTTTAACGACATCTTGTGGCTACCAGAGCCGTTAACGTCGACCCTTATTCAGTGGAGGTTTCGGACCCATCAACCCAGCGGTTAAGCGAAATTGACGACTATGTAGCGTCGGTAAAACGCGATTTAAAGGTGTCTAAGAACAACCTAGTTTTATTAGTATGAAGTATTTAACGACATCTTGTGGCTGCCAGGGCCGTTGACGTCGGACTTTCCTTTCTAGACGTAGGAGTTCAGTTACCAATTAAACGAAATTGACTTATATAAAGAGTCGGTAAAATGCGATTTCAAGGTGTCTAAGCGCAACCTAATATTTTTAAAATGTAAATGTACTCGTTTTTCTATAGCGTTCTTATGACCTTTTTGACCCGTTTCATTTTTCAATGAATTAATCGGGTGAGATCCTTCACCACCGCTGCCCGTTTGAATGGGCGCCTAGTCTTTTGTTTTAGTATTCATTGTTTAACGACATCTTGTGGCTACCAGGGCCGTTGACGTCGACCTTTCCTTTCTTGAAGTGAGTTCAGTTACTAGTTAAACGAAATTGACTTATATGAAGCGTCGGTAAAATGCGATTTCAAGGTGTCTAAGCGCAACCTAATATTTTTAAAATGTAAATGTACACATTTTCTATATCGACCGTATGACCTTGCCCCTTCTCTTTTCTCAATGAATTAATCGGGTGATGTTCTTCACCACCGCTGCCCAGTTGAATCGGCGCCACGCCATTTAAGGTCCCCGTGTGCGGACCGTAGGTAATGACCTGCGACTGACCTTCGAAGAAAATTTAAGATGGCCTTGCTTATTAGCTTAACATTATTAAAATGACCTCGTTGGCCTGGACTAAATTCTGAAACTAAATTTACTGCCATCATCGTCAACTGCGTCTTAGCGAACATCATGATGGTAGATTCTCATCATGATCACATTGATGACCACAATCATGATCAACAGTCATCATGATCATGATCATCATCATACCTAAACGTGAAATACACATTGATGACCACAATCATGATCAACAGTCATCATGATCATGATCATCATCATACCTAAACGTGAAAAATGTCAAAGAATCAAAGTGTCGTCCACACGGAGGACGCGATTTTTGAACATCAGAAGACCATCTTCTGAAGATTTACTGGAAAACAATATATTCACGTTTTCATTGCTGGATGCCTCCCAGACTGTTCTCCATTTCCTCATAATACATGAAATAGGACAACACAGCTAGGCAGTATATACTATATATTATTCACTAGCCCTGCTGTATCTGTATGATGTATATACATATGTAGATATATATATACATACATATATGTATGCATACATATATATACATATGCATAGATGTTCATATACATGTTCATATACATAGAAAAATAAAACGTGGCGCCGATGGATTAAAATGGTATTAATGACCTCTTTCTCTAGTTACCTTGTACAGTGGTTAAACCTTAGTGAAATGGTATAAAGTAATTTTCAAACAGACCTACTTCGACGCAGTTACAATTCAAGAATGTTGAAAAGCATGTATATATGTGAGCCTCTGTATACATACATACATACATATATACATAGATACACACATACACATACATATATACACATACATATACACACATACATACATGCATGCATGCTTGCATGCATACATACATACATATGCACACATACATACGCACATACACATACATACATACATACATACATACAAACATACGTACGTAAGTACGTAAATACATACATGCATACATATACACACATACATATACACATACATAAACACATACATACATACATACATATACACATACATAAATACATACATATACACATACATACATATACACATACATACTTATACATACATATACACATACATAAATACATACATACATACGTGCATACATGCATGCATACATACACACATACATACATATAAACATATCTGTACATATACATACATACATTCAATTATATATATAAGCACGCATGCATACATAGATATTCCCATACACACAAACACATAGATACGCATGAAAGAAGCAGCCAGAGCGATGGCTGAGCAATTCTCTAAATAAACAAGTATTTTCAGACCGTCCACATGATCTCGTGTTTTGCAAAAGAGCGATCGATTGATACGGACTGAATATTATTAATCTCTGATCGGAATCAGTTATTGTTGTGACTAAGTGAAGTCGTGAGTCGGGGAGGATTTCGGGTGGAACACACGGCAAGTGCTTAACCCTCGATCGCCCTTTCGAACCTCTCCCTCCGTAAGCCCTCTTCTCGCCTCCCCGGGAAGAGAAGGCATGTCACTCAGTTAATAGACTGTTTGTTGCTATTCGATGTTGAACCCACAGGCATTGGGTGGTGCAAGGGAGGCAGAGAGAGAGAGAAAGAGAGAAACAGACAGACAGACAGACAGACAGACAGACAGACAGACAGACAGACAGACAGACAGACAAAGGCTGTTTCTATGTTCCTCTTTGCCTCTCTGTGTGTCTCTCTTTCTGTCTCTCCCTCTAAGACACGCACAGTCTGTGTATGTGTATGACTGCCTGCGTGTGTGTGTCTCTGTCTGGCTGATGGGCATTTTTAGTCTTGCGCTATCGGCGGCATCTGAAAGTCGACATGCCACCTCTTAGACTGCTTCTCTCATTCTTTGTCTCTGTCACTATCTCTGTCTCTCTCTGTCTGTCTGTCTGTCTCTGTCTCTGTCTGTCTCTCTCTGTCTCTCTGTCTCTCCATCTTTAACATAACATCAAGTGGTGTACTGAATTATCGTTCGACCAGTTATTACAGGAGACGAGGGACAGAAGCAGAGGGCATAAAATTGTCCGTGGTGCGGTCAATCCTCGGCTCGACAACGGTTGAAGACAAGACAAGACAAGACAAGACAAGACAAGACAAAAGACAAGACAAGACAAAAGACAAGACAAAAGACAAGACAAAAGACAAGACAAAAGACAAGACAAAAGACAAGACAAAAGACAAGACAAAAGACAAAAGACAAGACAAGACAAAAGACAAGACAAAAGACAAGACAAGACAAAAGACAAGACAAGACAAAAGACAAGACAAGACAAAAGACAAGACAAGACAAAAGACAAGACAAAAGACAAGACAAGACAAAAGACAAGACAAAAGACAAGACAAGACAAAAGACAAGACAAAAGACAAGACAAGACACTTCGTGACCGTCTTATTGTCTACCTGCTTGACCCTTAGCTCTGGTCTTGGAACCGAACTTGACCATACCTGCCTAACGATTTTGCTTCTTCTTGAGCGCCTGTGAATTAGCTGGTTTCTGCCGCCTGGATTTCAAGGCAGCTGAAGATATACACAGGTTTCGATTAAAGCTGCTAACGTTCTGCGGACGAAGTCGCCATCTATCGAATAGGAACAATACGACACTGATGTTGTTTTCACTGTCCCTCAGGTTTAAGTAAATGTATAGGCTTTCTATAGGAACCGTATATCCTCGACCCTGCTCACTTTTCAATGAATTAATCGGGTAAGATCCTTCACCACCGCTGCCCGTTTGAATTTTGTCTTTTGTTTTAGTATGCAATGTTTAACGACATCTTGTGGCTACCAGAGCCGTTAACGTCGACCCTTATTCAGTGGAGGTTTCGGACCCGTCAACCCAGCGGTTAAGCGAAATTGACGACTATGTAGCGTCGGTAAAACGCGATTTAAAGGTGTCTAAGAACAACCTAGTTTTATTAGTATGAAGTATTTAACGACATCTTGTGGCTGCCAGAGCCGTTGACGTTAACCGTTCCTTCCTGGATGCAAGAACGCAGTTACTAGTTATACGAAATTGACTTATATAAAGCATCAGTAAAATGCGATTTCAAGGTGTCTAAGCGCAGCCTAATATTTTTAAAATGTAAATGTACACGTTTTCTATATCGACCGTATGACCTTTTTGACCCAATTCATTTTTCAATGAATTAATCGGGTGAGATCCTTCACCACCGCTGCCCGTTTGAATGGGCGCCTGTCTTTTGTTTTAGTATTCATTGTTTAACGACATCTTGTGGCTGCCAGGGCCGTTGACGTCGACCTTTCCTTTCTGGGCGTATCGAGTGCAGTTACTAGTTAAACGAAATTGACTTATATAAAGCGTCGGTAAAATGCGATTTCAAGGTGTCTAAGCTCTACCTAATATTTTTAAAATGTAAATGTACACGTTTTCCATATCGACCGTATGACCTTGCCGCTGCTCTTTTTTCAATGAATTAATCGGGTGATGTTCTTCACCATCGCTGCCCAATTGAATGGGCGCCACGCCATTTAAGGTCCCCGTGTGCAGACCGTAGGCAATGACCTGCGACTGACCTTCGAAGAAAATTTAAGATGGCCTTGCTTGTTAGCTTAACATTATTAAAATGACCTCGTTGGCCTGGACTAAATTCTGAAACTAAATTTACTGCCATCATCGTCAACTGCGTCATAGCGATCATCATGATGGTAAAGCCGATGATTCTCATCATGATCACATTGATGACCACAATCATGATCAGCAGTCATCATGATCATGATCATCATCATCATACCTAAACGTGAAAAATGTCGAAGAATTAAAGTGTCGTCCACACGGAGGACGCGATTTTTGAACATCAGAAGACCATCTTCTAAAGATTTACTGGAAAACAATATATTCACGTTTTCATTGCTGGATGCCTTCCAGACTGTTCTCCATTTCCTCATAATACATGGAATAGGGCAACTCAGGTAGGCAGTATATACTATATATTATTCACTAGCCCTGCTGTATCTGTATGATGTATATACATATGTAGATATATATAAACATATATTTATATATGCATACATATATATACATATGCATAGATGTTCATATACATGTATATACATATGCATATATATACATATATGTGTGCTATATATATGCCAGTTATGCATATATATACATATGCCTAGATATTCATATACATGTGTATACATATGCATATATATACATAAATTTGTGCTATATATGCCAGTCATGTGAACTATCTGCATTGAGTCACATAGAGCCGTCGATATGGGAAGTGACGTCTATACTAAAAGCATGGTTTCCGCAATCTGCCTCTGCTTCAGATTACATATAATATATATTTTATCGATCATGTGCTTCTATAGACATTTATGTACACTGATAATTAATACCCACGACAAAGAAAACAATAGCAACACAAAAATAATAGTAAAAGTCTTGGTAGTAGTATAACTCTTTGTAGTAGTAGTCTTGGTATTAGTAGTACTTAGTATTAGTATTAGTATTAGTAGTCTTGGTAGCACTAGTAGTCTTGGTAGTAGTAGTGGTAGTGGTAGTAGTGGTAGTGGTAGGAGTAGTAGTGGTAGTAGTAATAGTAGTAGTAGTAGTAGTAGTGGTAGTAGTAGTAGTGGTAGTAGTGGTAGTAGTAGTAGTGGTAGTAGTAGTGGTAGTAGTAGTAGTGGTAGGAGTAGTAGTGGTAGTAGTAGTCATGGTAGTAGTCTGAATTAATCTTCGTTTACGCCGCAGATTTTGAACATTTTGGACGTACTTTGTATGCATGTCATATTGGCGTATGTGACTGCATGAGTAGGGATGGGCTTCTTGGTATACGGTTGAGCCTCAAATCTACGGACTTCAGTATGCCTTCTACAGCCGGGTATAATGGTCTCGGCGTAGGAGGGTCTTTGGAGTAACCTCGACCGTCAATCACGAGTGAACTTTTGACTTACTGACCTGCCCCGGCGGTTCTCGGGATATCTGGACGCTGCGACATCTATCACCAATGCTTGAGAAATGGGTGTTGGTGTTATTGTATACCGCAGACACTATCCCCTATCGTCGTTCTAGACCATCCACGCAACATCGTGTCATCTGGCAACTCGGGATAGGAATCCAGTGATTGGGCTTCACGTGTGTGCGTGGGCTCTCTATTGGCGACTCTTCCAGTCACCTAAATAGCTAACACTGTAATCGCTGACCGCCATCTTGGTTAATTTAATCTCTTAAGACCTAATGACGTACTAATCATAATCGCGTATTGATTTGTGGAATGCAAATTTACTGTTGGCTCGCTTGTGTATTTAAACCATTTGAACAACATACAGTTGGTAATATACATCGCATATATCTGCCGTGGTAAATAAATATAAATATTATATATATATATATATATGCGTAATTGTCTCGTTGGCTCTGCTCCATCTTATCTTAGGGACTTCTGCATTTCGGTCTCCTTGGTTCCAGGCCGTAGCACTCTCCGGTCGGCCTCCCTTGGACTTCTGACTGTCCCTCGTATGCGCACTGCTACAGCGCAGTCTAGAAGCTTTGCCTATGTTGGACCCAATAGCTGGAATCGCCTTTCCCGAGAGCTCCGGCTAGTATTCCTCAGTTTGTCTCTTCCGCAGTTTCGCAAGCGCCTGAAGTCTGTATTATTTGCCAGTGGTCTCACTGGTTCGGGTCGGGAGAGCTTCTGATGAGTCTATTCTTGAAGTGGCGCTTTATTTATGTCAAATTACAATTACAATACATACATGGTGTTAAAGAGTTTTCACAATTAAGCTATAAGCTAATTAATTTGCCTAATAATTAATAATTAAGGAATTGTGTTTATTGTATATTTCAATGGGTTGACAGTTGCTTCACGTATGTACGCAAAAGATGCCGTGCTTTTGAGTTTATAACTCATTAAACTCAAAAATGATTAAATAAACTCAATAAATGAATATTTATTTGTATCATGCTATTTCGAAGAAACTCCAAAAGGCACTATACACACGCTTTCATACATGCATACATTGATGCATAACTACATGTATCTTGTCATTTATATAGTCGTTTATATTTATAATATATTTAATTGGTACCATCCTAATATATCTAGTGTCACGTAGGCTGTCTGGGTCGGATAAAACCAAAAGCGTGTATGTAAGTATTGCCCCTACAAATGAATTATGCGACCTGATCTCACTGGTATAACCTTTTAATCATTTAAATCCTCCTCGGCTGCGGTTACGATGTAATTCATCGCCATTTTTGTCGCTCCTGTCTGCTGCTCGATGTCAATATGCACCACGAATATAAACGGATCACTTTGTCCCGCCTTCCCCCACTGCGGACCACGTATCGAAAAGTTATCGCTATGCCCCACCTTGCCCCATTTCGCAAATTGATCTCGTTCCTCAAATATCGAGAGCCCCCTTCAAACAGGCCACTTTGCGGCCTACATAGGCAGCGACTGAATGAGTGGCTGTGTGATTGTCTCTCTAATTGTCTGTGTATGTATGTCTGTCTGTGTTTCTGCATACACTATATGTTTGTTTATTTGACTGTTGTTTATCTGCACGGTGTCTGTCTGTCTGTCGGTCTGTCTGTTTGTCTGTCTGTCTGTCTGTCTCTGTTTTTTGTCGATTGTTCTTGCAGGGCAGTCAATCTTGGGGTAGCCGACCTACCCTTCCAAGGGGAGTCAAGGGGCGCAGGAAGATCGGGGAGGGTGAGACAAGTGGAAGATGGAGTGGAATGCGGAAGGAAAGGACAGATAGACAGACAGACAGACGGAAAGAGGGAAGTGACATACGGTTACGACTACTTATATAGACATACAAGCACAGACAGACAGAGATAGATAGATAGATAGACAGACAGACAGACAGACAGACACACAGACAGACAGACGGAACGAGGGAAGTGACATACGATTACGACTACTTATATAGACATACAAGCAAAGACAGAGTAAGATAGACAAAGAGACAGAGAGAGATAGACAGCCAGACAGACAGACAGACGGAGGGAAGTGACATACGATTACGACTACTTATATAGACACACAAGCACAGACAGAGATAGATAGATGATAGGTAGATAGATGATAGATAGATAGATAGATAGATAGATAGATAGATAGATAGATAGATAGATAGATAGATAGATAGATAGATAGATAGATAGATAGATAGATAGATAGATAGATAGATAGATAGATAGATAGATAGATAGATAGATAGATAGATAGATAGATAGATAGATAGATAGATAGATAGATAGATAGATAGATAGATAGATAGATAGATAGATAGATAGATAGATAGATAGATAGATAGATAGATAGATAGATAGATAGATAGATAGATAGATAGATAGATAGATAGATAGATAGATAGATAGATAGATAGATAGATAGATAGATAGATAGACATATAGACAGACAGGCAGGCAGACAGACAGACAGATAAAAAGCAGTCGAGTGCATTCTGCAAATGTTCAACGAACATCGCATCATTCACAGCCGCTGAACCCGCATCCGACCGACCGATTCCTCCATAGCAGCATCCATCATCCGCAGCAGTTCACTGGCCAGCCAGCGGCTGAGCGGACAGCAGCGTCTCAGTTGCCAGCGGCTGTGGCGACAGCTACTGAGGTCCTTCCGTCGCCTCGTAAACGGTTCGCGCATATAGATACAAGGGCGGACACGATTCGCTGTGGAGCATCGGTTGGCATCGGCTGCGAGGCAACACTTAGCGGCTGGCGTCCGATTTATGTAGAGCCAGCATTTAAATCTCGATTAGAATGTGGCGGATCTTAACGGATTTCGATGGACTTAGGCCTACGGTTGGACTTAGGCCTGCGGATGGACTTAGGCCTGCGGATGGACTTAGGCCTTCGAGTCTTTGGAGGCATCCTTTGTGTGCGTACAGAAGATGACAAGTCTTGTCGGCGATCGGCTATGGATAGCAGACGATTTGGAGCAACGCTTCTGCATGCGTGAAAGTACGAGTGAGCTCTGACGAGATTTCTGGAAATTGCGCTCCATTAATGTCCGACTGAAGTTGATTACGTTGGCTGCTCTTATAGGATGAAAAAGGCCTGGGATATTGCTGAGGAAGGCCTAAGAATAGGTCTGGGGAAAGGCCTGAAGAAAGACCTAAAGAAAGGCACAAGAAAAGGCCTACAGAAAGGCCTAAAGGCCTAGGAAGAGACCTAAGAATAGGCCTAAGAAAAGGTTTCAGGAAATGCCTAAAAGAAGGCCTTTTCATGTGTGTGATATTGCGTCAATATTGTCGTACATGTATATCTGAACAGGACTATATATTTAGGGCATAGTCATAAAGGCTTTGAGATAGGCCTATAGAAGGCTTATTATCTAGCCTTTGGAACCTGTAAGTCAACATATATGAGGGCTTAAGTATCACTTGGCTAAAACACAGACAGACAGACAGACACACAGACAGACACACAACCAGACACAGACACACAGACACAGACAAACAAACAGACAAACAGACACAGGCAGACACACACAAATACACACACAGACAAACAAACAAACAGAGACACATACAGACCGACAGACAGATAGTAAAATAGACAGAGACACATACAGATACAGACGCAGAAAGTCATGCCAAACAGCACGATAACGGCTGATATATAACAATTCGATTTTCATTATATATAAAATTTCCATATCAGTTAAAAACAATTTAATATCTCAAATATATATTAAATATTACCCATGCAATTAGACGGCTGGTCGTCTGTGTCGAGGCAGAAGCGTTGACACAATAACACAAAAGACACAACAGGAGTCAAATAGGAAGTTGCGAAAAAGCAATATATTAAAGCCTTAGCTCAGCCGAGCCAGCCTTGTTTCTGTTGTGCGATGATGGATACTGTCTTCTTGATCGATGCTGGTCGGTTGAGACTGCGCTGTGAGGACTGAGAGACAAAGAGAAGATTATGCTCGCACTGCCCTGACCTGACTGCCATCTTCCTCAACTTCTGCTTCTGCTGCTGCAGCTGCTGGTGTTGACAGCTTGACGGAGGATGGGGAACCTTCTGTCGAAGAATCGTCGCAGATATGGAAACCGTATGTTTAGAAAATTATTTTATGGTGTTTTAGGATATTGTGCAATGTGTATATAGAATTTCGTCCGTTTAATTTTGTCTTAAAATTGTTTATTTTACTTATATGTATTTACAGTCAGTCAGTCAGTCAGTCAGTCAGTCAGTCAGTCAGTCAGTCAGTCAGTCAGTCAGTCAGTCAGTCAGTCAGTCAGTCAGTCAGTCAGTCAGTCAGTCAGTCAGTCAGTCAGTCAGTCAGTCAGTCAGTAGTCAGTCAGTCAGTCAGTCAGTCAATCAGTCAGTCATTCATTCATTCATTCATTCATTCATTCAGTCAGTCAGTCAGTCAGTCAGTCAGACAATTGTCAGTTTGTAATCATAATCGTAAACTCGAAATTTCTAAAACGCTACTTAAAAGCTAAGCGCAGGGCACCAGCTTTTTCACGAGCGTTGCGTCAAGTCAGTGGGGTTGTCCAAAGATGCCATGTCAAGAACAAAGCTGGTTGCCAGAAGACCAGTGAGAGGAGGGGAGAGAGGCTAGGGTGGGTTGTGTTTTTAAGGTGAGAAAATTGGGAAGATTGATCAGGGTGGATTTCTTGACAAAGGTGAGACAGTTGTCTATGACTAAGTTATTTCGTAATCGTAATCGTAATCCCGAGATTTATATAGAGCCCAACGAAATCCACGTTATGGTGACCAGCTTATTCACAGGCGCTCAGTTAAAACAAAATCGATAGGCAAAAAGTGTGCGGTTCCAGGTCAAGATCCAAAAGTCAGGCTGAGAGAGCGTGGCAGCTACGGTGGGTGATGTTTGGGATTGGCAGGGCCGTTTTAAGGTCGTCGTAGGCCCTAGGCACTCTCGCATTCGTAGGCCCCAACTGCCAACTCTGCATTAGAGCTAAACACACTGAAAACGACTTAATACGGGAAATGACATTTGAGGACATTAAATGTGATTTTGCTAATGCAAAGAGGCGTAAAGTTAACATAATGTAGCACAGCTTAATTTAAACTGTTTCGGTACAAACTTTAAGGTTATTAAATTTGTATTTCCTTTTTCTATTTTCGGGGTCAATCAATAAATTAATTTTTTTTCAACATCTCATTTTTGACTTTCATAGGCCCCTATAAAGTTCGTAGGCCCTAGGCACAGTTCCTACTGTGCCTAATGGATAAGACGACCTGGAGATTAGAGCGGAAAAGTTATAAGAAGAAGGGGAGGCAGGATAAGATCTGTGAAAGAGGAATGTTTTCAGTTTTGAACTGGCGCTGTCGTTAAATCCGCCACTGAATAGAGGCAGGTCGTTGCAGTGCTGAACGACAGGTTGCGTCGTATGGACTGAATCTTACGCAACTGGTTGAAGTATGATCGAGAAACATATAAATTACACTGTTTTACGTTATGGACGGAAAAGGGAAAACGACACGCGTTACAAGAACATTCAGGTTGTATAGTGTTAGAGTTCGACTTACGGATAAGGTCAGAGTTAGGTTTATTATTATTATTAATTATTATTATTTAACAGACATTTGTAACGCGCGCAATTAACAACAGCCTCAAAGGCACGTGCAACGACCCTAACAAAGTCCTATCGAGTAATATCGAGTAATATCGAGTAATATCACGGTTTATAGATCTATAGGAATGCTCAGAAATCTAGGCAGACCTATTAAACATGTAAGTTTTAAGCTTATTTTTAAAACTTGTTATTGGAAGAGTTAAGGGTGAGGTTAGGGTTAGAGTTAGGTTAAGGGTTAGGGTTAGAGGTAGGTTTAAGGTTAGGTTTAGGGTTAGGGTTATAGTTAGGTTAAGGGTTAGGCTTAGGGTTAGGGTTAGAGTTAGGTTAAGGGTTAGGCTTAGGGTTAGAGGATGGAGGGAATAGGGCGAGAACGGAGCACGTGAGTGATGGTAATGATGCTGAGGCTGATGAGGAGGATGGAGGGACTGGCTGAGAGGAGGCGGTCTGAGGATGGATGGTCACGGATAACTGAAGGAAGGAGCAGTGGACCGTGATGAAACGGTCCAGTGAAGTCCAAGAACTATATAGGGCCTTCTGCCTAAAGATAAACCTAACGCCTACACACATACGCAAAGTTGCACATACACACACTAGCACTAGCACTAGCACTAACATTAGCACTGAGACTAGCACTGACACTAGCACTAACACTAGCACTAACACTAGCACTAACACTAGCACTAGCACTAACACTAGCACTAGCACTAACACCACCACCAACAGCACCACCACCAACAACACCAACACCAACTCTAGAATACAAAACACAACACACACATAATCCATGATAGCCATTTTATTACCTCTATATTTATTGGATTTTCAAAGTGCTGTATATAACGTTTATATATAACATCACAAGGCTGTTAGATAGATACATTAATATATCTACATTAATATATTTGCATATATATATATACATGTGAGATGTTCTATGGCGATATGTCCGTCTCAACGTGATATCTATTGCCGTCTAAGGCCAATATTATTATCGACAACGAATGCCTACAAATTTTATGGCCATATCAATCATACGGATGATAACGCGAAAGCATGCTGCTATAATTACTTACTTCGTCATCATTGTTATCATTATTATCATTGTGGTCGTCGTTATCATCTTATCATTATCAGAGTCTTCGTCGTTATTATCATCATCTTCGTCGTCATTATCGCCAAAGTCCCAGCATCAGAATAATCATCAAAATCATCACTATCTTCTCTTCTTCTTCTTCTTCTTCATCATCATCATCAGCATCAGCATCATCACCTTCTTCTTCTTCTTCTTCTTCTTCTTCTTCATCATCATCATCATCATCATCTTCATCATCATCGTCGTTGTCGTCATCGTCGTCACATATAAATGAGGCCCCACATCCTCCACGAATCCTTCCCTCTTCGCTTCTACTGCGTTCCTTCCATCACCCCTGCATTGATGCCTTCACACGGCGCTACAAAACTTCTTACACGAAATATCTTGGCGTAACCGGGTAACGAGCATTCCTAACGACGTTGCACTTTCTTCCCTCATCTGTATTCAATCGACTGCTCAGTCGTAGCTGTAGACACCCGAAATGGGATCATACGATTCGTTCAATACCATCTTAGATTCAGCCATTACTGATACTCAAAACTGTCCATTCCATGCTGATTATGTTCAATTTCCATTCGCAAACGACAGGCTTTTTAGTCTGACAATCCTACAGTTTCGTGCAAACCGCTGATATATCTCAGCGCCACGCGAAAGCTTAATGAGGTGGACTAGCTTAAATCGAGATTTGACGATACCAAATCACTAGCAAAGCTAAAAAGAGCAGTTTCGTGTGCTTACCAAGAAAAGCAGCTACGGTTGTTAAGCGCTAATGATTGCATTTTCTTATACTCGACTCATGAGTGAGGAGTTAGAAGGAATCGTGTATCGTCAGTAAATAACCCGCAAAAATCGTAGGCTAAGATTAAGAAAAGATCTGAAGAAATTTTTATGACAATAGGAGCTGTAAGAACTATGAGCCGTTTATCTTGTGAATTGGAAATGTTTTTATTATTTTTTATTTATTTATTTATTTATTTATTATTTTTTTGTCCAGAGATATTTATGATCCCTCAGGAAGCTGAAAAGTTATCCGGATGAAAAATTGCATTCTTAGATGGCTAATCTTCGTTGATGTCAGGCTTCTCAAAAGTGCCCTGGAAGGCAATCAAATTAAAACGTTGAATTGTGCAGGCAACGCATTGGAAAAGAAAAGCGGTCTCCCTTAGGTCTCCGGAAACCCTGGTCAATTGTCCACCCAGATTAGTTAAGAACTCCAGGCCCTGTAAATTTATCGGGCCAAGGGTCTCGAAGGCCAAAGGGATGAACTGATAGGAAGCCGATAAATAGGTATATTTATTATTATTATTATTATTATTATTATTATTATTATTATTATTATTATTATTATTATTATTATTATTATTATTATTATTTCTGAGCAATTGCGAGTGAAGGACTTGCACGTACATACGTGAGTATGTATGTATGTATGTATGTATGTATGTATGTATGTATGTATCTGTCTGTCTGTCTGTCTGTCTATCTGTCTATCTACATGCCTATCTATCTACTATCCATCTATCTATCTATCTATCTATCTATCTATCTATCTATCTATCTATCTATCTATCTATCTATCTATCTGCCTGCCTGCCTGCCTGCCTGCCTGCCTGCCTGCCTGCCTGCCTGCCTGCCTGCCTGCCTGCCTGCCTGCCTGCCTGCCTGCCTGCCTGCCTGCCTGCCTGCCTGCCTGCCTGCCTGCCTGCCTGCCTGCCTGTCTGTCTGTCTGTCTGTCTGTCTGTCTGTCTGTCTGTCTGTCTATCTATCTATCTATCTATTTATCTATCTATCTATCAACGATTTGTCTTTGCAAGACATCATCCATTCCCGCTCTTGTCATAAAATGAAACGAACAAAGAGCAAAGATGACAGATGGACGATTGCCATAAATTAATCATATCACTTGTCTTCTTTCCAAGTGTCTACGTCACTTCCTCGTTTGTTCGAGGCGCATGCGCATGCCTTTGGATCTACTTCCGGTTGGAGGCTACAGGTGCGCGATTAGATCGACCCCAGGGCACGAGAAGGGTGGTATGTTTGTGTATATATGTATGTATGTGTATATGTATGTAATTTGTATATATGCATGTATATATGTATGTATCTATTTATTTATGCATGCATGTATGTATATATGTAATATATATGTTTGTATATATGTATGCCTATGTATTTATGTATGTATTTATATATGTATGTATGTATCTATGTGTTTATGTATGTATGTGTGTATGTACGTACGTACTAGAGCGCCTCTGATGAGTCTCTAGAATAGGCGATATATAAATCTGTGATTACAGTTACAATTCACAGTTACAATACTTGTATGTACTCAGCTGAACATTTGTATAGCGCCTTTTAACAAGAAGGCGCTAAACGAATTTTAATTCCCAGCTGACGTTACAATGCCTCACTTTACTGCTGCTGGGCGACAGAGGCGCCAATGTAGCGGTCGCTTCATAAGCACAGAGTGCGGTATCCTTGTAATAGATTCTTCTCGGTCGTTCGACGGGATTCCTGGAATTAATAAGAAATGGAGATTTTGGCAAATGTTGCTCCGATGGGACAAAGCTGTTATACTCTCTCTCTCTCTCTCTCTTTCTCTGTCTCTGTGTCTCTCTTCCTGTCTCTGCTTGCCTCTGCTTGTCTCTGCTTGTCTCTGCCTGTCTCTGTCTCTCTGTCGCTCACTCTCCCTCTCCCTTCCTTTCCCTCTCCCTCTCTCTCTCCCTATCTCTCACTTTCACTCTCTTTTCTCTTTCTCTTTCTCTCTCTCTCTCTGCCTGTCTCTGTCTCTCTGTCGCTCTCTCTATCTGGGTCCGCAATTGGATTACAGACCGCCGAGATGGACAGAAAGGCAAACAGAAAGAGGGACAGAAAGATGAACAGACAGACAGACATACATAAAGACAGACAGAGTCACGGGCAAAAAGAGAGACATAGAGACAGAGACAGAGATACAAATCTTAAGCATTAAGATCGTTAGACAAATGAAAACAAAACATGCAGAAGAAATGTAGCGAGACACAGAAAGCCAGCCAGAGGGCCATTTAATAAGACAGAAAGTAAGACATAGAAAGACAGAGAGATAACTATCACCATGGACAACTAACAGACAAGAACAAATCACACAAAATGATCAGACACAGACGTACAAAGACATACATACATACAAACAAACAGACAGGCAGACAGACAGACAGACTGAACCTAAGACACTCCTCCATCTCCCTCAAACAATCAATCAATCAATTGATCGATCGATCCAGCAATCACTCAATCAAACCTTTATTCCATTTATCACTTCCACCAACCTCATCGATCTCGTCCTCTACACCGTCCGTCCATCATCCCTACCCTGCTTCTCCCTACCCTGCTTCACCCTTTCCATCCTGGCCTCCTATTTCCTCTGACTGCAATCTCCCCGCAGGGAAATTGAGGCCCCTGGGTGACTTGGACCAGCCAAAGCGTTTGCCTAACTCATGAACACATCACTGTTGGGCGTTAACTGCTAAGTCTTCAATTACTGCCTCCGAGCCAGAAACCGTGCCGGCTTTGGGGCAGTCGATGGAAAACCTGCCCTGTTCTGCCCCTGATAGAACCCTGCTAATTCCCAACCATCCAACGACTACTGGGAGATATAGGCCTAATCGTGACCCAGAAATAAACACATACAATACATATCGTAATCGTAGTCTCGAGATTTCTACAGCGCCCAAAGAAAGCTAAGTCGCGGAAACCAGCTTATTCACAGGCGCTCAGTCGAAATAAAATCGAAAGGCAAAAGGGTTCTGTTCCAGGTCAAGATCCAAGAGTCATGCAGTCAGGCAGTCGGACGGCTACGGTGGGTGGTGTTTGAAATTGAAGCGAGAAGAGAGATAAGGGGAAGAGGAAGAATCGGGATAAGATTTTGGAAAAGATGAGTTTTCAGTCTTGAGTGAAAGACCAGCGCAGAAACTGAAAGAGTTGAAGTGTTGGTGAGTGCGCATGATGGATCAGATAATTGTCGTAATTCTGGCGGGAAGAATACGAACGAATACGTATTTGGCAGACGAACAATGTAAACCTCATAATTATGTCTACATATATAGATGTGTCTTCTTCAAGTTCTCTGCCTCTGGACAGGTTCAAACGTCCATTGGCGCCATTCCTGACGTTGGGCGTCCTCCTTCAGTTTATCGTATCCGTCCACCATCATCCAGTCAATCAGCATTTGTCTCCGTCTTCCTCTTCTTTTCTTTCCATCCATTCTTCTCTCTGTGATATTTTCAGAAGGGACTCACCTCTCAGTACTTGTCCAATCCATTTCCTCTGTCTCGTTCCTATTGTAGCCGTAAGAGATCTTTCCTCTTCCATTTGTTGAAGGACCTCTTCGTTTGTTTTGTGCTCTGTTGAGCTAACCTTCTCCATCCTGCGCCATACCCATAACTCAAAAGCCTCCAGTCTTCTGATTTCTTCTTTTCTGATGGTCCATGTTTCCGATCCATATGAGACCAGGCTCCATATCAATGTTTTGACCTTTATCTTCTTTAGGTTTCTGTTCAGTTCTCCTCTCATTAATTCTTTCCTCTTCATAAAAGCATCTTTTCCCATCGCTATCCTTTTTTTATTTCATTATGACATCTTGCATCTGTTGTAATCATACTTCCTAAGTAACAGAACTGCCTGACCTGTTCCAACTCTTCATCATTTACTGTTATTCTTACTGTTGGTTCTTCTTTTCTGATTATCTTCATAACCTTTGTCTTTTTGATATTTGCTTTGTCATACCATATTCTATCGAAATTAGGTTCCGCCATATATATATATATATACACACATATATACATATATACATATATATATATACAGGACACAGCTATATGCATAACCCATGTGTATGTACATATATAGACTGACATACAGTACTACTGGTTTATCCTATATTATGAGTAAACCTTCTCCTGCTTTGGTCCATCGTTCTGGAACAGTCTTCCTTTAAACATTCGTACTTTTCCACTTAGTTTAACTCAGTGTTCATTCTCTGTTAACTTGAAAACGCACTTGTTTAGATCGGTAGGATAGCCGTGTCATCAGCGCTTTTGAGAGGTACTTGAAGAGCGCTATATAAGTGCTTGTTACATTACATTACATTAAACCATTCATGCATACATACACGGTACATGAATTATGTACAAACACTTGCATATGTTTGTTGTTGTTGTTGGTGGTGGTGGTGGTGGTGGTGATGGTGGTGGTGATAATGGTGGGGTGGTATTGGTGATATTGGTGGTGTTGGTGGTGGTGTTGGTAATATGGAATTGGTGATGGTAAAGGGCTGGTAATACCACGAACGGATGCTACCAGGCTATGAAGCCATCACCGAGTTTCGTTGGGAAAATGGATTGCAGCTATCGATCTGTTCTGATTCCTCTTCTCCAATTGGATATCGATTTCTTCGACCGTCTGTGGAGGGGAAAATAATTACCCGATGGAGAAAGGTCAGAGGTCAAGAAAGGGTCTTCCGGTCAAGGTCTAAAGGGCAAAGGTCGAAGGATCTTCTTAAGACTTTCCTCTTGCGCAGATTGATAACTGTCTGCTTGCTTGACTCTTGGATCTTGGTTATTACCCGATTTTCATATTGTGTCCTGGTTATAATTACCCGATTTTCATATTGTGCCCTAGTTAAAATTACCCGATTTTCATATTGTGTCCTGGTTATAATTACGCGATTTTTATATTGTGTCCTGGTTATAATTACCCGATTTTCATATTGTGTCCTGGTTATAATTACCCGATTTTCATATTGTGCCCTAGTTATAATTACCCGATTTTCATATTGTGCCCTAGTTAAAATTACCCGATTTTCATATTGTGTCCTGGTTATAATTACGCGATTTTTATATTGTGTCCTGGTTATAATTACCCGATTTTCATATTGTGTCCTGGTTATAATTACCCGATTTTCATATTGTGCCCTAGTTATAATTACCCGATTTTCATATTGTGCCCTAGTTATAATTACCCGATTTTCATATTTTGCCCTAGTTATATTGCCCGATTTGTACAATATTATTGTACCCCAAATGCATATGTAATGTACACGTTTTTTCTTTAGCGACCGTATGGTCTCGACCCTGCTCATTTTTCAATGAATTAATCGAGTGAGATCTTTCAATACCGCTACCCTTTTGAATGGGTGCTACGCCATCTAATGTCCCCGTCTCTGAAGTAAGCCAAAATCGAGTTGCGAACCTGCATCTCCACGCACA
>OZ029923.1:1925737-1928237 GCA_964023275.1 Norana najaformis
GGTGTCCCAGGAGACTCAGTGTGTCGACGTGACGCCCTTGGTGTCCCAGGAGACTCAGTGTGTCGACGTGACGCCCTTGGTGTCCCAGGAGACTCAGTGTGTCGACGTGACGCCCTTGGTGTCCCAGGAGACTCAGTGTGTCGACGTGACGCCCTTGGTGTCCCAGGAGACTCAGTGTGTCGACGTGACGCCCTTGGTGTCCCAGGAGACTCAGTGTGTCGACGTGACGCCCTTGGTGTCCCAGGAGACTCAGTGTGTCGACGTGACGCCCTTGGTGTCCCAGGAGACTCAGTGTGTCGACGTGACGCCCTTGGTGTCCCAGGAGACTCAGTGTGTCGACGTGACGCCCTTGGTGTCCCAGGAGACTCAGTGTGTCGACGTGACGCCCTTGGTGTCCCAGGAGACTCAGTGTGTCGACGTGACGCCCTTGGTGTCCCAGGAGACTCAGTGTGTCGACGTGACGGCGGCTATCTTCATGAAATTTCCCAGGCTACGATTGCTTGCTGGACTGCTTGGTTCTGTCAATGTATAGATTTGGAAAGATGTATTTCCAATCTGTCGGTGTGATTTAGATGTGCTGCCTTGGCACTGAAGAATCGTTTTCCGTAGTTATTTGGTTTAAGCATTTCATTTTTATCATTAATTTTATTATTTTTAAAATTTAGTTTATTAATTTTATTCTTTCTATATTTTTATTGTTTTATTTAATCAAAAATGTTTTTCAATCTTTTCTTTTCTTCATTTTATTAACAAATTTTCTTCAATTCTTTCCATTGTTTTCGAACTGCGTACTCTAGTGTTAAGGCTATTTTATTTTCGCAAGGATACAGTTCAACGGGTATTGATATTTCGAAACATCTATGTTTTTACCGTGTGTCGATAATTGCACTTCACAGAGACGTAGTCATATTCGGATCTTCTATTCTTAGCCCTTGAACCGGTGTAGTGCGAGATCGGTTCCGGGGCGAAATCGGTTCCGAGGCGAGATCGGTTCCGGAGCGAAAAAGGTTCCGACTGAGCACACTTCTGTTGCCACGGCATGATATACTGAAACTAAATTTTAAAGTATTCTGTTGTCTTGATATTAAAATTTTATTAAAACGATATCTCTTTATTAGGTGGAAAAATAGACACCCAAGCACTGACCCATGCAGTGTGTACTTAGGCTGTCGTAATTAGGACAGAGCATTATTTTGACGAACGACGGGGCAACAAACTGCTACCTGACGTCATCGGTCACGTGAACCAATCAGAATATTTTTCGGAACCACTTTCGTCCCGGAACCGATCTCGCAAAGCACTGGCGGTGGAGGATTCCGGAGGTAATGCACACACAACCGGTGCTTCGCAGGACTTGCAGTTTACTTCCAAGATCATGCCAATACTGATTATACTGTTTGGTTATAAAAACAAGTGTGAGCAAACAACTTGCCCAGAGTCGGTACACGAAGTCCACTCGGCAGGCTGCAACACGCAATGGTTGGAATGCAAGGGCACGGTAGCCGATTGGATAGAATGCTCGGCTTATATGTAGGTCAAGGTAGCCGGCTTTAATGTAGGTCACGGTAGCCGATTGGATAGAGTGCTCAGTTTGTATGTAGGTCACGATAGCCGATTGGATACAGTGCTCAGCTTGTATGTAGGTCATGGTAGCCGATTGGATAGAGTGCTCAGTTTGTATGTAGGTCACGATAGCCGATTGGATACAGTGCTCAGCTTGTATGTAGGTCAAGGTAGCCGGCTTTAATGTAGGTCACGGTAGCCGATTGGATAGAGTGCTCAGTTTGTATGTAGGTCACGATAGCCGATTGGATACAGTGCTCAGCTTGTATGTAGGTCATGGTAGCCGATTGGATAGAGCGCTTGGCTTGTAACTCGGAGATTACTGGTTAGAGCCTCTTCCCCTGAGACGGTTACTGTGTAGGGACTTTGAACAAGTGCTTCACCCCAATTGCTTCGAGTCTCAGATTCAGATTTATTGATCTTGCGCGCGTAATAAATGCAAATTGATATTGAAAAAATAATAAAAATAATACAGACCAGGCTCGCTTCCAAGCTGACCAGAGTGTCGCATACTACATACTTGATACTTTCGCTCAAGTATGGCTTATTGAGAGTGCATAATGTTAGGCCTACTCGCATTTCGCAACGGTACTTTGTATACTGGTTTTCAGAATGGCTTATGTAGTATTTTCGCAACAATATTGCTCACTGTTAATGCGGACTATATTCTCTCATTTTGCAGCAGTAGAGTACAACAGTACTGTGATAGTATTTCACACGATGAACGTTTACTGTTTCTTTTTACATTTAGTACCCGCATTATGTAGCTCTATATGCTACTGTAAAAACAGTCTTTGTAGAATCATAATCGTAATCGTAATCCTGAGTTTTCTATAGCGCCCAACGAAAGCCACGTCACGGGGACCAGCTTATTCACAGGCGTTCAGTGAAAAAAAATCGATAGGCAAAAGTGTTCGGTTCCAGGTCCAGATCCAAG